>VXAL01010188.1:139762-153939 GCA_013399475.1 Chauna torquata | reverse complement strand
GGGTATGTGTGTGTATGTGCGTGTGTTCTCCCCCTCTTTTTGGCCATTTTGACTACTTCATACTTAAGAGCTATTCTGTAAGCAAAGACAGGTGCAAGTGCTGTGTTTGGATTTGTTCTGTCTGTGATATTTCGTTGTAAATGAAGCCAATATTGGGAGCTTTAACCTGTTTTTCATTGAGTTTGGCCTTCATCTTACTGCCAAGGAAATGCACACCAACCAATGTTTTGTATTTTAAGGAAAAATTAATGCAAATGGAAGAAAAAATGTTGAGTTTTGGATAAAATATAGATGTTTAAGCAATGTTTTTCATATGAGTGACTGATAAAGTCAAGCATGAAAAACATTTTAATGTTAACTGATGTCAGAATTACAGCTTTTTGAACAGAAGAAAACTCATGAGCTCTTTTTCTTATAACTGATGTAGCAACAAAGCAAAGGTGAAATTTCCTTAGTCGCTTCTGTCTTTAAGAATCTAGTGTTTACTGTTGCATTATTCCAAATCCTTCACTGAATAATTTGCATAGTTTCAGTTTCTGTGAGTCTCATCACCAGCAGATTTGTTTATTAGAATGTATAGTGGACAAACATAGAAGGAACTCTGAACACAGCTAAACTGAATTCACAAAAAAAAGGTTTGAGCAAACACTGGATGCTTTCTCAGAATTGTCTCACCTCTCTTAAGAACCAATTCAAATCTCATATAAAAACAGCAGGAAAAAAAAATCCTAGGAGCCACCACTTACTGAGTTTTGTAAATCTGTGAGCCTTCTATACCCCATGCACAGAAGTAAAGATAGGTCAGACTGCCTCCTGATTTTGACCTTTTTTCCATGGGTGTGAAACTTGCTGAGGTCTTCTCACATTGCTACAAACCGCCTCCACCCATGAGCATTTTTAATCTCTCTGCCATGTTGAGGTCTTGCATGTGTTGGCTTTTTGTCAGTCTATCTGAGCACAATGTTCTCAAAGCTTGCAGTATGATATATGATATTGCAAGGAAAGATAAAGAAAGGAACAGAGCAGACTAATAAATATGAATTAAAAGGGAAATAGAGCCTCTCCCTAATTTCCATCCATTCTGCCACTCTTGCTTCTTCTTTTCCCTTCTCTTTATCTTTCACATTCTCCTCTCTCTGCCATCAAGATTTTATGAGCAGCAATGAATGAATGCAGCAGTCTTCTGTAGGAGCAGCCAGCAACATGGTTACAGCAGGAGCTGCTGACACAGCACATGGGGAGACTGTGAACAGAGTAGCACAGCACCGTTTCATAAATCAGCACGCAAAAGATGTCAGTGTGTGTCACCCCGAGATAGCTTGTTACGAGGAACAACTCATTTTTCTTCAACCTGAATCTACCCCAGGAACAACCCATTTGCAATCTCTAGGCTCCAGTTTTTGGAGCTTTTTGTTCAGTCTTGTTTTGGTTTTACTTAGGACTAAAAGTTACTTGCTTAGTTACCTGCCTTTTCATGCACCGATCATCTGTTTAGCTAAACACCAGCCTAGTGGATTATCACACGGGATTCTGTGGTGAGGTGCAACTCTTACTTGATTCTCTTGTATATATTTAAAAGATGATGAATTTTATTTAAGTTGGCTTTTTATTAGCTTTGGATACTCAGAAAAGACTTCAAGAAGGCAATACCTGTGTTGAGGTCCAGATCCCCTGCTGTTTTGCTGTTCAAATTCTGCTCTTTGCATGTTTGCTTTCTGAGTCAGTAATGAGATTACATAAACTAAAACTGTAATCTCCAAAATCATTTACCATATTAAAGAGCATCTACCATCAGTGGATCTTTATCAGCTGCCTGAAGCAGAAGGGAGACATGTGGCTGTACATTTGGACACTGGTTGTTTACAATACTCATCAATGCTTGCTGCCAATCATGGGCAGATGTCATCAAAAGTCATTATGCAGCTCTGAAAATAGAATCAAACTTGACCTGGACAGGTCCTTAAATGATTGATGACCTGCCTCTGAATGACGTAAATGTTGGAGTCCATTCCCTCCACTGGCCTCACATGGCCCAGAGACCCCACAGACCCAGAGCTAGGGCAGCATGAGGAGAGGGTACACTGCTACAAGTTACGTGTGCCACCTGTTGTTCTTCTTTTTTCTCTTTCCCCCAGAAAACACTGGTAAGCAAAGAGAGCAAGCAGGAAAAATGCACTTTGTGGACGAGAAGGACAAAGAGGCCTTGAGAGTAACTCTGTGGTGTGTGAGCTTCCTTGGCTGTCCCAGCCACTGGGCTGTGCCCCAGGAAGGGAAGAGACAGCATCAGAGTGCAGAGGGGCTCCTGTGCCTTTGTCTTGCCCAAACTGTGAGAGCTCAGCATCGAGACCTGGCTTTGCGGCTCTGACAACACTGCTGTAATTGCTGTGTTGTGTGGAAGGGGACAGCCTGCCATGGTCTAATATTCATACATTTACTCAAATCTGGCTTCGTCTGCTTAGCTCCCACAAGAGGATAAAGAGTTCAGAGCGCAGCTTCCTCTTCCCTTCCTTCCCTCTGCCCTCACACAAGGCTTGAGAGGAACACTGCCTTCTCCTTTCCTTTGAGAAGTGCTGGCAAGCACAGACTGTTACAGTCCACCTTGGCATCAGAAGCAGTCAGCTGCTTCCATGCTCCTGCTTGCTTGTTGGCGTGTGGCAGAGGGCATGAGAGAAAGGGGAGCAGTGCTATACTCCTGAAGTGAAGCGCAGCAAGCGTTGCGGGCCTGCAGCTCCAGCCCAGCCCGCCAGTGTTTGTCTGCTCTTTGGTTAGCAGGTAGAACATTACAAGTGACTTGTGCAAAGCCCCCTGGTATCCAGCAGGCCTGGAAGATATGATTTAAGGCTGTAAGAAATGTGTTTACTAGCCTTTATGGAAGTGCCCAGCTAGTGTTCATGTGGTAATGTTTTCTTTGAAACACAAGAGTGCTTTGCAAAGGCTGCCAATACTGCTGTTAGTAATGACAGGAAAAAATATTTTTTAAGCTCCGTCTCTCTCAGAATGGTATTCTGTTTGTCAGAAGTAGGCAAAAGTCCTCCCACTACGGAAGAGGGCTGGCTATCTTTCTTTTACTTGCTTCTCCTCTTTTGCAGTCTCTAAAACGGTGCCTGTGGAGGGGCTTTCTGTTTGTCTGCTTTCCCAAACTCCCCTGCAAGGAGGACGCCGCAGCAATAATATTTTGTCCACAAAAACGTTGGACTGAATCAAAGGTTGTTACGAGTGATATAGCAAAACATACTGTTATGTTTTACCTGTGCAGGGAGTGATCTTTCTATTTAAAGGCAGTCGCAGCAACAGCAGAGATGTTTGTCTATGGTTTCTGTTTTTTCGCTTTTCCAAGCATTCTCTTTCTGCCCTTTTGGTTGTTCCCCTTCAAGTTGTGACATGAGATCAGGGGAGCTTAAGAGCTTAAATGGCTTCTTAGTGTACCATCATTTCAAGATGAGTAAGTGATCATGAAGACAGCCTGAGGGAAGGGAATTGATGTACTACTTGAATGCCCTGACTTTATAATTCATAGGAAACTCTCTCAGT
The DNA here is from genome assembly GCA_013399475.1 of Chauna torquata. Taxonomy (NCBI): domain Eukaryota; kingdom Metazoa; phylum Chordata; class Aves; order Anseriformes; family Anhimidae; genus Chauna; species Chauna torquata. The sequence goes on along the minus strand of VXAL01010188.1, from coordinate 150,408 downwards.
GGGAGTGTGCCCAGTGCTGAAAACTTTGCCTTAGGGTTCAGATGGATCAAGCAATAATAAGACTCCATGGCTAGTTGAGGGGGAGGAAGAGGAGAAAACAATTCAAAAGCAGTGAAAGAAGATACTCGCAACCATTGTTGTAGCCAAGGTTTTGCTCCCATGGCCTGTGGAACCATCACGTGATGAGTTGGAGAACTGCCCCCACTCTCAGTTGCCTCCCTTGCAGCTGCACGCAGGATTGCAACCCCAGTTTGGGAACAACTGGCTGAAGGAGAGGCAGCTGGCTGCTCTGCTCAGCTGTGTTTTGAAATGAGCAGTTTTTCTACTGAGGTCAGCAAGAGTTTGACAGAATAGGGAGTTCAGACCACCATCTGTAGAGAGGGTAGAGAAATCCAAAATGAGAAAATAGGGATAAGACCATACATTCTCTCTGAAATTGGTTGCATGATCTATTTCAATCTGAGTATATTTGTCCATAATGTGTTTTTTTTTTACCAGCAAGAGACAGGAAGAAGGCTTTACTCCAAGATGAATTCACAGTTTGTAGGAGCTTGCATAATATTTCCATTTAGACAATGCTGTCAGGCAGTCATTTTAATGAGTGCTGAAAACCCTAAAACAACTGTAGTCTAATCCTACTGCTTGCTCCTAATTCTGTGTTGACACTCCTAGCACCTCCCAGGCATTTGCATTCCACAAGCAAACAGGTGCACATTGGGAGTGAGCATCTTTGCCCAAACTGTCTGCTATTTAATATTGCTTGCTGGTAACTACTGTTCTCAGAAGTTCTAGATAGCAAGGTTTCAAATGCTGAAGTACTGTGCATCAAAATGAAAAACCAAGCTGCAGATAGCTTGTTTTTCCTCATGTTAGTTATTGTATTCACCACACTTTTTTTTTTGTTTAGATCATTTTTTGCAAGTTTTAATTAAGAAAGCAGTTTTGAGCTATTTGGTGAGAGGGGTTGGGGGAGCAACCTCTGTTTTCACAGCTGTGCTTCCCAGTGTGTCTCATTTGTCAGTAAGCGTCCTTTATTCCTCCAAAGCATGGGGAGAAGCCCTGAAAACATTTTGAACACCTTCCTGTTTTTTCTCCCTGAGTTATTTGCTGTCACATTTCTATCAGACACACTTCTACTGCTGTGCTGGAAGCAGGAAGGTTTCCTTGCAGTTCAGGTAGGGTCGCATGCATTTTTGATGGTTGTGATAGCCCTGTTATTAACTCCTGAGGGCATGAGACTTAGTGGTCAGGCTATAGATAGCCTATGGGTCTGATTCCTGCTAATCTCATTAACCCTTGGACTTAGCTTGATGTATATTTCAGTTACTCTCCCAAGTTTATAGTGATATATTATTCAACTTCAAGAAAGAACAAAACCATGGAGTATATGATAAAAAGACATGGCAGAACTTTTTTGCTCAGGTCTCAAACTCTCTGCAGAGAATGGAGGATTTGGATGTAATTTAGTGCCGCTGGCATCATTTCTATTGCAGCATTAGGCAAATGTGAGTAGTACTTGATCGGTGCTAAAGAATTTAAGTTTTCCACCTCTCCTTAGGCTCACTCTGTGCTTCATCTGCCTTTTCTGAGTAACTGCTTGACTAAATTTTATGAATGTAAACACACAGGTATTAATATGTTTCTAGATTTTTAGCTATTAATGAACATTTGGCTCTGCTCCCAAAATACACACAGGCTTTAGTATTATCTTAATACCAGGGCTAATTCATTCCTGGCAGGTGTTGTTTAGTGGTACATAGAAATTAAGGGTTTGTCTGTGCTCAGTTTTTGTATGACATTAGCTGTATCACTTTAGACATGTGTATAATTAGGCTGGTGCAACCTTTAAATTAATTTGAAGGAGCTAGAGCTATAAAACGTTTAAAAGGATAGTGAGCGTTCTAAAAATTTAAGGAAATAAACTGTAGCAGTGTAGCTATTGCTGACACAAAATGGTAGAACTAATCTAGGTGACTAGCATTTAAACTCTGAAACTCCCTATAGTTCCACCTTACATGGTTACTTTTGTTGATCTGCTATTCTAAAACTTTCCTTTTGCTTATATGCACAGATTCATATCTCCACAGCATGACAAGGAATATGTTATGAGAGTGATAAAATCCGTGGAGACAGCTTTCTTGTCTAGTGGCAGATACTGTAAATAGTCATGCTAGTGACAAGACACCAGTATTTTTAATTTCACAAAAAAAAAAAAAAAATCATCAGCAATGAAAGCAATTTTTTGCTTTTTTGCTGTTCTCTACCTCGTTTCTCTTCCCCATCCCAGAAATTACCAGGTAGATGTCATATGCTGAAACCTAAAAAATTATCATCAGTAGCTACATTGAATTTATGTGGAGATACATTAATCAGAAGTTGGCACTGAGACAGATGGGAGTAGATGATGTTAGACTAAAAACAGAGAAAAATAAGAAAGAAATAAGAAGAAAAATACTGATACCAAAAGGGAAAACCAGAGAAATAACTGTAGTAAATTAGCTAAAGAAAAAAAAAAAGCTCATGCAAGATACCAGGTTAGCAATTAGTGGAAGAAAAAGAGGAAATTAGAGAAAACAAATTTACAGATGATGAGCTTTTGATGCGAGTTTAGCAGGTCACAGATAAGCAGTGATCAGACAAGTCTGAAAACAGACCTGTGCTCCATCCCACAGGAGCCACTGTTCAGACCTCTGTCATCAGGCTACAGCTGTGCCTGGACAAATGACTGCTTGCTCTGCTTTGCAGCCAGCACTGTCCCTGCGAGCGTGTAATGTGTATTAAGTTGCCCAGTTTGCTGTTCTCGTTTCTCATTACAGAATCTCTTGCAGATTATCACAGGCGGCTGTTAAAAACATTGAAGAATAATCTAGGGAGTATTCACATTGAGTATTCAAAGACTAGCTTTAGCCTCAGGATGCTTTTCTCCCTCAGCTTCCTGTAGAATCAAGAGAAACCACTTTTTTTGGGGCAACAGAGAAGCACCTACAATGAGCTCTTGTGGAGACATGCTGTAGAGGAAGGAGTTTGCCACTCCCCACTGGCTGTGGAAAGATCCTAAGGCGAATAAGCTCCTTAGGATAACATCGGCCTTTGCAACTACCCACCTGTGCAGCCTGGTCTAAGATCCAGGAGCAGTGAATCAGTCACTAACTGATTTTGGAGTCAGTCTTGTGATTTTCAAGGCTCACAATACTATGGTCTCTCCACTGGTTCTAAGCGCTCCAGGGCACTGCATATGAACAGCAACAGGAGATCTGTAAGGATTGCTATAATGCAAATAAATAACATACTGTAGGGCTGCCATATATTCAGAACACAAGTAGTGGTGATTAGACGTTGTTCAGAGCATGGTTTAATTAAAGTGCTAGTGAATGTTAGAACAATGCTATAAACTAATGGTCACTTTATTGTCCGTTTGTATACTCTCCCTGTCTTATCTGCCTGTATATGGCTGCTGAAGTGGGCACACATTCCTACCAGAGCAAAAACATGTAAAAAAACAGCTCTTAATTGCTGTTTCTAATGTATTTCTTCGTGAAATTCTAATTGTGGATCTCATTGTTAGATAATCAGAGATCTGAAAGAGAGTATAAGAGCTTGTAGTAAGTGACTATGAGTCAAGTGAGTGAAATCTATGACTAGTCTCACTACACATCTAGGCTCTGAGCCAAGGAGAGGGAATGTCTGGGTGTTCCTTGTCTCATTCATTTAGCATAATTTTCCTTCTGTTTCCTTAGCAGTTAATTAGCTTTTTTCATGGTGGCAGCGAGGGATAAGACAACGATGTCTCTCCTGTCTCGCCACATCACCTCAGTCATAGTAGATCTTAATAGTACAAAAGCTGGTAGGTACCATCATTAAAATGGAATGACCATCTTCTGTGCCTGTACAAAAACAGTTAAAGCTCTGTAGTTATACAAAAGCTAGATCACTTGATGACATTGAAGAACCTGTCACTTAAACTTTCTTTATTCACTTTATGTATTACCTCCTGCATGGCTGTCTTTAGAGAGTTTTGATGTCATCTAATGAAGGGATGTAGTATTATGAGGAAAATCTAATGCCCAGGATCATTCCACATAATCATGAAAAGCCCTTGTGGACAAGAGAAGGGCAGCGGGAAAGACTCGAGAAGATACTGTAATGGAAAGCCAGCAGAAATGTATTTTGATCCAATGAAAATGGGAAACACTGAAGAGAGGAATTGGTCACTGTGGGCTACTTAAGCAAGTAAAAGTAAAATATTAACTGCACTGGAAACTGAAAACTGGAGGGCCACCAAAATAGGCTTTTATATTCCAAGTTTAGTGCACATGAGAAAAATGGAGAGAGCCAGAGGGTACACTGAAAAAGTTGCCAAGAGGTTAAAGATAATATGGAGAGACTGTTTTAAGTCCTGGAGGCACAGTATAGCACAATGACTTTACCAAGAAAATACTAATGGTAATTAATTTGTAATAGGGAGATAAATTTTGGGACCAGTTCTTATTCCCGCTAAAACTAATTGGACTTTTGTCATTAAGTTTATTGGGAAGGGGATTAAACTTTGAATAATGGCTTTGTTAAGAAATCCTTGATGTAATTGTGAACTGCTGGGAAAAAGTAACTAAGAAATACATAATGAAATGTCATCACTCGAACAAATATAGCTGAGGTGTCCCTTTGGATATTTATAGAACTGATGGAACAGCTAGTTGTTAAAATATCAGAGGGAATTGAGGAGGTATCTGGAGACTAATAATATATCAGCATGTCAAAAGTCTTCAAAAATTAAATTAAGGGTAACTATGGAAACTATTGTTTTAAGAGCATAGCTTGAGATTGAAAGTAATAGTATAAATATGAAAGCAGAAGGAGAAAATTTATTCAGATGGAGGTGAATAGTATAATGAGACCCAGATATGACACAGGTGTACTACAGTAAACTAAGCCATGCAAATTAGAAAGTTCGTCCCTCCATATATATATATTTTTTAAGATGATGACAGTAGAGTACAGAATAGTGTCAAGACTTAAAGGCATTTGATGCTCTGTCATACAATTTCTTAAGAGAAATACCAAATCAAGTCAGCTTGGGCTAAAATTCATTTAAAGGTATCACAAGGTCACCACTGAACTGTAGACAGAAGTTAAATCTGAATAGCAGTCAGCATATTCAAGAATATGCACTCAGTAGTATCCTTCAAAGGTCAAGATATGGTCCAATATATGGAGGATAAAGCACTAATTAAATGTGAAAATAATACTAAAGTAAGGAGAATGATTAACAGCACAGAGGAGAGAGGGAATATTAAAGGGTCTAGTTGTTCTCTAGAGATACTACAGATCTAATAAAGTGAGGCTGAACTTAAAGAAAAGCAAATAAGTAAATGATAAAGCCAAACATTAACAGTACTTTGTGCCCATTAGGCAACAAATAAATTTTATGAAGCCACAAATACTTTATGGTCATCTGCAACGGAATTTGTCTTTCTTAAATGCTTATATGGGCTTTACAAAGCAGATAGAAAACTGAAATTCAGAAAACAGCAGCATAAATAGCATTAATAAAACGGTAATTTGCCTGATATCTTTCCATTAATCTGAGAGGAATATTCCTTTTAACTGTTTACATTGCTCAGAGTAGGTTGGAAGTTGCTTACCCAGATGATACAGTTGGAGTGCTCCATATTTTGAAGTGTTATGAATGGGGTTGGGGTGGGGGACGGGGAATGAAGGGGTAGATACGGGGGCATTTCCTTGATTGTGCTGGGTCGGACCAAAGATCTACCAGGCCCCATTTCCTGTCTTCAGCAATGGTTGTAAACGGATGTTTAGAGAAGATGAAGAGCAGGACGAGCGCTCCTCAGTAACTCTTCCCCAGATTCTAATGGTTTTCAGCTAAGGGACCCTGAATCACTTGTGCATTTAGTAACTCTGAAGGATTTCTTTCCCCTGAACTTTTCTAGCCTCTCCTCGAACCAATGTAAACTTTCAGCATTGACACTGTCCTTTGACAAGAACCACTACAAGTCTAGTAAGCATTGCATGAAGTAGCACCTCCTTCTGTTTGTTTTGAAGCTGGTTGCTATTAACTGCGTTTGATACCCTCTAATACTCGTACTGGGAGACCTGGGAAACAGACTTTGGTTACCCCGTCTGTGCTACTCATGCTTTTGTGACTGTCACGTATCCCCTGCGTTGCCTCCTTCTCACACTGACTGTTTTTTTTACCTGAGCAGCAGACTAGCTTCCCCCATACAAATGCCATTCCATGCCATGCTATGCAAAAAACTAGATTCATGAGTTGGTCTCCTGGCACCAGAAGTCACAAGATTACCTCAGAATTGTGTCCTTGATGTTTTATAGTATGCTTTGTGGCCTTGCAAGAAAAGCCTGAATGCATGAACTGAATGCAATTGCTGCAATGAAGCCTTCCTAACAGAGAAGGAGACACGTTCTGAGATGTATGAACTGTTGTATATATCTCACTGCAGAGTTCCCAGAAATCTTGAGGGCTTCCCAGCATCGCAAGCAAGATCAGAGCAGAAACCAGCAGACAGACCCCCTTCTGAGAGAGCCGCAGCCTGGCTGTGGGACTTAGTGCCAGGGTGCCTGGCTGCAACGGTTACCCTTGTGGAGAGTGGGGGAAGAGCGCGAAAGACTCGCTCGGGAGCTAAGACACGCTGCTGTTCTGCCTTCGATTTTCCCAGGGAAAAAAGAGGGACCTGTGCCATCACTCTCCCTGTCTGAGCATTTGAGGAGGCTCTTGCTACGCTGAGAAAAAGCAAAGAGGTTCCCAGTGAGATACCATGCCTAGTGTGCCAAATTGTCATACATCAATGTCTTTCTCAGTGTAGAAAAGGAAGCTGTGTCACACTGCGCATTAACTCTACACAGTCACGGCTTTCACTAAAGGGTCTTAAATCTTTTTTTGTCTTCCTGTCACTACTGTGTGGACTTTACTTCAGTCCTATGGTATTTCAAGAATATCTTGCACACAAGCCTTTGCAGTATGTGCCTTTGCATGCTGAAACACTGGAAAGTCCACTAAAGACAAAGAATGACCATGAAAGTGCAAAGTGTTTTTTCCATGAAACTTCAGGAGTTAATCACTGAGTTTAGTCAATGTTCCTATTAGGACTGACCCAAAATGCTGGATACTGTTTTTGACCCTTCCATGTTTCTGTCCTTTAATGTTTTGCTCTTCTCAAAAGTGACATATTAATAGAAAAAAGGGCTGCCTTTTTTGCTCCCTTGTTTTTCTTTTCTGAAAACCACGTCTGTAGCCTTTCTGCCTTCTGTTTCCACAGTCCATTGAGCAATAACACAAGTCTTTTTTATTTCCAAGTGGGAAGGAATAGCTGGAACTCTGCGTCTTCCTGAAGTCTGAGAAAGGAGGTTTCTTTTTTAACTCACAAATAAAAACCTGCTCATGTGAACTGTGAAAGTGTTTTTAGATAAGGAAAATGCGGTTGCCTGACTGCTCTGCGCTGTGCTCTGCTGCTATGGAGCAGTTTTCCCAAAATGGAGTGCTAAGATAGCAGAGGCAGGACTGAACTTTGTAATGGTGCATGGTTTTCTCTGGGGGGAGGAGGGGAGCACGCAGCACCTTTTCCTCTTGCATTCATGGTTTGAATAAGGTTGTGGCTTTTAGGAAAGAAGCTGCGCACCTTTCCAGCTGGATGGCTGTCTGCTGTATATGGTAGCCCTGCAGCAAGACCTCTGTGCCCTGACCTAGGGGCTGTGAGAGCCAGGCTAAGGCAGGAGAGCCGAGGCTGTTGAACCTGGCCAGGCAAGAGGTGTGTGTCACAGCTCATGTTTCCTGGTACATGTAACGTGTTAGAAAATGCTGCTTCCCTCTGCTTGCATGCGGTTGCTGTAATAACAGATACAGTCTTGTTGAACTACACAAACTGGTAATACCCTACTTATCTAATGTTGAAAGTGCTAGAGGTTGGTGTTGTGGCTAATTCTTTGCAAGCTTTTGCAGTTCTAAACACATGACACTTTGTTGTCTCTAATACTCTGCTGCCATTGGCAGACTTCCCATTACATAATGGTGACCCATATTTGTGATGTGACATTTTTTGCTGAACGCTGTCAGGGATAATCCATCTCAGAATAAACTTTCTGATTATAGGCTGAGGCTCCGTCATCCTTTAGCACAAATGTAATTTGTGCCTCAGATAATGCTATTCCTTGTTCAGGAGACAAGCAGAATATACAGTTCTCTCAGATAAGAGGAGCACTAGGATAGTAACTGTGTGCTTCGAGACTGAGATACCTAGGGCATTGCAGAGAGATTCCAGCACAGTAAATGGAATAAAATCTGGGAGTAATCTGAGCTTTAAAAAGTGTTTATGCCTAGCCCAGGTGATGGGAATAGCTATCAGCTGAAGGAAGCATGTCTGAAGAGTGACTCTGCAAAAAGCTGTCGCAGGCAGGTCTGGCTTGTTTCATGCTTTGGAAGGGCAGAGCTGTGGCATAGGTTTCTCTGTTGCATCGTTCCACAGAAGTCTGCTGGTATTTGTACACTAACTAGTCTTTTCTTCAAAAAAAATGTGATGGTTGGGGGAGATAAATAGATATAGCTCAGCCAGAGGTTGTTGCTAAAAGGCAATAATAATGAGAAATGAGAGGCCTCGGAGGAATGGGAACACCCCGAGGGTGTCTGCTTTCAAAGATCTATGCAAAATCCATCAGTTCTTTAAAAATAAAAATATAAAAAGTAGAGAAGGGTGCATGAAATAGAGGCAGAGAGAATAAAATGCGAATTCTCTCAGTATTCAACAACAGCGTCTGCTTCAAATGGACTTTATGTAATGTTGTAGCAAATAAGTAACAAGATTGTCTGAGCTGCTGAAGAGTCTGCCACAGTTGTGGAAAGGAATGAACGTGGAACATACGGTTGAGAGACTAAACACACCGTCATCAAAGAAAGAAATTATCTGGCCTTATGTAGATGATGGTGTGCTAAGAACAGTTGCAATACTGAGTAGGAAGAGTTTGCTTCTGTGCAGGGAATGAGTGCTTGTCTGAGCCAAAATTAAAATCTGATGAATGCAGTCTCACCCACTTCCATTTCTTCCCTCGGATTTTACATTTGTCCTTGTTCTGTCTGTGTGTTCATTCATATATTCCTCTCCCTTCCCACCTCCCCATTGACTCATGCTCTCCCTCCCTGTCTGTCATTGCTTCCTTTTCATTTCTCTTCCTTTAGGTTTCCTTCCCACTCACTCCATTTTTCCTCCGCCTGACCCTTCTTTGCACATTTTCATTTGAGGTGAGAAACAGCAGAGAGACAAAGAAGAGGAGAAAACAGAATATGAGCGAGGAAGGGAGGGAGCGAAGAAGAGACAGTGCAGGAAAGGCTCTCAGCATTCCCCTTTCTTCCTGTGCTGCACTACAGAGCTTTGAAGGTGCCGTGTAAGTCTGGGCTCTTAAAATCTGTTCCTTTCTCCCAGACAGCAGCCCTTGGCAGTGACTTTGTGAAAGATGATGCTAGAGCTCATTTCCTTAGATTAGTGTCCCTAGAAACCATCATAAAGAATAGGATGATCCCAAAGTCCGGTGGCAAGCCACCCCTGAGTGACAACCATCTGACTACGTATGGAGCTTGCTGCCGCATAAGATCAGGGAGGAAGCTATGGGGGAGACTTGGGTGGCTCCTGGGGCTCCAAAGTGGGCAACGGGAGCTTTAGGAGTACTTCAGACTCGCCAGCAGGCAATACTGACCCAGAGACATCACTGCCGCAAGGCTGTCAGGGACCTGTGCGCAACCAACTGGTGTAATTTATTAACAGCCAAATGGTGCCAATCGTGGTTTTGTGAAACAGCAAAGCGGTGCCAGGAACGCTTATTGTGCTGTGAGGTAGGAGATGGACTGAAACCGGTTTATCTGGGGGCAGGTAATCCCATCCAAGCACAACAAGCTTGATCCCAAATTTGATCTGTAAGCTGGGAAAGCACCTCGCACTTCCGCAGGCCCGAGGCCCAGAATTTTCTCCTTCATCTCCACCATGGACCTGAGGCGAGGAGGGAGCTGAGCTGCCACACACACAAACAGTGCAGTGCTGTGAATGTTTTAGTTTCGAATTAAATTTTCTCCTTTTCTGGCCCGGTTCTTGTTCCTGAAACTGCTAGCTGAGGTGGAATTCTTCTCCCTGATAAAAAAGAGGCGTGCTTCTCACAAAAGATAGGTAGAAATAGCGTCGCTACGCTGGGGGTTATTTCTCCTTCCCACCGAGAGCGAAAGTGTGCAGGGACCCTAGCCATGACTGATTCTTGCACCCCGTCCTGCCATCTACAACCTTCTGCCAGCTTTTCGTGTTTTAGCAAAGGATAATATTTCTTTCTTTAAATTCTTGCGTAATTGAAGGCTCAAAGCAAACGCGTGCGGCGCTTGCAGTTCGGCGTGATTTCTACACAGCGGTTGCATGCGCAGCGTGCTCAGGGCAGGGAAGTCGGTATCCGCGGGTCGGTTTTGTTGTGCGTTGACGCTGCCCTCCTCGGGTTAAAGGGTGACCCCGCAAGAAGGCGGAGGGCAGCGGCAAGGGCCGAGCAGGACCCGCGCTGCTCCGTGCCTGCAGCCGTGCGGGAGCCGCTCGGGGAGGGCCGGCCCCGCTGCTGGCCGGGCCCGGCCCTTCGCTCCCCGCCATCGCTGG
>VXAL01010188.1:91431-139506 GCA_013399475.1 Chauna torquata | reverse complement strand
CCGCCCGCCCGCCGCGGAGCCGGCCAGCCCCAGCCCCGGCGGCGCGACAGCAGCGAGCGGCGAGGGGCGCGATGGAGGCTCCGCGCCTGGCGCACACCATGGGCAGCCCCACTAGCCCCTGCGAGGAGGTGATCAAGAACCTGAGCCTGGAGGCGATTCAGCTCTGCGAAAGGGACGGTGAGTCCAGGCTCGGCGCGGCTAATCCCTGCAGGCGCAAGATGCCGCTGCCCTCATGGACGCTAATGCAAATTAATCCCCGCGGCGTATGGCCCTTTGTTAGCCCCCCTGTGTTTGTTAGGTGTAAGTGTTCCCCACCCTGCCGCCGCCGCCACCCTCATGCCGTCGAGAACAAAAGGAGAAGGGAAGGGTTGCACCTTGCTGGAGGGGAGGGAGGGAAAGCCGCCGCTCCCTAAGCCGTCCCTGGCGCTGCAGTGCATTTACCCCGGGCGAGCCTGCTGCACAGCCCTGCCCCTGCCAGGAATGGACGCCGGGGCTTGCTCTGGGAGAGGCAGTGAGGAGAGCTAGAGCAGGCGCTGCGGAGCCCGGTTCTGGCGACGGAGTAGTGGCCGTAGTGGGCTTCCGCGAGCCACCGTCCCCAGACCGCTTTGTGCCGCGGGGCAGTTCCTGTGCTGAAAATACGCCGGCGAGTGTGCTGCCTGGCGCGGGCTGACGGCGAAACTCACTGCCCGCCGGCCGTGCCGCTTCGTGCGAGGGAGCGGCGCGGGGGCCCGCGAGGCGGCTTCAGCACCGCGGACAGCACCGCGGCGGCGGCCGTCCTGCCCCGCAGGTGCGGCTGGGCGCGGGCGCGAACCCGTGTCCCAGCCGAAGCAAGCAGGTATCTGTAACGTGGTGATGAGGGGCAGCCAGAGCAAACTTAGGTGCTCAGAACAACGCTGAAAGCTGACCGTAGTAGATGACAGTATGTCATTTATGCACAAGTGCGGCTGACTCGCAAGACAAAACCGAACAGAGAAACTGATGTTCAGAACAACAAAAAATTATTTTATCGTAGGGTGGCATACCATTTGTGTTCATATACCAGATTATTCTCGTCTTATCATTTGAATATTTACTTATCAAAAATAACATCTCGGTTGCTTGATATGCTTTGAGCGTGCAATATATGTTACCAGATAAACTAACCATACTGGGGAATGGAAATACTGTGTGAGTGAGTGATACAGCTGAATTAATGAAACTATCTCCTTGTTGTAAGTATAATTTTGTAGGTAATGTTTACAGAAACAGTCAGTCCAGCTTTCCCAATTTTTTTTTTATTTTTTTTTTTACAAATAGTTGTGATGAAATACTTCACTTCTTTGACCAAGACAGACTTAATATTTTAAACAATGAATTTTTGTAAGCTCTCTGTTTTTCTTGAAATATTACAGAAATTGCTAAGGCATTGAAAAGTCTTTTCAGTAATTATTTTTATAGCACCGTTGGAAATACTTGGTTTTTTTTTTTTGATTTTCGATCTAAGGTAGAATATCCACTTCCATCCGCTCATGCCTAATGCACTACTTAGAGAAACTGAACTACATATATAGTAGTAGAGGCTAGACTGTTGTTTTGTTAAAAGACCTTTTCACATTTGTTTCTTTTTGTTGATGCTGCAGTGAAATGAAAATAGATGAATTACACAATCTTTAATATTTATCTGCCCCAAGCAGCTGTCATGAAGTACTCCGTGTTAATCATTGCGGACACTATTTGGTTCAACATACTGTAGTTAAACACTGCTTGATCTCTGTGAAATAGTGTCATACAGACCAGCAAATGGAAAAAATATAGTGTTTTTAATTTTTCATTTTAATTGCTATTTGAATGGACTTCACTATAAAATAACATCTTTCCTGTAGATCTGGCTTTACAAACTGATCTTCATCAAGTAAGCCACTGTCATACAGGGTCATTGCTTCCTACAAATACATGGACGAATTTCTGAAAGAGACACCTGTATTGAACATATGAAATATATAACTTATATTGGCACAAGATTACACATGAGCATACTTCAGTATTTCCTACAGGTGGCACTTACGTATCAAAAAGCTTGTTTTAATGAGATCATAAAAACAAGGAAGCAAAGATTTGGGCATTCATCTTTCGAGGTAAACATGCAAATGCATGTGCAACACATTTAGATCACTAATTGTGTACATGGGTTTAGTGAGTGCATTTATATTATAAATACTTACAATTTATTTTAAGGTATCTTAGTTGTGAAAGATTTAGCTCTCAAGGCGATATGTTGGCATCGCCGAGGTCAATCAAAGTTTTGCAATAAACATCAATGTGCATTACCTGTAGTGAATTAAAAAAAAGCTAGATTTCAATCTTTTGAAAATGTTCTTTATCCCTAAGCAATAATAATTATGGAGGCAACCAACAAAATGGTAGCATTACAAATTCAACCATGATAAATTCTGCAGCACACCTAATTTGGAATTGCAGGCAATGTTGCAGTACAGATATAGGCAGTGATGAAATATTTACTCAGATAACAAAATATTTTTCTTCTATTTTTAAGATGAGGTAATTAATATTGAAACATTTTGTATTCAGAAAACTGAGTTATACCTCCTGTGGCGGAATATACAGGAGCCAGAAATCCAGGACTTGGAGTGAGTGAGCAATTAATAATATCACAATTCATATCTTTTTAGATTTTTTTTTTTTTTTACAAACATTAACTCTCCTAATGAATCAGACCATTTAGAAAACTTAAAAATTTCAAGCAAAATAAAACAAATGTGTGGGTATTGGAGATCTTTAAATAAAGACACCTGGTAAGATTTGGTTTAAAGTGAACGCCACATTATAAAGCCAACTATCAGCTCTTATTTTCAGCATTCCTTGCTATCTATGAATGTATCTTGCATTTCCGTCTTATTTCAGTTGGGTCTACTAGCACAGTTTTGTATTAGTCCATTGCACAGTAACATTTGGTTCCTTAGCACTCTGATGAACTCACTTTGTGTGCAGAAAAAAGCATATCATTTGTTATTTTCCTTTGCAGCATTTAAACATTGCAGCATATTTTTGTGAACTTAGGCCAGGAAAGAATGTTTGGGCTGTGTTAAAAATTCTGGTGACCATTTTATAAAATTTGTATTAACCTTACCTAGGCATTAAACCTTTAGTAGATAGATGGCCTTTGTGTCATGAACAGGCCATTTCGGTGAAAATGTGTGTAACTTCAGAAAATTATAAGCCTTTGAAAAAAAAACTGTCCTTTTCAGACACTTGATAAAAAGAACAGTCTTAGATTTTAGCAGCTGAATTTCCTGAAGCTCCGCATTGTGGTTGTGCAGGGCTCCCCCTACAGATACTGCACTTCGGCTGCTGGCATCCTCCCGGAGCGAGAGCATTTCTGTGCTCTTACAGTTGGCATAGACAGCTGGAAAGAGGAAGACACCTATCAAAATGCAGAAAGGAGAAAAGCAGAACGACAAATCTTCAACTAGAATGTTGGAACTTGAGAGACTTGGGCAGGGGAGAGGAGCAAGAGAGCTGGCCCAGAAGGCACACGGACTTGGAGCTAGTAGAGACAGGCTGTGGCTGGTCAGGGGTGGAAGAACAAGAAAAACTCAAAAGGTGGAGATGTTTTTGAGGATTAGATTGAATGTGAAAATAGAGGTGGGAAGAATGACCTTGAATGAGAATGGGAAAAGAAGATGAAGGAGCAAGGGAGGCAATCCAAATTCGGATGGGGTGCCCAGAGAAATAAAGTTGGGAGAAAAGTTGAGAGGGTGTTCACCCAGATTCAATGAGTTGGATGAATGAGGATGGAATTAGAATTGGGACCCTGTGAAGAGTAAACGTGGAGACCTGTCTGCAAAAAAGAGACAAAGTATGAGAATGTGGATTGGGAACAGGGCAGTTTGGACCACAGAGGTTAGGAGTAAATAAATGTAACTGGGACTTGCTGAGCAAAGAGGCTGGGACTAAAATGACAGCCTTAGGAATGAAGAGCAGGACTTCTGAGGTGTGACTGGGGAGTAGAAGAGGGGGCAGGACGGGAACAAGCTCAAGGAACAGGACAGAAGTAGCCATCGTTTGGTGTGATGGGCAGACAAATGTCCATATGAGTGAGTCCATGCAATCTTCCAAAGCCAGACACGATCCCAGGATGCCTGATTCTTTTGCCTTGTTCTTTTGCCAGCAAAGATATCTGAAATCCACTGGCAAAGCATGACATCCCTTCTCAGTGCTTATCTGTTTGAAGGATGACGGTCTGGTATGGCTGATGGTTGGCCCTTTAGCTCAGGTGGTAGCCATGCAGGTAGATGCTTGCTGTGCACCTAAATGTTCTAACACCACTGGTCACCAATGTGAGGATTGATATGAAGCTACAGGTAGAACTTTTCATCTTTTTTTTTCAGGTGCTGTTTTGTAAGACCTAAGAAATCGCAGACATGATGGGTTAGGGTTACCAAGCTAAGCGCTCAAAGCTAGGAAATGGTGAAAGTTTGTTCCTCTGTGCAGAACTGGCATGGTGTTAGGATGTTTGATGTTGTGAGATGAATACTGGCGATGTTGAGTGGTATGTCGAAAGCAAGGTAGGGGAAAAAATAATGGAGAAAGTTTTTGTTCTGACCTGGAGTCTATTCCAGACTTTCTGCATGAAACTGAACAAAAGCTACCTACTTTTCACAGGGATTTGTTACTTTTGTTTCTCCTTTTCTGGGTGCTTGATTCTGGTACCATGCTATCAGGATTTCAGGGGTACTGAGAGTCAACAGCTGCAGCTAATTTCAGTGAGAGTGAGACTTTGAGCATACAAAGCACAGTGCTTAATGCTTTGGAGAAAAAAAAGAGATGTTAACCATCTTAAATAGGCACTGAAAGTTAGTAACTTTTTTTTTTTTAACTTCTCTGTTCCTTAGTTTTCTATGTGTAAAATGGAAGAATTATTATTGCTTCCCCTCACAGAGATGTTTTCAAAATAAACTAATGAACGTTTGTTAAGCAGCCAGGCACCATAGTAGCCTGGAAAACCCATGAGGTGCTTGGAAAAGCTCATGATTAAATTCATAATTTTGTCTTCAGAGCAGGATCTGAATAATGTGTAGCAAATAAGTCCTGGGACTAAACACTGAACAATAGTGAATAGCTGTTACAAGAAAAATAGTTCATTATGTACGCAGTATTCAATATGCTGAATGAGTCAGAATTTGTGTGGAAAAATAGTATGTAATCATGCAATTAAAGGCTATACCATAACCTGAACATACAAAGGGAACAATTAAAGGTTATTCAAGTATGCTTCATTCTGATGTTTCTAACTACTGATGGTTTAAACTATACAATCTTACTAAAGTACTTTTAAAGTTTTTTTTCTGTGTTCATTTTCAATATATGGAGATAGTATTCGGGTGTCAGGATCACAACTGGAATCAGTGTCTTAGCCAGTTTCAGTTACATAAAACGATTTAATCACCATCCAAACACTTGACACCATCAAAATTGTTTAGTCTAAAAAGCTTGTATAAACATCATACAAGCTAAGATGTCATTTCTGTCTTACATAAACGGCTTGCATCTCTGGCTTTCCATGTTATTTGAGGATGTCTCGTATTTTCTTATTTATTTCGGAAGTTTATTATCATGCTGGATTTATGAGAACATTCTGCAACGTATTTCTAGAGTTCATAGATGAGAGAAGTTTTTTGGCCATATCATGTACATGTTTATCTTTGAACAGAAGGGATAGAGTGGCATCATCCAGCCTCTGAAACCGTTCTTCAGATCCCTTTTTTGGCATTATGGAGCACTGTCACTGCTATTTTGGAAATGTTATCCTGTAATTCTCAGAGACAGGAAAAAAAATTGTATTTCTAGGTGGACTGCCACATGAAGAACAGCTCAGAGATACAAGTTTGGCAGTAATTCTTAGTGTCCTAAATGGTGAGACTTGCATAGTTTGTTGTTGTTATGTTTTGTTTTAACTGTGAGAGTTCTGAGCATAGGAATGAATAATCTTTATGTTAATACCAAGTATAACAGAGAGATGCCTGTAACTGTGGTATTCAGATATGACACAAAATTCAGAGGTTGCTGTCATTCGTGGTTGTTATTTTTCTTCCTCTCTGCACCTGTGAGTTTGTAGATTTAAACATACACTCTTCAAAATGCAAACTGCATCACTTTTCTTGAATTTGAATGATGAAATAGCCAACCAAGAAATGTGTTTTTTCCATAAAAGTTCATCTCAGTTTGCAGAACTTCAAACCAGCAAAGTTTTGTTTTGTTCTATTTTGTTTTGTTTTGTGACAAGCCATAATGCTGCTTCAGGTAGGAGCTAGAATCTTGTACATGGTTTCAAAAGTTCTCTTGTTGCGAAGAAAAATACATATTAACATTTTAGCTTGACATTCTTGCCAGAGGCAAAGATTTTCATGTGTAATATTCCTTCCTGTTAGGACACAGAAGACTGTTAAGTAGGGCCAAGCAACTACTTTGAAGACTTCATAAATTATTTTTAGGATTATGGAAGAGAAGAAAACTAATGATTTGCTTATGTCTTTCACTTTATCTCACTAATGCAAGTATTTTACACTCTTGTTTTATATCATAAGCAATGATGCCACTAATAACTAGCGAGACTTTTCTGGAAACTGACTATTCAACATTCCTGTGTCAAGAAATACAGTTATTCACATTCTTCCCATTAATATTCTTTAATTTTTAGTCATTTTCCTTCCTTCTTCCTCCCTCCTTTTCTCCTTTTAGAGCTTTATGCAAATCTTTGTAATTGGTTATCAACTGTTTTATCTGTCAATGACAAAGCTATGTATGATTAACTATTTAAATCTTGCCTGCTATTTTATTTGTGCCCGTGCTTGATTCAATTATTGTTCATCAAAACTTTTCTAGATCCTCCGTAAATCAGCTTAAATGCTTCATGTGTAATTACGCTGGATTCACATGCAGAAACAGTGTTCTCTCCCAGTGCTATTAGCTGATATTGCTAGGCTGAAACTCAAATACATGTTGTGGTTTTTGTAGTTAATTTTCACCAATTGCTTTACTTAGGGTATTTTAAACATTACTGCCTCCATGTACATCCCTTCTTTGTGGTTTTTTTTTTCAGATTATAATTCCCAGATGCATTTTTACTTACCCTGTAACAGAACTCATTTTATAACTTTGTCTACATTTCCAAACCACCTTGTGTTTGCAGCTTCTTCTATTTTAATGTTGTCTGCAATACAGAAACATGATCTGTCTTTCCAGAACACTCATGAAGATGCTTATTTAGCCTGGAACAAGCCATGTGCTCTGTGGTAGCCCATTAGATACCTGAACTCCTTTCATGCTTTGCCATGCATGTATCAGTCTCTTCTTGGCCAGCCAACGTTCAGCCCTGCAGATCAGAAGTTCTTAGTAAGTACAATGGCAGGAGGAATCATTTAGGGAAGAGAAATACTCCTGCCTCCAGCATTTGAGAAATGGGAATGTCATTCCTCCCCCTCACTTAAAATTTCACATAAACTGAAAATCTCAAAGACAAAAGCTTATTTTTTTGAGTAAATTATATTTAAATTATGAGTAATGTTAAGCCATTAGTAACCTCTTCATCTGTTGCAGCTTCTATCTTAAACCAAATGTAGCAATTTTCTTCTCAGCCTACTAATCTCATCAAATTTCTCCAAGTTTGTTAGCTACCCTGCAGTTATTCCTGTATAACCTAGATCAGTCTGTGCTACAGACGACACTAGCTTTTACAGGACCTGTCCAGTGAGGTCCCTGGTCCCAGAGCTATAGGTTCTAGAAAGAGCAGAAGATTGTTTGGTCATGTAAGGGAGGGGGGGGAGGAGGGACTATATCACGTTCTTATGTAGAGATGTCTAGTATTTCCTCATTCATTTTTGAATTGGTTTCAGTCAGGCATCATTGTTTTAAATTGTCTCCAGGGGCTTGCTAGAGCTTATCTTCCTGACCTTGGGTTTTCCTTCTGGGACTTCTCTGCCTCATTAATTTTCCTTTTTTTCCCTCCAAGATCTAGAAAGATCTCCTCCTTTACCCATTCCCTGTAATTTGCTCCACCTCTTATTATTCATGGCCTCTGTATAGCAGGTTTGGAGGCCCCAGCTTTCAGAATAAGGTAGGTTTCAGTTCCCTTTGTGCTGTTGAAGTAGTGTCAGGATCTTCACCTATGATTGAGGAGGTAATCTTGAAAAGTCTTTACAGTCTGGTCTTGTTTTTCTTTGTCTGCTTTGTACAGTAGGCATGTCTGCCATGCTGCCAGCATGCATGGCCTTTTGTGCTTTATGTGACCTGGAAAGCTATTTTTAATTCTGGCTGAACACAGCCCAGAATCATCCAATATGTTTTCTTGTGTCTTGATAGAAGCTTTAAGCATTTCACTTAGAGTACTTTCTCCAAATATTTAGGAACATGGCTAAAAAAAATACTGCTTGCATTTTCAATCAATGATATATGTTTAAAAATATGTCACTGTCATAGGAAAGTACAACAAATGAAATTTTTCTGATATTGGAACTAAAGAAAGCTCTGCTCCAACATCACTTCCTGTGATTTCCACACTGTGTTTCATTATACAGGGAAGCATCCTTTATTTGACCTTGAAAACATTTTCTTCAGCACAGAAGGTTTGTTTAGAATATGTTGTAGTGTTTGTAGCTGGATCAATTTTCACAGTGGTGTTTGTAGTTGAATCATTAATCAATTTTATTTTATTGTTTTCACAGAATGTTTTTGTTTTTTTTTATGCTTGAATGAGTAAGCTGTTTTGCGTGGGTGTTTTCAAAACAATGATTAGCTATACTGTTTTTATAACCTAACAACAATGTCTCTGAGCCTTGACAGTTCTAGCTGCTGCCAAAAAGCGGAAACTTTAAAACTAGTTCAGTGGTACTCTTTTATTCCTGCAGAATGAAAGGAAGTAACTGTTACGAGAGTTGCACTCTCAGTTCCAAGTACAGAGCAGTACCTGGAGTTTATTTCTCTGATACTGTTAAGTCAGACACAGCTGGCAGCTCTAGGAGGAGAAGCATAGTCTGAGGAATTCCTGTGTTAAGCTTTGTGTATGAAGGTACTCTACTTAGGAGAATTGCACAGTTTGCAATTGTCAGAGGTATCCCGTAAATTTATTCCCTGAGCTGTTCCATTGACTTCAATAACACTGTGTAAAATTAAATTTAGATTCATAACTCAGCATCATCAAGATCTTACAACTACTGTATTTTCCTAACTTTTGTTGTGTGCATTCAATCTTATACAGACGTGTCTAAAAAGGAATTTCACTCTTCAAGTTTCAGTTTGTCTGGATTTCATCTAGCCCCATTGTGGGGCTAGGAAAAAAAAAACATTTTTAAAGGATTATTCTGTTTTTTTCTTTTTTTTTCAGTTTGCTTTTATGTATACTTATAGTTGAAGACTTCAAAATCAGCAGGATGAAAAGATGTTTAAAGGCTCTTTCAATCTTGTCCAGCCATAAGTACAAGCATACAAGCATCAGTGGAGTGATTCATGCTGTGTCTTTGGAACTTTTAGCCTCCCTTACGTAAACGGAAATTATACGTGAGTTTATATAAACTAAGGGATAAGAACAAGAATAGCATGTGTAGCAGATTGTATTTTAATGCTAATGGTAAGGTGCATCTAATAACATAAAGTCAATATGCACTTACACTTTTATGATGGAAGTTACACTAGTAATTTAATATTCAAAGTAGTAGTAAAAATGTGGCTTTCAGAGTGGTAATGTTTCTGATGAATTTCTAGCCTTTAAACTTTCAGTGTAATTTCAAGACACATTTCTAATCACAGGAGTTGAACACCCCCAAGCCTATCTGGTCAGTGAATCCATGACATCAAAATTTTGTCCTTCTCATGTGGAACATAGTGGAATTTTAGCCCATGTCACATGCTCTCTGGTGACACAGCTACCACCTTACCCTTCATGAAGAACAAATTTCAGCAGTAGGACTTCACGCGTACACAATTTCTTGGGATTGTCTCAGCTTTGTCCCTAAGTAGAGCTTACTTTCTGTTCTCTCCTAGTTGGAGGCACCTGAAACTCCAGGTACGTTTCATTGATTCCTCTGTTCTGTGAAGTGCTTTGTGCCGTGCTTTGGAACCTCAACTCAATGAATAAGTTGCATGTAGCTTCTGTACTTCACTTTGTCTCTCTGTTTAGGTAGGAACATGTCCAGTACTCTGTGCTTCCTCATAACTGTGTAAGTGCAGGGAAAACAGAATCAGGGCCTGTATGTGAAAAAACAAAATACTGATTCTCTTGCTATTTTTGTATATTCTGTAATGCTCAGCTGGTTTCTGGGTTGCTTCCTTAAGCAAGCCATCAGCAAACTACCTAGGCTGTCTGGTGAGGCTGTCAGTGCTAATTCAAGTGTGCAGTGCTTGAGATGAAAGCAGAAAGGCCATACAGCGAACCTAAATCCTTCAGTATATCTTACTACAGTTGTTATATTTAGCTCACATGGTAGGGAGTGTGAATTGGAAAGCATTACTTAGGATGCCTTTGAATGTTCTAAATCCAAAATATGAAAAATGAATCTGAATTACTTTTAAGTAACATATCCAAGGGGACTTGGTTGGTTTAGTGAATTTGTAGTAGGTTGTGCAGCTAATCCTCTGTAGGCAATAATTCCATTTTGTCTTAGCATGGTCATGATTGATTCCTTGTTATGATCCAATGACTATTTGATAGCCTGGGTGGTAAGACTACAGAAGGCTTCATAATGGAAACTATTTAAAGCATCCAGCTGAGTTTTGTTTTTAAAAAATAATTCTGGAGCTATTGAAGACTGTGGATTTCCAATGGATTTGAACCTGATGGTTCAGAGTTATAGATTTCTTTTAACTTAATTACATCAGGACTTCAGTTTGAATTTTTTCCTTTTCATTTAGGCATCAGGGAACCTACATGAGCTGTCTGTTACGGATGCTGTCAGGGAAGTAAAATGACAAGCTGGAGTCAAGACTTTTAGTAAGCCTTGCACGGTCTATACACTCTACAGTCTCTTAGGGAGGGGTGAATTCTAACATAGCAAAAACACTGCTTAAAGCTTTCTTTTGACTACAGTATTCGTAGCTGTGTCATTTATATATTCTAGTATATGTGAAAAGCTTGAATCCATTGTAGCCTTCCTCCTTGCGGTGGAAGTATACGGGAAGTACTTAATGGTGTCCTCTCTCATTTCTGCATATTTGTCTACCTTAGTGAAACTGGTAGCAACCTAAATTATCTCTGAGCTCTCTGCTCTTGTCAGAGGTTCGAAAGTTAGTAACAGCGAACCAGTGGCAAACCCACATCCAAAGACCTTGACTATGTTTGGTTGTCCTAGGAAACCAGCTAAAAGTGGAACAAAACAGAACAACTACAGCCCCTGCCAAAAAAAAGGTTTTTAAAACCCCTTCATTTGTCAGGGCCTTGAGAGAAAGCCAGAAATCTGCATAAAAATTAAGTTGAAAAAATAGTACAAGTTAGTTATGGAGTAGAATTCCTCAGCGACTGAGATTATGTAATACATTTCAAATCATAGTTAAAAAGCAGAAACTGGTGTAAAACAGCCAAATTCTATTCCTTACAACAGATCTGTGTGAAAGACACGCAGCAATTACCAGCGTGTTGAAGTAAAGAAATGCTCATTCATGACTCAGACCACCAGTGTATCCAGTGAGTTACAAAAGCCCACTCATACTGAGCACCCTGCTTTCTCAAGAAAAGTGCTTAGTAAAATTGCGTTCCCCAGCCTTGAGTTCTCTCTGCTTTCCTTCAAGTGATGAGTTTTGCTTTTCTCTGTGGGCTTCCCTTTGCTTGAAAGAAAAATGGGTCTTAAATGAAAATTCTTGCGCGATCAAGGCAGTTGTAATTTTCAGACAAGTTGGCAGGTCAAAGTAAAGCTCATGTGAATATGAGACTCCCTCTCCTTGCTAGACTTGAACTCACAGGACCTAACTTGAGATTTTTAGTTTTTGATTAAGACATAGCTGCAGTAAATGGCACAAATTGTTGCTAGTCAACTAAAATGAGGTAAAACAAGTGTGAGTGTGAGGTTCATAATAATCAACTAAAAGTGTTTGTTTGCTCTCCCTTTTATTCGGTGACATGTGAAAGTACAAGTCATGTCCGAAAAGCCACTCACTTCTCTAATATGCAGTTAATATTAACGGCGGTAGAAGATTAAGGGCATTGCTTGGCCCTCAGTTACACTGTTAGATGAAGAGCACTGGAGCAATTAGGCCAGTGACCTAGAGCAGAGTAACTTGGATAAGAACCTGACCCCAAGCAACTTGTCCGGGGGTCATATAGTCAGTGCCTTCATCTATTAGATCTGTTTTCTTTCGTTGTTAGTCTTGGAGATGTAGGCAATTCTACCGTCTCAGAGGCAGCTGTACTTGCTTATTCATCGGAAGAGAAAAACCTCATGACATAAGAAACTCCACATCCCTTCCTGCTCTGAAATCCATCCTTTAATAATCAACAGGGTGGGAGTCTACATGCAGAAAAATGTCACTCCCTGTTTTCCAGCAACACCATACTGAACTGCTGTAATACTAAGACAGCATCCTTCCAAAAATACACCACAAAATGAGTCTGAGTGCAGTCTGAAGTACAGTCATACAGAATTTCGTAAGGATGCATAGGTACCTGACAATGCAGGCTTCTCCTGATAAATGAATAAGTTACGTGTGATAAATTGATGTGCTTCTGTAGTAGTGTTTCTGGTGTAGTAACTAGCTCTCAAAATCTGGAATTTCTTATAACTGTCCACATGCAAATTCTAGTGCACGTAAGTGGCTGTATAGTTCATTTTAATTTTTAGATGACATTTAAATTAAGCTAGAAGATGGTTTAGAGCCTTTTACATCCCTTATTACCTTGTTTCTCTTTCAGCAGCTGAGAAATGCTCATCTTAATTAAAATTTGTTTTTAAAATGCATCTTGCAGTCAACACATGCTGAGGAGAGCCACTTACCACCCATGTACTGTAAGCTTGCTGTGCTGAACAAAATGGGAGCATTCCTTTAATTAGTAGTAGTAAATACTGTGGTGGCTTAGTGTTTACAATCTACTATAATGTCCTGTCTGGTTTCAAGAAGGTGGAGTTGCGCTAGCCTAGCTCTGATGGTCAGGGGCATGAAAACCAATGGTGTGCAAGTAGAATAGAGTAGCTCACTTGGAAGGGACCTTCAAAGGTCTTTGAGTTCATCTGCCTGACCTCTTCAGGGCTAACCAAAAGTTAAAGCATATTATTGAGGGCATTGTCCAAATGCTTCTTGAATAGTGACAGGCATGGGGCGTCAACCACTTTGCTAGGGAGCCTGTTCCAGTGTTTGACCACCCTCACCATAAAAATTTTTTTCCTGATGTCCAGTCTGACCCTCCCCTGGTGCAACCTTGTGCCATTCCCGCATGTCCTGCTGCCGGTGACCAGGGAGAAGAGCTCGGCACCTCCATCTCCATTTCCCCTCCTCAGGGAGTTGCAGAGAGCAATGAGGTCGCCTCTCAGCCTCCTTTTCTTCAGACTAGAGAACCCAACTGTCCTCTCCACATAGGACATAGATTACGTCTGCTGCCTTCCTTTCATCCGTGCGGGTGACCTTATCATAGAAGGAGATCAAATCACTGAGGCAGTACTTTCCCTTGATGAACCCATGTTGAGCATGCCTGGTAATAGCTTTGTTTTTTAAATGCCTTTCAATGTCTCCCAGGACAATCTTCTCCATACCTTTTCCAGGGACTGAGGTAAACTAATAGGTCTGTAGTTTCCTTCTCTCCTTTTTGTAGATGGGTATAACATTGGCTAGCCTCCAGTCAGTCGGGACCTCCCCAGACTCCCCCAGTCTTTGGTAAATTTTTGAGAGGGGTCCAGCTGTAACATCTGCTAATTCCTTCAGTGCTCTGGGGTGAATCCCGGCAGGTGCCATGGACTTAATCAATGTTGAGCTGATAAAACTGTTCCCTTACAGTTTGGAAAGCCACTGCTCCCCCAGTCATGGTCCTCCAGCTCTGAGGTCTGGGCAGCCCAAGATCTGTTATAGTAGCAGTAGCTGTAGCTACTTTTGTCACACTGCATTTCTCATTCTACAGAAGGTTCCAGAGAAACTTGTTTAGCTTCAACGTGACAAGGTACAGCACAAATAAAAATACATCTTTAGTATAAGCAGCCTAAGAGAACTTTAGTAGGAACAGTATATTAGTATAGATCTTTTTGCATAGGTGGGTCTTTCAGCAGACGAGGCGAGGAGATGCTCATGGTTGGCGGTGTTTGTACTCAGTCTCAGCTCATCTGGCCAGTTCAGTTTACTCATTTTTGGTACTCGTGTCATAAAGGAGATCCCACTACTTCTCCTCAGCTCTCTATCATGAACATTAAATCAGTCCTCAGATCATGGTAGGGTCAGAAGATCTGCATACTTTGCAGAAGGGGGAAAAGTAGGAATGGTGGTGTGTCAATTTAGTCCTCTGGGCTGGATGTTCATTTTAATGTCCTACAGTTTTCCTGGTCCTTAGTGAAGAAATATGTACTCCCATGATTGTTCACAACCTTCCAGTTGCATATTTTTATCTGATAATGAAATTCCTCCTTTTTCTTAATTTCCTCATATTTTTTTAACACAGGGAAAATTCTGTGTGCACTTGTGTGTGTGTGTGTGTGTGTGTGTGTGTGTGTGTGTGTGTTCAGCTTAGCATTTTATTGAGTTAACACACCTCAATTTATGTGTAAGAAAAATACAGAAAGGAAGCAGGAAAAACTGGGTAATAGGGGTCCAGTCTTGTGGAACACCAGGTACTTTATTGAAACACGGAGGCATCCAGTTGTTGTAAGAATTGTCTTCCAAAAATATCCATAAGGAGATGGGAAACTCTAAAAAGGGACTTGCATCAATTTCCATATTAATACTCAGTCTATCAGAAAGTCCATTTTTTTGGCTGCTATTGACATCCTGAAAATGTGGTTTAGTTTTGGATGAGTTGAGTTTAAATACAAAATACTTCCAAGACATTAGGATACCCAATAAGAATTTAATCTCAGTGAAACAATAAGGTCAGCCTTGCTGTATTAGCCATTGCGCAAAGTTTTGCTGATCAGATTTTTGGTCAGGTTTTGCCTTAGGCTTTGGGTTTGTGAAACTCATGCGCTTCTGCAATCCACTGTCAGCCTTAGGTATGAATTGTTAAATACTTGCGATCAAGTTTTCAGGAGCCCTGAAGTAACTCAGCTTAAATCCCATTGATTTAGAGTAAGACTCTTCTAAGTGATTTAGGTATTTCCGAAGATGTTACCAAATGTTACTTAAATGCCTGTTTCAAATAAGGATGGGTCAAAATTCAAAGGAAGAATTGGCACTGACTTGGAAGAATTGGCTGATAACAACAGAGGACTACTCTTGTAAAGTGATATATCTGAATTTTCTTTATGGTAATAATAAAAGAGGAAACAATTATTTTGAGAAATTAGTTTAGCGGTGCAATTAAATACATTATTTTAATTAAAATTAAAGTTATTAAATTAGCACATTATATAATTGCAGTTAGCAAGATATAAATGCATCCACATTTGATCTTAAATAGTCCTGTGACATTTGGTCCTATTAAGAATTTCTGGAAAAAAATTATGGGGTTAAGTGAAAAACTCTTATTCAGACACACAAATTCAGAGAAATGATTCTTGAAAAGTTAATCCCTTTTGAAGTATCAGTCTAAGGGCTATTTTTGAGTCAGTGAGATGTGTATTTATTTGCTGTGAGAGTTCAGAAATTGGCTGCAATGTAATACTTTTTTCCCTGTGTTCTCTTTCTTGTTTCTCTTTGGCGGGAACGTTGCAAATTATGAGAGGATGCTGTTGCATCATGAGAAGCATGAGAACTGATGAATATAATTGAGGAAATAATCACAAGAGATAACTTCAGCTAGCTCTTAAGTTCTGTGACCTCCTTCTCTACTCAGTGAGAAGAATTAGACTCCTCCTGGGCAAAGTTAAATGTGAGAGCTAACTAGATACTCAGGTTGTCCAACTGAGGAAAGCACCTTTCTTTACTGAATGGAAAGCGAGCCAAAGGAGACTAATGTCCCAAGGCTGATGTTGGTCTTTGTTGATATTTTCTTCTCAGCATAATAAAAATATTAATGGTTTCCACAGTAGTGCATCATATGAGTATTGCACATGAATATCATTGCAAGTAACATGTATAAAAAATCTTTTGCATGTCAGTTTTGGTTTTAAATTAGAAGGTGCGTCTTTGGCATAAAAATTATTCCAGGTGTAATTCCACAGACATCTGTGGTCTTATGGCAGGAGTGAATGTTTTTCCTGCTTTTTCCTTGGTGATGTATCTACTGTCGCTTTTAAGTATCAAAGAAATGATTGGATTTTACTTTTAATTTTGAAGGAGTATGTGTGGCCCAACAAACCCACTTGTGAGAATTTTGTATCTAAGCCAAAATTTATATTCCACAGAAGTGTTATAATGGGACTATTTTATTTCTGCTTACTAATTATAGTGACCTTCTCTGTACAGATGTACTTAATTTCCTGTTTAACCAGATGTTGCATTCAGTGTCTGCTGAGAGAATGTTAGAGCTATAAGCCAGAGCCCTATAGTTCTGATGGCATAATCATATTCCAAAATATATCAGTGTAACTCTTTATTTGCTACGCTGGCTCTCAGGTCTGCCACACTTGCATTGTGTGTTCCCATTGGTGTTAGTGGAAAACATACACATTTGAGGAAAGTGAGCCCCTGAAGTCCCATCAGCACAAGATCTCAAAGTATGTGGTATTCAAGCACTTTCGCTAAGGGCAAATGAGCATCTGAGTTGAGTCAGTATTCAGCCGGATGGCAAACCTTCCAGACTGTGCTGAATGCTTTTCTGTCATTACACACTATCCTTCAGTTGCTGTACTACACCTCTTGTCGGGTAGCAGCTGAGCCTCCGAGCCGTCTTCATGTAATGAGAGGCTGCTTGTGGAACAGGGTTTCAGTCCTGTAGTTGACAGCAGGCAGTGAGAAACGAAGGCTGGGGAGATAGCGGGGCGCTGCTCGGTGGGAACTAAGAGCCCGTGCGTTTGTTGCTGTCAGTTGCAGGACTGAGGTATTGGTCTGTTCCTGATTTGAATCATGGGACCGCTTGTGGAGTACATTTGTTCTCCATGGGAGACAGAGGAAGAATTGAGCCCTTTGTAAGAGTTTTTACTGGGAGAAATTCCTTAACACAGAAACTAGAAAATTTGTATCGTGTTCATAAACTCCTTCAGCTTCAGATTTCTGCCAGTGGCTAGGTAACATTTCTGGAGATTGCTCAGTGAAGTTTATGTAGGCACAGTTTTGGGGTGCACTTACTGCTGAAGAAGTGAGCTGTACTGGAGGCTCAACTGTGCTCGCGGAGTCTAGGTTTCTTCTCTTTGTTTTGCAGTGAGGAGTATTGCTGCTGAAGTCAATGGTGTAGATTAGTAGGAAAGAACTAAATTATGCCTTGAGTTAAACCAAGTAACAAGAGAATCTGAATGTATACGAACATTTCAAAACCTCTCAGTAAATATGGATATACATATTATAGTTATAAATAATATTTGATTTTCAGAACTTAAAAAAATTTTAGACAGGGGAGTGCACATTATCTTACAAGAAAATGCACAACAGTAATATCAGACATGGGGAGGAAATGAGAAGATTTAGAGAGGTTTATCGCTCTAACGGGATTTATAGAGCCAGGCTCTTTTTATTTAATATAGGAATTGGTTTTACAAGGATACTTATTTAGAAAATATTCCCAAATATGTTTATATAAATTTAAGAATCTGTGTTAGGAGTTACTTTACGAGGATTCTGGGGGAGAGGGTAGAGAGACATTTAAGAGTCTGAGACAATTTACTCTTTTTTTAATACATGAAAAGAAGCGCGTATAATGAATAACGCATAAATATTACTTATGTGGCTATGGGCAAGTTGAACTTCGAAGTAGGATAGCCATCCTGGAGAAGTGTCACTTACATGGCCTAAGAAATACCAGCCTGGACTTGATCATTTTATAAATGTTGTATTTGTATTTCCTCTGTATGTTTTCATTGTGTCTCTTAAACAAGATGATGCAGTAAACATTGAAATTTTTGAGATTCAGGTTAATTAACGTGCTCAGTAGGGACATATTATCATGGCCCTGTAGAACAGTCTTATATAGCTAGCAGTTGAACAGGGCCCCATTCATTTCAAAGCTCAGGAGAAAAGCATTATATTGTGTTTATGATTGGTTAAATTTAAAGTATGCAGCTAATATATAATTTCCTGGCACTTTCCTGTAATTTTTAATGGTTATACAGAAAGAAGAATTCTCCCTCCTATTAAATTCTTCCCTCTTATTTTTTTGAGGAATTAAAATACCTCCACACTAAGTTAGAAAATTCAGACTGTTACACTCAAATAATGTCACACTCAAATCAGTTCTCTAGAATTATGAACTAAATGTTTTGCCTTTATAGAGCTGATATATGTAACCAACCAGCTGAATTAGCACAAGGAAAGCTAGAAATTTTTCTGTTTCAGAAGGTGTAAAAATGTCTGTTCATTCTGTGGGAGTTGCTGTTTCTGAATGAGTTGTTTTCAGCCGTTAGTATCAGTGTCTAGTAAGAGGATTTCTTACCCCATGGTACCTATGTGCTCTTTTTGAAGTTGATCCCTCTCATCAAACATTTCTGCTTCAAAAGGTCATAGCTAATGTCTCTCATTGTAAAGGAAATGTTAATTTGAGAAAAACACTTTCTGTTTTCCCTGATGAATATATTTTAGATCTGGAAAAGGTGACATTTAAAAAAAAAAAAACTGATTTGTATCGTAAGTTTTATTTGGCTTTTAGTGTCTATTACACGTGCTGTTGGTATCCGTGGATAATGTAAACCTGATATTCCTGAGTCAGAAAACTTCACTGTATCTTATATTCCTCTGTGCCTCTCATTCCCATTTACATATCTTTTGATTTACAGATATCCTCCCAGAATGTATTAAGAATCCAGCTTTAGCTCTTAATATTTTACTAGGTGGATACAGTCTCACCTTTTTTTTTTTTTTTTCTGGCTCACAAACCTTAGTTTTGTTTTCTTTGATCAAATTCCTAGGTTTTCCTGGAGCTGACACTTCACAGAAAAATCTGCAGGTGTTACTATCTTATGTGTCTTTTTAAAGACAGTGCAGTGCAGCACTTCCTGCACTATCCTGCATGACAGCAGTGTAGATAAACCCCAAACCATGCGAACCAGCCAAATGAAATTACATCAGTGGAGGAGAACATTGTGGTGATGTAGAACTGGCATGACGACTGTTTCACTGGCTTTCCTCCCATTGCTGGTTTTGGGTATCACCAGGGCCTCCCTGTGCTTTTAGCATTCCCAGTTAGTGCAGTAGCTCCCAGGTGTCTCACTTGCCATAAAAAACTGCAGCAACCTAGAGGCTGCTGTGAGTTGCTTTAGCACAGACAACTGTAGTTTGGATAAATGGAACAATTGCCACTGAACCTAGGCTTTCTTTTTTTTGTAACATCCTCTCAATCCAGTGCAGCAGATCAATGTTAGAGCTGGTGGTTCTTCAGTAGTTTGGCATGCTATGTAGGATTAGTTTGCTGTCTGTATAGTGCCCCTAAAAATGTTTTGTATCGCCTAGTTGTTTACCATCTTTATTTTTCTCCTTACAAAGCCATGTTTCATCATATAAATGTCAAAATATCTCATTTTTGGAAAGCATCTGGAACTGTTTTCTTCTTTGTTACTGCTAGAGGTAAATTCAGAGGACAGCCAGTCTGCAGATGGGATTCAAGTAGGACATGTTATTTACTTTGCTGTTCCTCTACCCAGTTTTAACGATGTGCCTTAAATGAGTGCCTCGAGTTGAAGAAGTAGCAACATTTCAGTATTTCCAGTTAAATTATCTGGGAATTACTACATTCCATGACTTGTAATGCTACATTTGTGTGAAATCTTAAATATACACATCTCTTTTGGAAAACTAAACTGAGGTTTTAAACAGATGTTTTTTGCAAAACATTGTGAAGTCAAATTTTAAGAAACTGCTGTCCCCAAGTAATTAGTGGTCACATGCTTGGCTGGGAATGTGGCAGCTAGACTAATGAGCTCTTAGGATATTTCAGGGTAACTTACACCTGGAAGAGAGCAAGTTGTAACTGGAAATAGCCATCACTAGCAGGGATTGTGTTGTTTGTGTTGTGTTTTGTGTTAAATCCAGATCATATTAAATGCAGAGTTTCATCCTCAGACATAGAAACTTCTTAATAGCAACCGTTTAAGATGCAAAGACAAGCATGAGATTTTCAAATCACAACTGGACAGCCCAAAATGCCTTGCTGTTTTTTAATAATCTTTTGGGAACATGTTTTTGAAGATCCAGGGCAATGGTGTTGGCATCTTAGGAGAGGCATAATAGTGATTTTTGCGTGTCTGCTGCAGAAGCATCAGAAGTCCATGTTTCCTGCAAGGTGACTCTAAAGACACTGAAGATTTATCCCAGTGTACAAAGAAACTTAGAACCAAGTGACTTGTTTTTGTCCATACAACTGGAGATTTTCCAGTGTGGTGAAAATGAGGCAAATGTCTTTATACATGTTGAGTGGGGTTCATAATGTTTTTAAGTGGAAATCTAAGATGCACCATCGTTAAACTGGTGTAATTTGTAGTTTGAGGGACAGAAGGACAATGCCTTAGCAGGAAACAGTCAACAAGAGACTTTAAAATGATGCAGGGAAAAGCCATTCTATCACTTTCTTCTCTTTTCAGTTGGCTGTTCTCCTGGCATGTTTGAGTTCTGTGGTACAAAGTGCATTTACATTACTTCAGAGATGTGTAACTTTCCACCACTACTTAGGACAGCTTTGGTTTTGGTTGAGTGAAGGTTTCAACACACCACTCCCTTAATTCCAAGTCTGCTTAGATATTTACAGTTTTCCCACATATAAAATACATAAATAATTTTTGTCCAGATGTTGCACAAATGTCTGGATTGGCTGAATCTCAACACCGTGAAGGAGGAATAGCAGTATGAAAAGCCTTCTTATTTTACTTTGGCCATTCCCCCTAGTATCTAAGTTAGAGCAGATAAGCAGATGGAGAGTAGTATTTTACAGATATACTTTGTCATCCACAGTTACTGAAGGCAGACTTTCACAGCTCCAGCAGAGAACAGGATTTCACTTGGCCCTTCCTTCTTTTAATTTCTCCAAACTTAATGGACATCGTTGCAGCTGAATGAATATTTCACGAGTTCACTTCACACTGAGTACAAGCAATCACACTCATTATGGCTGCAATATTCGTAGTTTTTTCCCCGTTGATGGATGTCTATTATGTGATTGTATTCAGTCATTTACATGGTCTGTTTTTTGTGATTTTGTTTATCGACTGCTTGATAACTTTTCATGCTTTCATAGTGCAGCCAGCTACATATTTAATGCTGTGAAAGGTGGCATATTAGTATTATGGATGGGAAGGAAGGTGTGATATGATTGCTGAGTACAAATCAGGTAAGTTCTTGAATACTTAGGAGTCCTACTGCAGTGTGTCTGGTATACAGCCTTTGAGCGTGAGCCTATCTTTTTAGTGTTTCCAAATGATGAAATACATTCAGACTTTGAGAAATATACACATGTATATGGATTGTATATCTTCATTAAACGTATATCATGCTGCTTCAGTTCAATTCTTTCCATTGTTAATGCTTAATAGCAGGAATATATTTGCTAAGATAATCTGAGTCAAAATTTCCGTATGCAACATCACAGGAACCTAGAATAAATGTATTATTTTATTGGTCTAGTTACATAAAACTTATGGGAGCTGTAAGTATGCGTAAAGGACGGATTACAAATCAGTCCTTTCAGGATTTCTTATGTGGATAACATAAACAGTTTGCCTGTGAAATGAAAAATCAGCAGGCACATATTCCCTTGCCCTGCTGTAAAGTTCCGCGTTTTTAGAACTAAGGAAAAAGAATAAAATTACAAAAATCCAGTGACTGTGAGCATTCAGTAACTACCAATCGGAGGTTGTGTCCAGGTTCTTCTCTACCATCTTGCCACTGCTGCAGATGTCATGGTTCAGCAACTTGTTTTGAGTGATGAGGCAAATAAAATTAAAAAAAAATCCTTTTCCAAATATTTTCAACATGGACTTACCAATTTCCAAGTCTTATCATTTGTCTCCAATAACAACAGCCGAAAGCCATGAATGTTCAATGGGAATTTTCTGCCTTTTTCTTTCCCATTCAGAAGTAATTTATGTAAGCAGAAGATATAATGAGGATACTAAATTAAGTGTGTCTGTGTGTATATGAATAAAATCAGTTTGTTACCCATTTGCCAGCATTTTGGCTCAGCTGCAGCAGTGACTATCATGACTGCTTTAAAATTGATTAGACAATTTAACTTGTAATTTAACTCTGGACATGGCAGAGAGAGATAAGCCTGTGAACAGGAGCATAAAACATGAATCTTGCAGTTCTTCAGTTGATCTCAGTAAGGCTGGCATTTTGTGTTTATTGTTCGGCTTTGAAAAAATTTAATGTCTTTTGCTTCCAGTGTGACCTATGCACACAAGTGGTCTTTGACTTCTTATTATAAGGGTCAGAAATCACAAAGCCCTTTTGCTCGTTATAGAAAAAAGCTGGGTTTTTTTTGTTGTTAAAACAGAGGTGTTTCTGCAGCACACAAGGATGACATGCTTAGTTTTTTTTGGCAATGGAGACCAGGTTTGTTTCACTACTAGCTTTTCTATAATTTTCTGCCTGAAAGAAACCAGAAAGCAGTGTTGATCAAGTCCTGCAGTGGCAACCACTGCTGAAGCAACATGAATGCAAAACAAAGCAGCCATTTTAATTGGAAGCTGATCTATTTTAATTTGGTATGAAGCTGTTCACAGCGACATTTCCTATGCTACTTTTATTTTCAATTTATGTATGTATTGTGATGTTTCATCGAAGGATCGATTTAGCCTCGGTGAAGTGGCAAGATGATTAACATGAAAGCAGCTTGTTCTAAGGCCTTTTCCACCTATTTTCACATCCTAACAGTACTAGCTTCCTTTCAGCTGGACTTTTGGATGCTTTAGGGCAAATACATGCTAGTTTTGAGCAAGTTCAGCTGCTTATCTGTGCTTGTAGTAGATTTCCTATTTTCTGATGTTGATCTATTCTTTAATGGATCCCGGTATAAAGAAGAAATGGTTTGAAGTGGACATCCTTTCTAGTACGAAAACCAGTTCAAATCACTTAGCAAAGTACAAGTGAGAAAAAGCCAAAGTACAAATATGTTACCTTGCTAGTCAGTTGTATCTGTGCGGGGGGGAAGCTAGTATAATACCTGCATGCTTGGTCATTACCAGGTTCCTATTACTGCCTGTCAGTTCAATGGATTTTGACATTCAGAACTACGATGTTTCATCTAAAAATATATGCGTGCATTACAAATACCACAGATACTTCATATTCGAAATAGATGGGAAACTGGAGTATTGTTTGCTGGTGGCGATTGTGAGATGTTTTATTTATTTCATATTCTGTTCATACTCTGTTTGTATTTCAAATCTTTAAAATGATTTTTTGTACTTAATAATGCAAGTGGTTTTATTTTCTCAGACATATTAAAAATGTTGCTAAAAATTATCTGGAGATTTTTTGATAAATATATATTCAAGCTATTTATTCACTTTGTAAGCAAAGGAGGTAAAAAGGTGAGGAGCACAGACATCTAAACATGTATGTCAGATGTTATTTCCAAAAATTGTATAGGAAACAATAACCATTTATGGGAACACTTTTGCACCTTGACTGTCATCAGTGTGCTCTGAAGTCTTTTTTCATCTGTTACTTTATGTCAGTGGTCACTACTGCTTTGCACATGCTTCCTGAAGCTTAAACTACCTTGGCCATTTATAACATGGCTACAGCCCATACGTATGGAGTATAGAAGCTCATTTTGAAGCAAAGAAGTCACACATTAAAGTATCGTGGATATATGTGGCTGTATGCGTGCTCATGTCCTTATTCAGTGTGCTGGGATCTGAGTCCATCCAGCTCTCTAGGAGCTCTGAGAACCTCAGCAGCATCACCCCCTCTTCTGCTTAAACACAGAGCCTTGCTCCTAGAAGAGCAATCATATGTAGCCTTTTCAGCGTACCTGGTAGAGCTTTCAGTCATTTTTCAAATTCAAAATGCTTACGAAAGAAAACAATGCTGTCTTCTCCCTGCTAGCTTTCTGAAATCTCATGGAGGGAAAAGCACTTTCCATGTATTTCGTATGAACAGAAAGCTTTCAGTAATGACAGGTATTTCTGAGGCTATTGCAGCCAGTGCAGCATTGAAAAAGTC
Organism: Chauna torquata; assembly: GCA_013399475.1. NCBI lineage: Eukaryota > Metazoa > Chordata > Aves > Anseriformes > Anhimidae > Chauna > Chauna torquata. The sequence continues at coordinate 115,143 of VXAL01010188.1, read as the reverse complement.
GCTGTGGTTGGCACAAATAGCATAGGATTTTGAGGAAGACCATGCACCATCTGACTTTGATATTGATTAAAAAGGGAAAAAAAAAAAAAAAAGCAATAAGATGTTTAAAAAATAGACATGTTGGTTGTAAATACATCAAATGGAACAAAAGTAGAAAAGTATTATTATTGGTTCTTGAAATCATCAATAAAATTACTTTGTTCAGAATACTACCTGGAAATCTATGGATTTCTCAGACACTGTAGTTGAATTTCACATACTTATGTGGAGAATTTTGAAGTCAGAACAATCTTAATATTCCTGCATTGAAGCGTTGGTGTAACTCTTTGATAACATATGCTATATGTTGAAATGTCGCTAATGTTTTGCAAATCACATTTTTTATTATTATTACTGACCAGACCCACCTTTGTGTCCAGTTTTTTATCAGTTATGATGGAAGTGTATAATACTGTCTTTTGCTATGCTTAGATGTGACTGAAAATAATTCTGACAATGTGTTCCCCACACATCTGTGTGTAGTCTTCGTACTTTTCTCCTCTGGACACAATTTGGGAGTTTTCCTCACTTTTGCACACAGATTTTAGGTTTGTTTTTCTTCTTTATGTCTTTCTATTCTTATCGAAGTTTTTTGTTATGGTTCTTCTATTTTTTTTTTTGCCCTGTTTCTTCACTCCTTCTCTTGCACGTTCTTCTCTACTTTTTCCTTTTTAACCACTCACTTTTCTCTTACCTTTCTGCTCTTTTTTATTGTTTGTTTGCTTTTGAATTGTGTCTTACGTAGTGCAAGATCACCTAATGTTTCTGAGTTTTAATGTTCATGGATGCTCTGCAATAAGGTTGCCCTGGAACTAAGGGAAGACCTAATTTTGGTACCTGTGATGGTTCTTGGGGGTTATTGGACATCTGTTCATTTACCATATGCACTTAGAGAAATTAGAAAAAACCTTCCCAAGGAAACTGCAGGGGGGTATCAACTGGGCAAACAGAATAGAGAGAAAAAAAGACAGGAAAATGACACTGGTGTATACGTCCCTTTTACTATGGCTCAATAAAATGACCACTATGTTAGTTGTTTCTTTATGAAGTAGAGTATTTTATATAAGTGTGTGTACACACACCATCTATAAACCTTAAAAAGGCTGGGTTTACTTTGTGCTTGAAAAATACTTTTAGGATGAACATGATTTCTGTTTGTATTTATTTTCTGACAAGTATGGGTAGGGCCATTATGTTAACTTAACTGCGGACATTGCTGACATCTTAACTAAGCATTGTAGCACCAGAAAGCTTCAGATGTTTCTTATTCACAAACTGTAAGTGCTCACAGTTGTGATGTTAGGCAGCCTGTGAAGCCCACTTTACGTGTCATTAGTGCTTATTCACATGAGGAATTTCATCCTTTTTCAATATTTCTCATCATTCAAATTGCGGCTTGCACAGTTGTGCCTTGCTGTTGCTTCTGAGTACCACCTATGAGATTTTGTGAAAGGCTGTTCAGAGGTGTCATCATATGGGACCATGGAAAACAGATGTCTAGTAGGCCTTTAACTGAAGGAATCATGCTTGGTTTTTTTTTGTTTTTTTTTTAAGGGAATAAATCACAAGACAGTGGGATTGCAGAGATGGAGGAACTTCCAGTCCCACACAACATCAAAATAAGTAACATCACGTGTGATTCCTTCAAGATTTCTTGGGACATGGATTCTAAATCCAAGGACCGAATCACTCATTACTTCATTGATCTCAACAAGAAGGAAAACAAGAATTCCAACAAATTTAAACACAAGGTAATTTCCATTTAAAAATCAAGGTGGAAATCTATGACTTTAAATAGATGAATCTCGGTGTTTTATTAACATTTCAAAACCAGGTACGGGACATCTGGCCAAGGTGGGTTTTGATTAATCTGACTGACAATATACATATATATTTTTTTAAACTCAGAATACCTCCGTCTCAACCTTAAGTGCATGTACACGCAAATATGTTTGTTTCATAGAGAACTGAAAATTACCTCCTGTATTTCATTTGAAACTAAAACAGTTTTGGAATCTGTACAATTTGTTGTAAGAAGAACATTTCTGACTAGTTCTTATTATTTAAACAATTTATGTATTCTGTGTCTGCCCTTAATCAGTGACAGAGTTGTGATAGCAGCACATGTCATTTCAACAGAAAAGTCAAAAATTCTAATGCACTTCTAGGAAGGCTTCCAGCAATCTTAGCTTGCAGCATTTAGCACTGTGACCTGAATATTCATCTGGCCTCTTTCCTCAAACCACTGATACAGACACATACTGAATGTATTGCCGAGTCTATTGCTATCAATCCAGAAAATTTTGCTTTGACCTCAAATAGTTCAAATACTGACATGTCTACAGAAACATGGAATGAGATAGAAGAGGAGATTAAACACCACAATCATCTGCAGATTAAAAACAAAATTATTGGCAAGATCCATAAAAGATGAGGTTTACCAAGGCACAGATAACCATCCAGACAAATATGAGAGCTCTAGTTTTACCAACACCTAAAGTACTCTTGGTTTATAACCCAATGGGACAACCAGGAAATATTTCCACCAATATCGTGAGACGATTTTTCATGTGACCCCTGTTAATAGCATGTGTATACCTTTAACATTCATGCTTCCTTATTTGACATTTTTTGTTGTTTTTAACATGGTTGTAAATAACATATTCATGAAGCATAATGAAAATCGCTGCTATTTGAAATCGAGGATATTAGATGTTTGACCAAGACACTCCAGTTGCTAGGAAGTGGTGTGCAAAGCACTACAAAATTTAATGTTTTAATAGCCTTTACTCTGATCCATTTTTACTTGTGGTAGTGAATAAAGGAGATGTTTTAGTCTTACTGTTACTACATTTTGACTGGCAGCCTTTGAAGTTGAATTTCCATTTATGCTGCAGGAATAAATATGCCTTCCACTATAAATATTTACTGGGATGGATTCTTCTTAATTTCTTTCATTTTATTAATTTACATGGTTTTTTTTCATTCATGTGCAAACTGGTGGTAAACTTGTAACATTTGTTTTTGTAAAAGGTAAAGCCATCCTAGCGGACCAAATGCTAAATTCTCTTCAAAATCTTTATTGCAGTGATGAGACTAGTGTTAAAAATGGAAAAAAAATATTTGTAATAATACTAAAATCCCTTACTCAGCTTAAGGGTACAGTGAATGACTGTCTACAAGTGCCTGTCTCTCTCATAGGTGATAAGCTCAGCTATTTTGTAACTTGTAGAGAGTTAGTGTGTTAGTGAGATGGCTGTGAGCAAAAGTGAGTTGGGATGTAGACTTAACCTGGTAGATAGATGCTGTACTTCAGTAAATGGTGCTGTTTGTTTCTTTCTTTACCTGGAAAAGCATACATGAACGCTTTATCCTTTCACTGCTTTCTCTGTTGGCAAATATATATTGAACTTGCTTAGGGTACATACTGTTTTATTATTTATGACTATTGTCATCATACTTGGGAAGGAGGAGATTTGTAGTAGTATGTAAAGACTAGAATTCTAGTAAGACTTTGCCCTTTTCTCAATGCAATTTGCATGCCTCCCCACACTTTTAAGATATGGACGCATGATTATTCCCATATAATAGGTAGGGAAATGAGGCTTAGATATGCAGCAAAACTAGGACAAGAACCTGGGTGTGCTGAATTCCTGCATTGTGTCCTATGAGCAGACTCGGCAAAGAGAAGGATAAGATGAAATGGGAGAAAGGTGAAAATTGAAATCTGCTTCTTTTGCAAAGAAATGGACTACAGAACAGGCTTCTCTCCTCAAGAAGGAGTGAGGTAGTGTGACTGGTATATCTTGCTGCTTAGTTATCCAGTGCTTGCAGGTTGTTCTTGGAAATTATTTCAGTCTAGGTGCATTTAGAGTTGTCTGTTTTGGTGTTGGTGGTTGAGCAGCCATTCCAGATTCCCAGCTGTCCTTGAGCTGGTATATTGTGTCCTTTGCTCTTCCTTGGGGACTCAGCCAGGAATAGGGATTAGTCAATTCACAAACAGGGGCGTAGACAAGGCAGAGACATTTAATGCTGCCTTCGCCTCTGTCTTCAACACAGATGATGGGCCCTGGGACCCCTGGAGTCCTGAGTTGGAGGACCATGACTGCAGTAATGATAAACTCCCAGCAAACCCCGAACTCGTGTGGGATTTGCTGCTCCAGCTGGGTGCATATAAGTCTATGGAGCCTGGTGGGATTCATCCCAGAGTACTCAGAGAGCTGGCTGATGTCATCACGAGACCTCTCTGAATTATTTTTCAATGGTCTTGGGAATCTGAAGGGGTCCCAGTTGACTGGAAGCTGACAAATGTCCCAGTTTTCAAGAAGGGCAAGAAAGAAGACCCTGGTAATTACAGGCCTGTCAGTCTCACTTCAGTGCCTGGTAAAATTATGGAGAAGATTATTCTGGGAGTTATTGAAAAACACCTGAAAGATAATGCAGTCATTGGTCACAGCCAACACGGGTTCACAAGGGGAAGGTCCTGCTTAGTAAATCTAATTTCCTTTTTTAGACAAGGTCACCCACCTAGTTGACCAAGGGAAGCAAGTTGATGCAATCTCTTTGGATTTCAGCTAAGTTTTTGATACTGTTTCTCACGGTATCCTTCTGAACAAGATGTCCAGCATACAGCCAGACAAACACGTAATGCGATGGGTGAACAATTGGCTGACGCGTCAGGCTCAAAGGGCTGGAGTAAATGGGGTGACACCAGGCTGGCGGCCAGTCACTGGTGGGGTTCCACAGGGCTCCATTTTAGGGCCAGTTCTCTTTGATGTTTTCATAAGGGACTTGGGTGCAGGGCTTGAAGGTATCCTGGGTAAGTTTGCAGATGACACTAAATTGGGAGGAGCTGTTGATTCCCTTGAGGGTAGAGAGGCCTTGCAGGGAGATCTTGACAAATTAGAGGGCTGGGCAATCACCAACTGCATGAAGTTCCACAAGACCAAGTGCCAGATTCTGCACCTGGGAAGGGGCAACCCTGGCTATACGTACAGACTTTGAGGGGGGGGAAAAAAAAAAAAAAAGGTTTTGCTTAGAAAAAGAATCACAAATTAAAGTTATGAAAAGTGTCATTCCCCCTTCTCCCCTCTGCTCCCCCCAATCCCATCCCATTCCCTGCACCCAGCCATGCAAGAGAGAGACCCCTCTAAGTGATGTTGTGGCTCTGGGTAGTCTGGCCTCTTCTGGTGCAGTTAGAAGTTTCCTGATGCACTGCTGGGAGGTAAGGCTTTGAGCCGTGGGGGTAATGAGGCTTTTAATGTTGTGTGAACACTGACAAAATTAATAGGGGCAAAAACCACCACAGTGTTATGGGCACAGAGATCTGACCAAGGTGGAGGCAGTTTTTACTGCAGCCAAAGAAAAGATGACAGGAAGACTAACAATTGTAACTGTAGCAGCTGCTGACTGCCTTAGCATTGTTAAATCCAGTCCAGTGGGATGCCTTTGCAATATAGTTCTAGGATGGTAACTTTAAATGTCACTTGAGAATTTTTTTTTCCCTGTAATTTTTCTCTCTTTTTTATATTATTTATTTCAGAATACAGAACTGAGTACTTTACACAGAACGTTTTCTCCAAGATGTTATTTGATTTAAATGAGAATTAGCATAAAAAGAAACCAAAATAACAACAAAATCTTACCCTTCATTATCAGTCAATCACATTTCAGGTTTTGTAATATCACAAGTTGCTCGTTTTACAGTTTGTTAATACAGAAACTGAAGAAAAATTATAAGAGGAAAGTATTTTTCCGTAATAGAAAACAAGCAAAAAAAAAAAATCCTTCATGTCTTGCTTACAGATCATAAACAGAACAAGTCTCCTTTCTGTTTCTTTTTTCCTTACAAGTCTACTGTGCTAGAACTTACAGGTGGATAACTACTGACTAGTATTTATATGTTGATAGCTATGGATGTTATCTAAAATGTCTACTTTTCACATGGCAGCCATCTTACTGTTCTATGGTTACTGATAAATACTCAAGAACATAAACCTCTCATTCTGTCACAGCTCCTCAGCTACACTGTGCAAAGAATCATTCAACTCCACCATGAGTCCTTTTACCCACAGTTCCAGTACAGACTGTCCAGTTCTTCATTTTTTCTTCCCCTTGGTGGTCTGAGCGCAGGCTTTGGTGCTGCAGAAAGTAGCTATTTCAACAACAAGAAGCAGCTATGCCTCTGTGGTGCACTACTGTGCAATGTGCTGACAGAGCAAAACAGAACATCTGAAATGGCGGGGGGGGCGAGCAGGGAGGAGAAGGTGCAATGATAAACACAGAACATCTAGCTATCTGTTTGGCTTGTTCTGGCCATTCCCTGTATGTGAGGGCATTTGGAGGTAGGTGAAGTGCACAAAGTTACTCTGCAACATGTTACATTTTCTCCCTTGAAGTTGGAAGATACCAACAGCAATATAGGTGGACTGACTGATGGCAGGAGGAATCTTGTTGGGTTACACTGACTGAAAGAAAAGCATGGCAATGAGCGCACAAGAAGCGCTTCAGTTAACATGTCCTCGTGCTCCGCTTGTGTAAGCGCAAATGGCCCTAGTCTGAATTATATATTTGGGCTATATATGTAACAGTCTATATTGACTTGGAACCAATAATAACGTCATACATGCTATTTATCACTGTAGCTCTGAGAGCAGACCTTAGACCATTGTCCTAGGCCAGCCTGTTAACTTCACTGCACCGACGGACTGTGAGAAGTAGCTAATATTGCACAGAAGAGCCAAGGGTTGGGGATTGTGTTACAAAAATGAAAAAGGACGTACGTGATGGTAGATTGGTTTGGTTGCTGTGCTGACTTTTTTGTTTTTTTGTTGTTGTTGTTGTTGTTGTTCTTATCAGGATGTACCCACTAAATTGGTGGCAAAAGCTGTTCCTTTGCCTATGACAGTCCGCGGCCACTGGTTCTTGAGCCCAAGAACAGAGTACACAGTAGCAGTGCAGACAGCATCAAAGCAAGTTGATGGTGATTACGTTGTTTCCGAGTGGAGTGAAATCATCGAGTTTTGCACAGCAGGTAATGTTGCTGAGAAAACATGCACTGTAGGATGTATGCAATTAAGGCTAACTTTGCTGCATGCGTGGATTAGCCATCTACCAGTGTGAAGTAGCCTGGTAGGCTTATAATAGTTACACTTGGAAACTGGAATACTAGCTTTAGGCTTTGTATGCACTCAGGTTTGGTTCATTAATGAGCGGAGGGAAGCAGCTGCAGTGCCCCTTTGTTCCACAATAGCTTAGCTGCCCTGAACTGCTGTGCCTGGTACCATTGCTTCTCCCAAGCTAGGAAAGGAGATTGGTGAACCGAAGTGGAGTAGGGCTACTTGCATGCTTCTTGCTGGCTACAAGCCCCTGTGGAGAAAAGACAGTGGCAGCTCCCTAACAGACAGCTTGCTTAAGACATTCTGCTGCTCTCCCTTCTCTGCATGCTGCAAAGCCTGAGCCCCACCAACACCCTGTCTCAAGGACTGGTATGTGTACCTTTAGCCTGTCATTGATTTAAAAATGTCTTCTGCTGGATGATCAATACCCAATGTCAATATGCCTGCCTGTGTGAAAGCTGAGAGCTGAAGCAAGCTTTCTGTGAAGTCCATGTTGGTTGAGATGCAGTTTAGGCTGGGTCCTAAGTAAGCTTTTTTAGTTATGTGATTCCTTATCAGCTCACAACCAGATACATTGCAGCAAACAGTTTATCAAATGACATAAGTAAGTCAGAGAGGGCAATTCTCAATTCCTCTGCATTTCCCAAATACAAGGAAACCACCTCTAACACAAGGAATCCCAAGATGAAAGTTAGTGGAGGAGTGCAAAGTATTCACGGGGAAAGGAGGAGGGGAGGATCAAATATGTGTGCTCCTGCCAGTTATCTCTTGCTGCTGCCGGAAACTGACGCTGGGCTTAATAGTTGCTCTATAGCTGCTGCATGATGTGAGGGGTATGTTACCTAGGCTCTGTTCCAAATTATGTCTGTAGTTTTTGGAGAGCGTGTGTTTTTTCCCCCTCATACTAGCAGATTGTCTTTTCTTCTCAGATTATTCAAAAGTTCACCTAACACAGCTTTTGGAAAAAGCTGAAGTGATTGCAGGCCGTATGCTTAAACTGTCTGTTTTTTATCGGAATCAGCACAAAGAATACTTTGATTATATCAGGTAAGAAAGTAAACATATGCAAAATTGTTTGGCAAATTAAGTTAGTAATGAAAATAAGTAAATGGAGGTAGCTGTGCTAAAGCTGGAGCAGAATGTCTGTGCACTATATTGCTGCTTCAGAAGAAGGGAAAAAATAAAAGGTAACTAATTTCTTCCACCTTGCCTCGTTCAGCACTTCAATTAGGAAATAAAAGTTTGTTTTTTAGAGCAGGAATTTAAGTACTGAGATGGTCTCCAGCCTCATTAAAGTGCCTGTGTTATCATAGCAAAGTGTTTAGTAACCAAATACTGCCACTGTATTAAGAAATTCAAGGTGAGATGTCTAATAGTAGGAATGCACAATTGTATGTATAGATGGGCGTTTGCCTGCACATAAGCATTCTATCTCATATATTTGCTCTCCACATAAAATCACCCCATTTCTATGCCCAAATGGAGTAAATGGGGCTCTGTAATCCAAACCTTAATTTACAGATCATGTTTGTGTGGGGAGGAGGGATGTTTAGACAATTTGAAAACACTGTGCTTCACTTGGAATGAATAAATGGGGTAGCTGGCGATAGGCTCCTTATTCCTGCATGGAAACCCAGTGTGACTTTGCACACACAAGCAGAAGCATCATTACAATAGAAAAGACAACTTTTCAATGGAAGGATTCAAAGCTCATATACTGACTGAGCAGGAAGAGCTACCATGCAGCGGTAACCTTCTGCTGTTAGAAGAACATGGAAGAGAGGTAAGCAGCATGACAACCTCTGTTTCAGCACTGGTGGTGATTCTCTGATATATATTTGGAGAACTGGGGCTGCTTCTCTGCCACATAATGCCACTTTTTATGTGGGTGTCGCACTTGTACCTGAATAGAACTAAGTTTTTTAAAACTAGTGAAGAAGAAAAATACCCAACAGGTCCACCCCTAAACAGCAGAATCCACCACCCTTGGAAATGTTCCCGATTTGTAGTCATGAGTATATATGGGATTCCAGGAGTGTCTTGTATATTACAGAGCATGGAGTTTGCTCCATCCTTTCTGTTTTGGAAGAATTACTTTGTTGCACGTAGTGATAGAGCTGCAAACTCAATGGAGGTCTAGAGAGAACGAATTGCATTTTGAGGTCTTTGAGGACCTAGTAAACGCCTGCTGCGATCCTTGACTAGGACTAGATACCACAGAAGGGAAATTCCTGTGCTGTTTCTGATTCTGATACAGCTTTATTTTCAGCTGTGTAATCATAGTGCACCTGCTTTTGTGTTCACAGAGCTTTGAAGATTGTCACTGAGATAAATTTATAACTGTGGTTTTGGCCTTTTTTTGTTTTTTTTGTTTGTTTGTTTGTTTGTTTTTGTTTTTTTTTGCCAAATGTGACTCTGATTGCACTGTATCTTTTCCCCTCCCTCCTGTTACGGTCTTTTTTGGGTTGATAAAAAAAAAAAAAAGACTAAATTTGTTTTCTTTCTGTTGGTGAGTTACAGAGACAAAAAGCTGAGTTTTGCCATGTCAGTATGATGCTAGGATTCCTGTAACTGTCTAACAGTGGTCTTTTTTGATCAAAAATGTACTAGTGTCATTACAAGGGTTACTCCTTCCGCAACGCACCCTTCTGAATGTTATGTTAAAAACCCTAACCACATGTTTCATTTTAGGAAAAACTCCTTGTCATACCATTCCTTCTAATGGCCTCTGTGGTGTCATAACTAGTAAACAAGCTTGAAAAAGCCTATAGGGTAGTTCTAGTAGTAGAAATAGCCAACAAACAGCCCTAAATGTAAGGTTTTTAAATGTGGAGCACATCAGTGCTGCTTACCTTGGCTGGAAGTGCAAAAAAACATCTCAGATCCCTGGGGAAGAGTGACCTATAATTAGCCTAATTGGCCACTGGATGTCAGTATCTTGCCACAGAAATAAAACTGTGAGCCTGTTTTCTCAGGTTGCAGAGAGAGTAGTTATTCAAGCTGATCATTTTTTTCTCCTTAGCATTCACTTCAGTCATAATATACCAATTGTATCCTGCTCCCCTCCCCTGAAAAAAAGCCATGTTTGTGAAAATAGGGCTTGAGACAATATCTATTTGAATGGCCCAGAAAACCTTTGAAATTTAACTTAGAGTCAAATTCAGATATGCTTCTGAGGAGATTAGAAATAACAAAAAAAATTCAGAATTGGAGACATAGTATGTTGATTAGTGTTTTCTTACATTGTCATGTATACACTGAATGTCTTTGCTTTGACTGCTACCTCCACTATAACCAGGTAAAACCTTTTCTCACACAGCACCATTTTACGTGGAGCTATTGCAAGATTAAAAGAGAGAGAAAACATTCTTTCTTGACTAGTTTCTCCTCTTCTCAAAAAAAAAAAAAAAGGAGGGGGGAGAAAAAAGCAAAGAGAGAGGGGAGATATAAGACTACAATTTCAAGGCCTTCTTAATCTGTCAGTGTATATAAATGCATTTTCTAAGGGTGCCTAGTAAATCTGGTCTTTTGCAGGACTTAAAAGAGGGAAAGTTTCAGTTTCTGATATTACATGGTTGCAGGTGCAGAGACAGCCAAAGTTGTCACTACAGCTACAGAGAAGCGTGGGGCACAAGTTCTGGGCACAAGTCTTGCTATATAAAAGCTCAGGTGCTACGGAGGATTAAGTGGGGTGTTTTGGACTGTCCTCGTAAATTTAACAGCCTAATGCTGCTGAGTGCAATTTACGATTTAGAGGTTTAAAAATTCACTTGTAACAATGAATGTTTCTTTTCATTGTAACCAAATTGAGCTCAGCTTGCAAAAAACAAAGTTAGTCATGTACATTTTTGTACCTTAGGACTAGTAACTGCAGGAGCTGGATACCAACCAAAATGGAAACTAACCAAATTACCAAATACTCTGTGCACAGCTCTGCTTTGCCTGAAGTCAGCAGTAGGAAAATTAGACCTGAAATTATCATTTTGGGGGAAAAAAAGAAAAAGCAAAACACAAGTGTAGCAGACAGTACACTCCTTCCTATAATCTCTCTGAGAAACATCATTCAAAAATAACTTTGGCAGTTTTCTACATGAACTATATACTTGCCTATGCTAAAATATGCATTAACTAACAGTATGTTCAGCATATTGAGATTCACTTGCAATTTTCAACATGTGAGTAAACTGAAATGTGTTTATTGTTAGAATTGTAGTGGAAAGCTGAACAAATCAGCTAATTAAGGATATCGGTGCTCTGGGGGCTTTTTTGTTTATGATATTGTTTGCCTTCATATAATACCCATACAGCTCACAGCTGATGGAGGAGACTGGCAAAGCATGTTTTTTCTTCCCTTGAGCAGGAGTTATGCTACCTTTTTCTGAGTTTGGCTTCACTTCATTTTCTTTGTCCTAAGATCATGACACTACCTACAGTTTTCAGTTTAATGGTTTTCCTTTGTTTCCCTTCAGTACTGTTACCAAACAGCATGAAGTCCTAACTTACCACTCTTTTAATGTGTTACAAAATAAACAATACCAGTCATTCATTTGTAGAGAGCACCATGGGAATGCTATGCAGCCCTCTGTTAAAGATAACAGTGGCAGCCATGGCTCTCCAATCAGTGGGAAGTTGGAAGGCATCTTCTTTAGCTGCAACACTGAGTTTAACACTGGGAAACCACCACAAGATTCACCTTATGGAAGATACAGGTTTGAGATTGCAGCTGAAAAACTCTTCAACCCAAATACTAACTTGTACTTTGGAGACTTCTACTGCATGTACACAGCTTACCACTACGTCATTCTCGTTATCGCCCCTGTTGGATCACCAGGAGATGAATTCTGTAAGCAGCGCCTTCCTCAACTAAATATAAAAGATAATAAATTTCTGACCTGCGATGAAGAAGACGGTGTAATGGTTTACCATCATGCCCAGGATGTTATTCTGGAAGTAATTTACACTGATCCTGTGGATCTCTCCCTCGGCACAGTTGCGGAAATTACTGGTCACCAACTAATGAGCTTGTCTACTGCAAATGCAAAGAAAGATCCCAGCTGCAAGACCTGCAATATCAGTGTTGGACGTTAAAACTTCATTACTTAGGAGCCTTCAAACCTCTGTTGCTCATTTCCATAGTCAGACATTTTTGTCAGAAGCATGCATATGCCGCTGTCACCAAAAGCAAACATGGGTCTTCAAAATTTCCAATAGCGTTTTTAGTGTTTCTTCTCTCCTTCTTTCCCTTCTGTTCACCCAACGCTTTAAATGATTAGAAGTCCTGGATTTTTTTTCTGGCAACCATTTATACCTAGATGCTGCAAAAATTGTTTTCTGTTTCTTGCCAAACGTAACAAAATCCTATATAAAATGCTTCAGCAAAATAAAAATAACGGCTTATAAATGGTGTTTAAATATGCATTCATTTTAACTACTGAACAAATACTGGGATAACTCCAAACAGCATGAAAGGTTGTAATTGCAGCATGATTTGAATTTCAAAGCCTAGAAATGTCAGCACTTCCAACGTGTTGTTTGACAGTGTTATTTATGTTATTTATATTAGCTAACTGAAAACAGAAACTGTGTCTTGACATAATAAATATAATAGAAAAATATTTTATTTGTACTGTTGTATAAAATATTATACAATCATATAGAATATATAGATTACATTTTAATATCAATTGTATACATGTCATGAAATCATTTTCCCTTATCAAAGATGTAGTTTGTAAACTTCAAATAGCTCTGTATCTGTTCCTGTTGCTCTAGATGACTTTAATTAAAACAGATTTACGAAGGAGATCATTCTGATTCATAAAAGTTATAAATTATTAAATCAGTACGTTGAAACAACTAACCTTTGAGAAATTAAAAAAATCCTTTTTTAGTCATCATACTTTTTCCTCCAAGCTACTTGACAATGTGTACATATGTCTTCAAAATCATGCCGAGCCACTACATATAGTATATGTACAAACATGGTTGGTACATAATACGCTTTATAAAATGAAAATTTGCTTACCAAGATAGATAGAAAATAGGTTACTTATACTACGTGGTCAATACAAAAATGACAGTAAAAGCAAAACACTAAACATGGTTCAACTTACTGAAGTCCCTTTTTTTGTTTTCATTCTTCCTTCCTTTATGTCTAGGATAGGTATTTCCCAGAATCCCTGCTTTTCATTTCTAGTACAAAAATGCTGATAATTCTTCTGTTAACAGTTCACTTTTCACACTAATGGTTTATCACAAACAGTGAAAAAAATCTCCTTAATATTACAAAGTGTGGTGCTCTGAAAGTTAAGAAAGATGCATAATTCCAATGGAAAAATATCTTTTTTTATAGTCTTAGTAAACGAGAAGTCTAGCGTTCCTCATCAGATAACTGACACTCAGTTATATACCATGTACTTTATCCAAAATATCTTAGCATAATGTAATAATCTAGTCTTGTCTTAATATATATATGTGGCAATTTATAACACAGGAAATAGTTTGACATTTTACAAAGTGCATGCCTCTAAACAAGCTTTGGTAATTAGAAAAGCAAATTAGCATCAGGCAAAATAAAGTGCAAAAGTTCAATATGGAAATAAAAATTAGCATGTAGTTGATCTATTTACTGAATTTTATATACCAGAAGCCAGGTCCTGTGAACCATAGTGAAAAGGACAGCATCCTGTACCTTTGTTTTACCTCTTCCCAGTAAACTGTATATTTTGTTTTGCCAAATACTTTCTCTTATATCTAAAAAAAAAAACACTAGTTCACCTTTTTCTTTTTTCTTTTTTTGCATATGCAGCATCACTTTGCTCTACTCCTAGAATTATAGACCAAATCCTGGTTTTTGTGTACGCACCTTTCTTTCTTTGAAGCTACTGGACTAGAATGGCAACTGTCTCTTGAAAGACAGTGTATGTTCATTAGTTTGTTTGCTTTAAGCTCATGTTTCTTTTAATCTAGTGAATCAGCACATTGAGAACCAACAGTTTATAGTGCATGTTAATTCTGGAAAGAAATGTGGTACATTACCATGTACTCAGATGTACTAAAAACCTGGGGAGCATTTCCTAACGCTTTCTAAACCTAAGAACAGGTCAAACTGAGCGGCAACAATGCTTCAATGTCCTTTTAATTTCTAACATTCTCACAGTGCACTTCAAGGCTTTTTCAAAAGGAAAAAAATATATATATATTATATATATACTATAGTTCACTCACCTGCGCTTAATATTCTCATATATTGCTGTCCTCTCTCATCCCAGCTTGTATAATTGGTAAAGTGCATCAAAAAAAAATCTCAGTGTGTCAAATAATTGTGCAGCAGACCAAGACCTGTAAAACTACTGCATCATTTTTGTTGTTTTTGTTTGTTTTGCTAGAGAATAATACCACTGCATTGCATTCATTTCAAATTGTTTTGGAAACATCATGCTTACTGATGAGAACCTCTAAGAGCCTGATTTTGGCTTTTGTGTGCTTGTATTCAGAGTATTCCTCTGCCATTGGTACGCGATCTTCTTTTAGAGGACTCCTATCAAAAGCAAATAATAAAAGTATAATCACTTTTATGACTAAGAGGAGAAACAGTCTTTAAAATTAATTCTGCAACAACTAATGAGGTTTGGGTCAGATAGATACATATTTTTTCCTAACAGTAAGTGACTAAAGATAATTTCACAGGACCAAAAAAAACTCTAATAGACTGAAATGAAAGGAATTGGATTTTAAGTATTAACTATTCATGTACCAGGTAATTTTTTTCTGGTCCGCTATGCAAGTGTAATTACTTCATTCTAAAATATGCAGAGAAGTTATGCGGTATTTTGAAATCTGTTACTAGACTACTACCTGCCCATATCCTCTGCAGTTTTCAGCAAACAAGTCTGTTAAATGATGGAAGGAGAATAAACAAGGAGTGAAAAGTAATATTTATGAGTGAAAGAAACAGTAGTTTCAGTTTTTATATCTGGCCTTTTAGATACGGCCAAACTGCCCAGTGTAGTCCCTGCAGCTTGATATCTTCAGAAGGACTGTTCAGCAGACTGTCTACACCTCAGAAAAGATCCTGTGCTGAGACACTGGATGGTTTATGCTCACTACAGGCATGTTCTGGGAAGATCCCCAGATCCAGAAGGCCCTCAGGGATGCCTACATCCCAGAGGAACTTAGCAGGGAGCTGCCAATCTCCACAGAGACCAGACACCTCCATGTTATCTTCCAGGCCCCAGACTGCAGCTCCTTTGGCCTGCTCACATAAGAGTACCTGGGCTAGCTGAAACAAACATGTCTACATAGGCGCCCAAAGGGGAAAAGGAGAGGGCATTTGCCAAGTTGGTTATTTACCTTCCTGTCTGTTTATAGAATTGTTCCTCAAACTCTCTCAGAGATTTGCGAAGCCTTTTCTTATCTGCTCTTGTTTCTCGGAGATGTTCAAGCAGAACAGGCCTGTAAAACAGAGACAAGACCGTGAAACCCCCACATGCCTGGAATTACTGTAAAAACCACGGTTTGGGGTAAGGGGCAAGCTCCTGCTGTGGGCCATGGCAGGTGCTCATCTCCGTGCCCCAAGGCATTCTGACATATCCCTCCAAGTATGGATATCACTGCTTGTACAGTCACACGTGATTAATAATAGTAAACAGGAAGGAACACAACTGTTTAGTCTCACTCTTCTAATAAAGTGAAGGCAGAGACTCTGTGGACAACATGGAAAAGCTTTCAGGATTGAGGCTTGCTAGTGGGCTCAATCCTATGTGGAGTTAATGGAGTTGATGGCTCAGTGGCTCACAGCAAACTCTTTACATTCTCTCTGTCTCTCAATTAATAAAATCAACAGCAAAGCCCTGCTCTGAAAAGCAGCTGTTACCAAATATTACTGGGATTCAGTGGAACTTGCTAGTGGTACCCAGAATCAACTTTTTTTTTTTTTAGGACACATTTTTAGCTGGTATTATTTGGTAAGTTTTTTTTTAAGCAGAGAAATAATTCTGTTTGTTATGCTATATCCCCTACTTTTTTTTTCATAAGAACACAACGCACAGAAATACCTTCACAGTATTTGTGAGCACGCTGTTGCATACATGCTTGTGTTACATGGGAAAAACAAGGCTTTTTTTTTATTTACTGTCAGTTTTGGTAGAGCCTAGTCAATTTCATTTATGCATCTAAGAAATACCAATCAAAACACAAGAAAAAGTTGATATCCCACAAGCTATGAGAACATACCTGTTCCTAGAAGGCATATTCTTCAAAAAGTTTCAGAGCTGAGTGATAACAACCCATGTGCATCTTGAGACCTGTTGTCTCATGCAACCTGGAATTTTTAAATACAAATCTGGAGGCTTTTGTTTTGTTTTTAATGGAGAGCAGGAGAGTGTTGTTAAGTTTTTTGGGCAGCCAGACACCAATAAATACCCTTATGCAAGGAGTAAAATGATTTTACACACATTGAATGGCCTCTCATGGCCATATAATGCATATTTCTCCTATCTAGTAAGTATGGATCATGCTTCATTTGCAAATTCTATACAAAATATTTTAAAACATCCATGAAAAAAGGCAAAACTCACATTGTTGCCTCATGTAAATTGGACATAGACAGGGCTGTTTGTCTGAAAACTTTCTTTTCATCCAGCGGTGAAACATATGCAGGCTCACTCTCCTCCTGAGAGTAACACAGGTGCTCATCGACAGGGAAGCAAGATATTGGACCAGATGATAACTCATGGCTGCTTTGAGAATGGTCTTCATCTGAGTCTTCTTCTTCCTGCTTGTAAAATATAAAACATGATCAAATTAGTCATTTACATTACAATATAACAATAGGATGACAACACAAAGAACTAGGCACTAATTTCTGTATGTAATCACTGAAAGATCACAGATACTGAAAGCTCTACCCAGGTCTCCCTGAGACTGTTCATGAGAACTCTCATGGGGCTCTCTGAGCTACAGGGTATTGTTCACTATGACTAAACAGGACAGAAGCTGGCCCTGTTTCTGAGTAGCTCCAGCCATCACTTTTCTGTTTATTCAAAAGCCTTTACAAGTAGAAAAGATTTAGAGAACATTCTGTATTAATGCAAACACTGCAATCTTGCTGGAACTTGTAGTCTTTTTATATACCATCTAACGCCTTTATTATGCCCAGAAATTATGACTACGACATGCATTGGAGGTAGACATTCTACATTTGGCTTTACAGCTACTGATGTTAACTGCCGAAACAGAATGATGTCGCTGTCCTCCCCACATTCCTTCATCCTCAGAAGAAAAGTTGGGCTTTTGAAATGAGGGCTTAAACACGAAATTCTGTGGAGCAAAGCTCCTAATAAGTAAGTAACAAAAGAGACCTTCAGTTGAATTTTGAAATGAAGTGTCTGTGTGCACATGTACAAAGAGCTAGACTGGGATTTTCAAAGAAATCTAAAGCTCCACTGACATCTAACAAGACAATAATTCATAATTTAAAAATCAACCCAGCCAACTTTGAAATAGCCAGACTCCACTACCTCTGCTCACAGCGAGACCAGTACTGTTACATTACATTGACATATTAATAATCAAAGTACTGCAAGTGATATTTATGTGCTACATTTTTAATAAAAGCCAATTTAACAAAATATAGCAGATAGCTATAGTGACAGCATAGTGCTTTATGGAAAACAATAGGCTTCATTTTATGTTGCATACATCAGGTGTAGTAGAAAACTAATGACAGCCTTTGATCTCTTGCCCAGTGATTTGAACCAATTGCCTGATGAACTGCTGCCTTACATTACACCCTCTGGTATGGTTGGAAGTTGAATTTTACAGAGCATTTAATCTAACTGACTTATAAACACTCCGTTTTAACTAATAAGCAGATTCTTTCAATAGCACTAGTTACACTGCTGCCAAATTGACATTCAGGTACAAATCAAACACAACATTCAGCATGTTTTCTTGACAATGGCTACGAATTTTTTCCAACTTACAATTGTTGTGATCAAAGATGGAGTTGCGAGAAGTTTCTTGATAATTCTGTATCTGTCGTACAGAGGTTTCATAAGACTCTTTTCTTGTTTAGTTACCTAAAGAGAAATCATAATAAAATATACTCCTCCAAATTTAAAAAATGAAGAATAAATAAATACATTTCTCATTTGTTCCTGTAAAGCTGAAAAAAAGTATTAGAATAGTACGACTTGATGTGTATTTTGCTTCTATGGGTACTCCACAGGAACTGTAGTGTGAGGCACAAAAACAATTTATAAAAAGAAACTTAGCCTAAATTTGCATAGTAGGCTAAGTTTCTGTCTATTTTCTTGTAATCCCAGCCCAGCATACTCCATTCAAATTAACTTTTTGATAATGATATGAAATGGTACTCGTTAAATGGCAAGGCATGTCATGGGTTGCTAGGTCAAACATTTGAAGTAGTAAGTCTTGAGGCTTCAGCAGTCAATGTTCGAGCATTGTGAAAAATCCTTTTTCTGCACTGGGACAACTCTTTGATAGCAGAGATGCACCTGTTCTGTTCGCTAATGTCACTGGAATGCCTCTGCCTGGGTGCTCACTGACTCTGCAGATTGTCACCCCCCAGTGTCTTAAACATGAGCTTCCCAAGACGCTCTCTTTCCTGGACCCCGCCAGCTCTGAACTGGGTACAGGGCCTGTGCTTGACACTGAGCTTGGGCCTTGCTGCCCTCACTCTCCAGCTATTCTTGGTGCCCAGGATGCACACAGAATCTCCAGCCCTTTCTCTCAGGAAAATACATTAATACAGATACAAAGTTTAAAATTTGCTTCTCTAATATACATGACTATTTAAGTATGCAACTGTAACTGTGCAGACAGTCTGCAGATTGCTTGTTCATTTTCAGGAACAACAAAAGATGTAAAAATCTTGCCTTTCATTGCCCTGCTTTAAATTCTTGACTGTCTCTGAGCTTTCTGTGACCTTAAGTCAGAGCTGTTTGTCAGATCCAGGAGTCCTTCATGGCTGCTTAGCATCACTGATTATCTCTTTCCTTATGCAATTAGCATCCCCTTTCTCAGATGGTTAGAGCTGCTTCTACCTTGGGAAGAAACACCTCTCTGAACTCCATGCTACAGAGCATGCCCTGTTATTCTCTTCTCTGTCTTTGGATCTTCAAGTCTCTACCACCTTTATATAGCACTAATAACTCAATTTCTTTCTTTTTCTCCTTAGGAAAAGTAATATCTTCAGACCCTTTCTATATATTCTCTCCATCCCTCAGCTCTCACTCCAAGCCCAAAGAGGATGGACAAAAATTATTGTATCCAAGATGCACAGAGATCAGATTCAGATCACGATAATTTTGAGAGCTGGCATGTTTTTGGACACATGCTGCTGCCACTCCACGTTTAGTCTACCACAACGATTACAAGGCAGAAACAGAAACAGACATAAGAATACAGACATTCCTAGACATCAAACAGGAATTCTAGGCATTTGAATAGACAAATTTTCAAATTACCATCTCATCAATGGTGGCAATTGCTTGTTTTGCAGCTACATTCAACATTGAAATCCCTTTAATACAGAGTTCTTGAAAGGATTTTAGTTAATATTTTTAAGTGCTGCTGTGAAAGAAAGACAGATGACAGGTCAGGTCATTTTTTTTATTTCATCTCTGATGGTGCCCTATAAACCTTTCTCAATTCCTAAATAGTCTAACCTGTCATATGTTGTACCACAGCTACAGTATGCATGAGCCAAGTCTGATGTGGATATATAATCCTCCGACTTTATCATCAAAATCTGCAACTTCCAGTCATGAGGAGAGATACAGGACCACTAGAAACTTGCCTTTTTAATTTTTTTTTTTTAAATAGAAACCAAGTTCATACAGCAGTAACATTTATATCTGAAGATTAGTTTGAAATAACTAACTTTACGTTAATTGTGGAAAATTAATTAAGTATATTTAATACATGAGTCCAAAAATACTCAGTAGAGAAATTATATAATTTTTAATTTACCTATCTTTACATGGTATACTTCCAGGCCGTCCATGAATACTCTCAAACTATAGTAGACATTTCTGAAGACTGATTTTTTCCAAAGCCATTTGCTTTTTTGTCATATCCTATTTTAAAAAGTTATTTATAAAATTGTGAGTCAGGATTTCAAGAGAAGGGTACAGGTAGGTATCTGTTCAATAATCTGTTCTCCCCAAATAAACATTAACACGGAATTCTGTTTCTCTCCACACTGAGATCAATGGGGACTTGGCACTGACTTGGCAAGAACAGAGTCCAAATTTACATGACTGAAGTTTTCAGTGGATCACAAATACATGTTACCCACTCAAGGCCTAATGCGGAGCTGATGAAATCTATGGAGATACTTGTAATGAGTAGAGCAGGTTTTAGGTTAGGCCTTTACCAGTGAGAAATACACTGCATTTACTTTGTCTCACCAAAGTGGAGCCTTTGCGGCCAGAACTTGTACTCTTTCTCCTGTAGAAAGATGCAAAAATGAGAATGTACTGGAAGGCTGGAATCTTTTTGTTAACTGTCATTCTAAAAAGATCTAATACTTTATTTCCTTGATTTCTTTCAAAATGACTTTTCTATAAAAGCAATTAAACAAGCTTAAAATTAGGAAATGCTAGGCTAATGAAAAAAACATTGCATCCTTATCTGGAAAGCTTCCAAGGATACAAACTATGGTCTTATTCAGTAAGTCAGTGATCTTCACGGGTTGCTGCATTAGAGCCTGTATCTGAAAAAAATTTCTGGGAATACCGGTTGACAGAAAGTCTAAACCAGCAGAGTTTTTTGCTTGAATATCAAAACCAAATTGAGTGTACATGGGGTATATCTCATGGGTTGGGTTTTCGGAAGGTGGGCTCACAAAAGAAGAGTATGTGAGTAGACCGTATTGGCATTGAGGTCTCACAGATATCAGTGCAGTACTTTCCTAGAACTTATGTCAATGCTTAGGTAACATTTAGGTAACAATAGTTGTAGTAACTGAAAAATTAAAGACATCCTTTTCTCATCCATCCTAGGGAGAAATTTGTTAATGAGATCTGTATGTTATTAACTTCTATTTGCGAGATCAGTTTGTAAATCATAGCGTTCTCATTATATATTAAATATGATTTAGTTGCAACAAATGAGAACAACCATTCTAGACACAATATCAAAAACTTGCAAAATGCAGAGAGGACATTCCTCAACTTTTTAACTATTCATCGAGAAGAAGGAATAGATTTGCCTTGGCTGGTAAGGGATGAAAAACAGAAAGTTTCAGCTATGCAAACACAACACATTTACTGAGTGGAATGATAGATTCACAATGAAATCTCTAAATATCCAAACATTGTGATATCATGGTTAAAACCCTATAAAAGCTGAACATACTAGAAAAAGGTGCTATCCTTAAAGTAAAAGGGAACAATAGCCTGATCAGCCAGCAGGAAATTGCAGCTGGATAGCACACATCTGTAGAACTGCTGTGGAGGAGCCGCATAAAGAGCAGTGCTTTACTAACCATGGGAGCAGATCTGGGCTTCTTCCCCAGTCACATAGCTCATGCTCTGCTGGGCTGAGCACCTAACACTACTCGTCCTGCAAGTGTTCTAAAGTAAAGTTTCACAAGTGAAGCAGCTTATTTTTGTTCAAAATCACAATATAAATCACTGGAAGCAAAAAGAGGAATGTTGATTTTTCAGCAATGTGATTTATCAGTTTTGGTGATATACCAGTATATTCATAGGTGTCTGGTGCAGAGAGCACACTATTTAACTGCTGTTTCTCTCCTTCTCTCCCTTTCCTCCTCTTCCCAAGAAAATCTGCTCCTGACACTTGCATGTTTTCATCTGGGTCGGAACAGCAAGGAGCATGTGAAACTAATGTAATTTTCCACAGTCTCTGCCAGATCACAACAGATCTCTACAAGTTAGGGCCAAGTGTTCAAAGGTTTGGAGCAGAGCTCATCCACCACAATGAAGTAATGAGAAGAACAATGGAGTTGGGGTGCAGGGATGCCTTTCTGCAGGAAGTCAATGACCAGTTTTTGTTGACAAATTGGAGAAGTATTTTTCATAATTAGCCTCTTCTTTTCACAGAATCATAGAATCACAGAATCATAGACTGGCTTGGGTTGGAAGGGACCTTAAAGCCCATCCAGTTCCAACCCCCCGCCATAGGCAGGGACACCTCCCACAAGCTCAGGTTGCTCAGGGCCCCATCCAGCCTGGCCTCTAGCACCTCCAGGGATGGGGCATCCACAGCTTCCCTGGGCAGCCTGTGCCAGTGCCTCACCTCACCATCCTTTCAAAAATATATCAAATCCTGAAGAAGTAATGTTTTTCAAATATTGAAGTAGAACCTTGCTATTAACTTCAGCAGGAGTGTGACCTTTTCTGTTTGTTGCCCAAATGCAAAAACAGTGCAAAACCACTAATCACATTTGTTCTTAAAGGTCTGCATGACTGAATCACTCCAAAATTATCTGTCATCCACATTAAGAGAAGAGCTGCTAACTAGAATTTAGGAATATTATAAAACAGCTACCTATTTTATTTATTGCTAGTTCTGTGATTAATACAAGATGAATTCTTTTAAAAACTATTAAGCCTGAAGCAGCTGAATGCTTAGGAGGAAACACAGAGTGATCATTAATATTGATTTTACACATGAGAAACAATTTCAAGAGGGTTTAGCATTTGGGCTTATTTCATTAGCTCATTTCATCAGCAATCTCAAGACAGGTTTGTATTCAGCTAGGCTTTAACAGGCTGATGATTTCAAAATCAGAGAAGGCAAGTAGAATCACAAACTGCAGAATTGTCTGGGACATCTTAGGACTGTAGGCTGTGCATAGCAACATGCAATTCAACGCTAATTAAATAAAAATACTGCTTCATAGCAAATGAAAAGATTAACTGAAATGGGTCTATAATGAGAGGATAGATACATAAAGGTAACCTAAGAAAAGCCCTGGGGGACAGACTGCAGAACTTCAAACTAAATAGAAGGCAAAAGTTGTTTGCTGCATATAAAGAAAGAAAAAGGAGAATGCATGTAAAACTAAAGAAGTAGTTTGGCTTTCGTAAGTTGGGAAGACACACAAAATATTATATACAGTTGTCTTCCTCACTAGTCAGTTCCCTGAATGCTAATGCCTTTTATGCTAGCTGTTGTTTTTCTGCACAGAAAATATAAGATCTGAGGACAGAGGGTAAGACAGCAACAACTGATCGCTCCCAGCTCCTGGCTGAAGGCTTTTACTCTCAGAGGCAGCCTGTAGTTTCCATGCAGGCAATGAATGTGGGTTCCCAGAGGCTAGTAAGCCTGCCGCTTAGGGATATACAGTGTGCTTGTTACAAAGCAGCATTTAACACAAAAATAAGAAAAAAATTAAGGGAAGGCAATAAGTGACACGACTAGATGATCCTTAAGGGTCTCTTCCAACCCAAACCATTCTGTGATTCTATGGCAAGCCCACAGAATGATTCCAGTTTCCTTCAGCTGCAAGTCAGGCAGCTCTAAGTCTTCTCATAGAATAACTTTACTCAGACTTTTTTTT
>VXAL01010188.1:26215-91409 GCA_013399475.1 Chauna torquata | reverse complement strand
CTGTTGTTTTTGTGTTGGTGGGGGGGGGGGGGGGTGATGTTTTGTTCTGAAAACCACATTCTGCTATTTCAGATTTTGTGGTTTGCCCTCTTTAGACAAACTGGATGGTTCAGGATTTTATACCCCTCCTGTGTGTCCCACCTTCCTCACATTTTTTACTGCTTTTTTGTTAGGATGACTGTTGAATATCTGATGAACAAAATGGCCCTCAACGTGGTTTAACATCTTTGGGCTAAAAATGAAAATTCTGTGATCTATGAATCCTACTGTCAATTCCAAACAGCAAAATATTTACCAAACCCAGTTTCACAAGTCACATTAAACTATACTCTGCCCCTTTCTTAAGGGCACCCGTTCTGTCATATCTATTTTAGCAGGGCCTTAGAGGCCTTCCACAGTTGAACTTCAGGGGAGAACTAGGCAGTACTGTATCGAAACACTATCCTTGCCCCAAATAACTAAATCTTGAAATAAAAAAAAAAAAAGAACAAAAAAACAACATTTATCTACTATTTAGTTTACTATTAATCCCGTTCACATTCTGGTACAGGATCTAAATGTTATAGACAAAATGTTGCACATAAAAATTATCTACTGTAACACCAAAGTTGCATGTAGCTTAAACGAAGCCTTTGATCTTTTCTGTAACCAGCAGACATCCTTGATTCATTTCACTGCTGTAAACCTCTTTCTCCTCCAAAAGCCCAGGATCACTCATAACTAAAAATCATTCATTTTAATGTTAAGCATAAGGACCTACTGAAATATATTATCTTGAAATAAATCAATTTGACTTCACATTCTTTCTTTCCAAGCCTCTGTTCCATAGCAGTTCCATGTAACTGTTATCAAACACCTTTACTAGCAAATGGATAATTCTATCTACACAAATTCTCTCTACAAGAATACAGGACGAAAGGAAAAAAGATGTGCAAATGAATCTTTAAAAAAATTGAAAATATTAACTACTGCAAACAATGAATTTATATTACAGAATTCTCTGTGAGAATCTTTCAAGACAGCACTGACATTGCACAGAATTAGGATGTTCTCAATTGGAAAATAAAGAGAAGTCCAATTAATCAAAAACTGAGTGGGACGAAGACCTACAGCCAACTTACTCTCTTACTTGTAAGAGAGTTTTTCTAGATAGGATTTCCTCACTGACATCTGTTTTGGTGTCATCTGATCTCATTCTCTGCATAACAACAATTTTTTTTAACAACTAAAAATATTATCATACAGTCTGCACTGTTGAGATTTTAGGACTATATACAGAACTGCACAGTTTTATTGTTGTCTTTTGTTTTCTTACAAAGGAGTTCTGGTTGTGAAACATTTTTTCCATTACAGGTTTTCAAAAAAAGTAGTTTATAAAAAGAAAGAATTAAAAAGCCAGTCATGTGTGCAGAGCTCTAAACCTCAGCTACAGAAGCACGGCATAGTTTTGCACAGTTCTAATTTTAATACAGTAACTGGTTGTTAAGAACCAAGAATAAAAACAAAACAAAATAAATTTAAAATTACCTCTGCCGGGTACTTTCTGCTATTGAAACCCATCCAAAATAATTTCTTAGTGTTAGAATGTTCCAGCATAGTTTAGCATTTTGTTCTTCACTCCTCTTTGTCTCTCTCAACCTCTCCCCCCCTTTTTCTTTCATGAGCCAGAGTCTAGATGTTACTGTCAATGTTTAGATTTCAGGAACCTTTTGGAACAGAATTTGTTGTCTTGCTCGGTTATATAGCAACAGGCATAGCAACATCATCTGACAGCAAAAACAGTAGAATAAAATAAATAAAATAAATAAAGGACTTTTTATGGGCAATATGTACTGCAGAACAACAGATCCTAAAATGTGCCAGTAGCATGGAGGTACAGCAAAATTTTAAAATAGGTTCTGGTTTCAAAAAAATAATTAAATGCCCAGCCAAGCAAGCACATTTCATAGGAAATGAAATCTTCTCTTAAATTTAGAAGAATAATTGAGAATCTGGAAGAGCAGAGGCAACATCAACACCAGTAAATGTACCAGATCAGAAGGGCAAAGCAGCCTGGATCGTTGTGCTGTCCGTGTGATCTTAATACAGGGCTATCGACTGGGCAGACGATTTCAGCATTTCTGAGGTGAAAGGGGACATTTACTGTCAAAATAACTTTGCACATGTTCCTAATTCCTCTGCTTCAGAAATATTTGGAAGATATCCACCAAACAGATCTGCTGGTTTACTGTCTACTAAGGAGGCACCTGTGGGTCCTGTGTGGGAAACAAAGCTGAAGCCACCCTGTCTGCCATTAACAGCTTGGGTGCATTTGAACCCCACAGTGATAGACTGAGCAAAATGCACTTTTTTACACCCGCAAGGACTGACTGAGTTACCATTTCAGCCTATATATAGCCCGGGAGCCAGAAAAGCCTCCCAGTCTGTGCACAGTGAGTTCTCTAGGAGGCTGAGAGTGCATGGGTGGTCAGGAAGAAAAACTAAGTCCTGCTTGAGCCAACAAGCAGTCTGGTTTGGACAGGACTTCTAACGCTAGTTTACTGGAGGAGAAGTCTTGGTCCCTTATTCCAGCTGAGGCCCCCTCAGGTGGAATAGCACAGAGCTATTCTATTAAAAGCAAAGCCACTGCCTCAAGCAAGCCTTGGGGGAACACAGAACTGACACTTCAGGAACATTTTGAGTTACGCAGTTTCTGTGGACTCAAGATAGGATTACATTTGCAGTCACCATCTTTGATGCATCAGAATATGCACTTCACATGCATACAACCTCAAGTAGGCAGGTTTCAACAATGGCTGGCAAACAGTTTTTTACATGAATCTCTGAGCAAAAAGTGCTTGGCACTATTCAAAAAAACCTTCTGCACCTCATTTTCTGTGCAACTCATCACAGAAAAATCACTTCAGAAAACTGCACTAGAGCTCCCATCTTGTTAAAGAGAAAATGCACTGCAGTGCCAGAGGGCACAGGATGCACACCCACCAGCATACACCAAGACAGCTACACAGCAACTAGTATCTACTTCAGATGATAAAGTTATGAAAGAAACAGCCAGATTTGTTAAGTACCTTAATAGTCTCTGGAATGTTGAAGTGTTGTCTTTTCTCCTTTAATCGTCTCAATACACTGTCCATGGTTTCTTCTACTGACAGAGCTGGTTCCATGCTTGTGGCCTCCCGTATCCCAGTCTCTTTAGAGGTCCCAGTACTTTCACAATGATCGTTTCTTTGGGGTGCTCTGGAGGTACGGTTTTGTTCTTCTGACATTCTGAGTTTCAGCTCTGAAAGGCAAATTATTTGGCAAGTAAATATATGAGAAACATTTGCAAAGAATTTTCCTGTGACACTATAAGAAAAAAGCATCCTGACTTTTTGCATGCAATTATTATACCACAGCTGTGTAAGAAAGTAACTGCTTTGCTTCAACACGGAACATCTTTTATCTCGCTAAAGTGAAATCCAGCGGTCAAGGTATGAGATGTGTCCAGGTCAATGATACTTAGTAGATAGCACATAGTTACCTTTCTTCTGCCTTCAAACCTATCTTTGACATAAAAGGTGTTAGTTACCATGGAGGAGGACTGAAAAGACACTGGGTTAATAAGTGGAGTCAGAGTAGGAAACAGCACAGAATTTCAGTGGGAATGAGGATAGAAAAGGGACTCAAAAGGACAAACTTCAAGAGCTTCAAAGTATTTGTAGGAGGTTTGTTTTTTTCAGGGGGAGGGATGTGGAAGCAGAGATCTCTCATGCCCCCTTCTCCTTACCTTATCCACGTGCTCTCAGTTTATCTGATCTCAGGATAAGTAAAAGCATGCCCAAGCCTGCTGTGGGGATTGTTGTCTAAGAATGCAGTCCTCCACAGCCATTTTCGTGGGGAAGGTGCAGTGTCTCCATGGCCACTTGCCCTGCTCTTACCACAGCGGTGCTTACTTGCCCTCCCGTGCTTTTGTGCGAGGGAGGAGGAGGAGAGCAAAGGCCCTTCCCTGAGAAGGGCTGGGGTGGGGCAGGGTAGGCCGTGCCACAGAGCCCACCATGCCAGCTGCCATGCTGCTGGAGCCGTATACACCAGGTCTAAACGCTCAGCCCCACTCTTCTCTAGTGCAAGTTAAAACGTAACCCTCATTTCCAGGGGCTGCATTGCCATTCCAGGCTACTGAGCTGGTCCTCACAAGGAGAATCAGCCACTTTGCTTAAATAACTTCACTTGGCAGAACAGCACCTGAGCAACCCAGCAAAAGACAGACAGGTCAGAGTGTATCCTGGCTTCCCAGTCAGCAACTCACCTGGATGCAAGGACGTATGTATTAGCTTGACACCAAGCCAACAGCACTGGAGCTTTAGGGAGCTGCACAGAGCAACGAGGATACTGAATTAAATTCTGAAGTAACTCCCGTAAAACCAGGCTTTCTTCCCAGCTCATACCTTGGACAAGGCAGGAGATTGCTGGCCCCAAACCTGTTAAATTTACTGAAATCCGTGCAGAAACAGCAATGTATTTTTTTTTTTAGCTGTGACAGTCTAAGGATACGGGCCAGGCTTGCAGGGAAAAGAATTAATTTTGATTAAACTCATAGAGCTAAGAAGAATGGACAAGCCTTATGGTCTTGAGAAAAGACCTACAAGCACTTGAGTGTTTTTCCATTTCAATTACACCTGTCTTGTGGACCTCATGGATCTTGCTTCACTTAAAATCAGTGTCATTATTCAGGATAATAAAATCAAGGACGTTCACAGGATGGTTGAGACAGAGATATAATTTTCGGAAAGTAAAATATGTTGTTTGACCATTTCCTCTCATTTGCCCTTCCTGGATTTATAACACAAGGTTCAAGGAAAAAAAAAATCTAGTAATTATGCAACCTAGTATTTAAGGGAGAACTTTCCAAAAGAAATTAACTAAAAGACAAGTTTTTAACTGTCTACCACAATAACACCCTCTATATCTACATTCTTAACTACGTCCGAAACAGGTATCAAACATAATATGAAACATAGGATTTTATTAGTAGTGAGAATCCATTTATAATGAAAAAAAATTATAAAATTTTTAAGTAGGCTTCAAAAAATATCAGTCAATCCTGGCTACATTCTCTCTGAGGGTAAGCATGTGATACGCCCACAGATATTAATGGAGCTGTGTGCTGACAGTCAAGGGCAAAATTTGACCCCCAAGATCAAGTCAAATATCAGGGAAAGATCTGTTTTTATGATCAAATAAATAAAAGCTTTAGAGCTGTGTAACCTCAGTCCTAAAGCAACTTTTTGCTCCTACATTTGTACTATTACAAGGAACCTTTTAACTTTGTTGTTCAATATTTTACATCATTGTAGTGACCTTGGAACAGCATACAGACACTCGGAAAACATTCTGAAAAACACTGCCTTTTACATGGATGTTGGTATTTATGAGGGACAGATGATGTCTTTTCCCCCTTCCCCTTTTTAGCTTTTATGAGGATTGAACTGACTTACTTTAATCCCTGCTGTCAGGAATCAAGGCAAGTCATGTCACCTAATATCTTTTTGTCATTAAGAGACTTATTGATATGCAGTAGTGAAAAGTAAGCACAGCACTAAGAATAGAAAACTAACTGTAAACTATTCCAGGTCCATTCATGCTGCTTCCAAATGCTTCAGCAATAAAGTGAAATGAGATGCTATTATGTACCTTTGAGCTGCTTACGACCTTTAGCCAAATCATTCATCCATTTTAGAACTTCAGGATTGGAAGTCTTGTCACCATGAGACGGCTGAATGTAAAATAAAAAGGAAGAAAAAAAAGGAATTGAGGATTATACAATCAAACAGAAAAAAACCAAGCCTGAATGGATAAAAATCCTATCCATATACAGTGCTAAAAATGTCCATAGTTCCAGCTGCACTGTATCATAGTGTCACACAGACCATTTGGCTTGATCATGGTACAAGTTTATCATGGCGTATCTCTCCTCATTGTGGCACAGTGCTACATGGATCTGAGTATTTTGGCTCTGATCCTAAAAACACATTGAAGTCCTTGACTAATTGGATAAGTAATCTCAACGACTTCGAAAGGACTGATCAAATACCTAATGTTGGTCAGGTTCCTAAGTGACATGCAGGATGGTAACTGAAGCACTGTCCCTTGCAGGGATAAGCCTTAACTGCTTTACAACAAGGCTTCTCTTGGGAAACAGCACTTTAAACATTTCAGCTGAACTGCTTAACTAATTAAATGAGGAAAAAAAAAAAAACATGCAACAGAGTGATTTCAAAAGCAATAAACAACAAAAGCCTTGTATATCACTTCTTTCTTTGCATTTAGAAATTGCTTCTTGATTAAAATCAATTTACACTGAAACTTCAAAACTCAGATATTTTCAACAGTAAAACAGTTCTGCAAAATTAAAACTCTGAAATACTTTCTTTCCTGGTCACAGTGTGATGACTGTTTAAGTGTGAAATTTTACTCCTAAGAGTATATGATGACCATAGGGCAGTACAATTCACAGATGTATGTTTAGGTTTGCAGTCATTGATGAGATCACAACACAATTTGCTCCATTTTCATTTTAACATGGTCATAACATATCACAAATTTCCCTGTTTCATACCATACACATCCTTAGCTTCATGGATGTTTTAATATGTTTTACTACACGGTCCACATTACACAAATTAACTTGATAATAAGCAATGATCTTACATACACTGCACAGAGCCTCAAATATCCCCCATCAGCAACACATCACAATTCCTATTTCTCTTATTTCTTCCATCAGCTTCTATTGGGCACTATGTTTGACAAGTTTACAGGAATCTTCCTGAAAGAAGGAATCTGCATGGCAAAATGAAAGTTTCCAAGCAAATGACTTCGTCCACAAAGAAAATAAGTAGCTTTTCATTTTGTGAACCATTTTGGTTCACAAGCCTATCAGCTATGTTTAAATTATTCGCTCTTCTCACACAGCCAGAAGATATGTATTTTGCAACAAAGGTAATCCAAAGAAAATGCAAGTTAGTCTCAAAACTACTGAATACACTGAAAGATGATAAAATGCATTCCCTCGATGATTTTCCTATTTCAATTTACCAGAAGTATCCTTTTTCCTACTGTTATGCACAATTTTAAATACATCAGGGTTCTTGCCTGCCTTTTGCAGTACTTCCCTTTATCTTTTCAATGATTATCTTACCAGGTATTTTTTTTCTTGTTCAAACTTTTCTTCATACTTCCTAATTTTTCTCTTGAGACTCTGAAGATGCTTGGTAAGTTGTGCTACTGTTTGTGGTTCTTTGCACTCTTCACAGTTACATCTAGAAGAACTTCTTGGTCTGCAAAAGCCGAACACATAGTAGCTTGATAAAAGAGCTGGCTAAAATGGACTGTGCCATTTTTCAGGCACATTTAACACTTTCTTAGCACTTTGGAATTTGCAGCTGGGTTCTTTCACAGGTTAGAGGGAGTTTAGTTTTACAAAGTAAGCATAAAATAGTTGCTTTTACTTGAGGGTACCCCTAGGATATACTAATAGGTTTACTCTCTCTCTCTCTCTTAATTAATTGTGGGATTTCTGAATATTTTTCAGAAGTTTAATTTAGTAGGTCACAACCTGATCCAGTATTTCCATTTAACAGCAGCATCTTACTTCACAGATCTTCCAACTGTAATAACATGATTTGCAAAAGTAAGTCCAGGGAGTCTTTTATTACTGAAAATAAGCATTCTGAAAGCAATTTAGTTTCTGATTTTTTATAATTACAAGTCAATAGACTTGATTATTATTTATATGTAGTTGACTGAGCTATGTATATAAGCTTTTAAGAAAGCATGGTTTCTGACTGAAACTCACACCTTGGTTTCTGGAGATCACATACATGGACTGTTCATATATTCTATGACTCTCTCATATCTAGTGAATGGCACAAGCTATAGTTCTATTACAGCTGAAATTTTTAGTATTTAGTACCTTGATAACCCTTTCCCCTCCTTATGTTCACTTATCAGACTAACTACTAACCAACCTTTAAAACTGTCATTGCTAACTATAATTAACAAAGACTTAGAACAACATTGCACTGTATTACTACTGAAAACGCTAGATGCTATTTCTGGTATTGCAAATTAACCATGTCAAAATACACTACAATATGAAAGTTTCTTATTTATGACATAGCAGTAACTGAGAAACCTGAAGAGTCAGATATCGTCGTGCATTGTACAAAAATTATTTAAAATATGTAAGAATTAAAATATATTTTCTCACATCATGAAAGGTTGAGCACTTGGTGGAGAAGGGGCAGACTCTGTGTCTAGATTAAATCTCTGGCTTTGGCTAAAGATAGAGCAGCGTGGTGACAAAAGAGGATTGTCTCCATCAGTAATGTGATACAGCAGTCGACTGGTCCCTAGGGAGTGATGTTCTTGTGGACTGCTGTCCGTGTCATTCTGCCAGTCTCTGTGGGCTGGTAAAGGCTCTAGAAAGAAAAAAAAAAAGGAAAACAATACCGACTGAAGGTCATTCACAAGATATTTAGCTACTCAGACAAATACTGATCTATACATACAGAAGTATTAACAGCGTTAAGTATTCAGAGTAAACATAGCAAATAGTTCAACAAAATATCACATGCAGGTTGAACATAATACTGAGGATGAGAAAACAGAAAGGACAGTTATTGACTTGACATACGGTATCTTTAAATTCCAGAGGAGAAGGTGGATGGGTGTATTTGTAAACTACGGAGCATGACATGAAGATGGGGAGTTTCCCAAAAGAGAAGCATGAATTAGATTTTTATAAATCTGTTTGCTTTCGAAAGCCACGTTCCTGAAGCAGAAGATAAATATACAAAACAAGTTTAATTTTGTGATTTAGCATTTTGTCCTTTGGTCAAGAGAAAGGCAGAATACAAAAACAGTATTTTCTGATGCTAAGAACCTCCAGTGTTGCTTGCAGTATCCTGCAGAATTTCATTAAGTTTTGATATAACATAGATATGGGTCTAAAGAACACTAGATATGAAAATAACAAAAAACTTCCTGGGTATATTAATGGGGAGAACCACTGAATCTTCTTCCTCACCTTAGTGGGTGAAATGGGTGAATATAATCTAGCCTAGTTGATATTTTCACTATCAGATGATTGTGCTTGAAAACAGATTATCCTTTCAGGGAGAAAGCCCACATTCTCATAATAAGCTCTCCCCAAACGAACAATAAGTATATGTCAAAGCAAAGAACGTGCCCCTTCTCAGATTCCTCTACGTCAGTTTCCATAGTACGTAACATTTTATATCAGCTACATTATTTTTTTCCCCTAAAACCACATATACATACAGCCTTTGAATTCATATCAATCATTTTATATTTCCAGGCAGCATACATGTTATTTCTAGTCAATATTATGTTTGCAACGTAGCATGCATTGTAATACATTTCACAGAATCTTTTTATTAAATAAAGGTCTAAAAGTGCACAGAAAAATAACTGTACATGGATTTACTCCCAGAACAGCAGGCAGGCCTAGAAAAGTTCTTCCACCTTCACTTTCTCTGCATTTTCACCTTTTTACATAGGACCTGACATTCCCATAGTGAGCAGGTATTTCCTTCAGGATTGTAATGGAATCTTTGTAATACATTTTATTTGACCTCTGCCCAATAGATTCGTAAGCTGTAAATCCTTATTGCTGCACTGGGACACTGGGGACAAACTGGCTCTAAATGGTACCCTTCATAAACACCAACTACTGATTCCAAAACCAATAGTTAGAATGACCTGAAATATTATTTAATCAGGCAGTATCCAACTGTTTTTGCTTTGCCAACAACAAAAGTCCAACTGCACATTGTATAATCACAGTTAAGTCAAAAAGTGCAAAAGTTATGTATGACTTCTGTATCTACAAGTTCCTTTACTTTAACAGCATCATCAATTATAATTATGTTAAGCATTTTCACAATAAGACAATGTAGTTGATTATTAATTCTAACCTAACATCTTTCCTCTAGTGTTCCTGTAGGTGTACTTCCTACACCTCTCCAAGACACAAGAGCAATTCGTAAAAGTTCTAAACCAAGTATGAGATTCAAACCCTCCCGAAGAGATCCAGAAAGGCATCTGGGAGAAGCAAGGGTACAATACAGTAGCAGTCATAGGAGATTATTTACACAGACAACATAGAGTGATAAAGACTGGAATAAAAGCTGTTCTTCAAACAGAAGTGTTATTACTTTCTGGCAATTAATCTTTCCTTAATCTGTAAGACTTAAAAAATTAATAGTTCATTTTCTTTTATTTTTACTTCTGAAAAATAATATTGTCAATAAGAAGAAACTGGCTTCTTTTTTTTATTTCACTATCTTTGATCTTCCAGAAACATATAATCACTGTGAAGTAGGTTGACTACGAATAGTTTCACTATTTATTTCTCATGCTCTCTTAATAAAATGAAGACATTATTTTATAGTCATATTAATAAGCAGTCTCCATATTTTGAAAGGAAAATGATGTTAAAAAAAAAATCAGCCAGTCTGTGTATAATTTGAACTCTGATTTTCTGTGGACTGAGAAGTTCTCTTGCAGGAGTCATTCTATATTACTGATAAACCATACGGTCACAGACATTTGCTCCTTTTTACATTTACAGCCAGGCAATTTTAGTAGGCCAAACCCAGCCTCAGAAATGACAAAACAGGACACCCTCAGTACTAAACACTCCTGCAAGATAAATGCAAAGGACAAGTAGCGGCTGGAGCAGCCCCAGTGTAAAACTAAATAAACAGAGCTGCAGAGCATTTGAGGAGGTGTTTCATCCAGCTAGCGAGATGAAAGGTAGACAACCTGCCTGCCAAGTGAATTTCCCAAAGGCCAGGGCACTTCCTTTTCCTTGGCACCATGTCCTCCTGACAAGCATTGCTCCACTAAAGCTTGCAAATTAATGCAACTGTAACACTTCTGTAGGGCCCCAAGAAGGTCTTCGTCCCAAACATCCCATACCATACCACACCAAACCACACCACACCACACCACACCACACCACACCACACCACACCACAGATGCATTGAATCACTATGTACTGTCCAGAAGTACTCAGCAATTCATTCCGACTGATTAATTTATGTGGCCCAATTACTGCAATATCTGAACATTTCAGGATGATGATAAGTTACAAGCAGTCAGATTTTTAACTACAGTTTAGGGCCATTGTCCTGATTCCAGTCCTATATAGATCCTAAACAAGACACTAAGCATTATCCCATGAGTAGCCCATGTACTAACAGGCAGAGTGTGTGTGTGTGTGTGTGCGTGTGCGTGTGTGTGTGTGTGTCTCTACTCTAATTTTAGCCCCTATTTTTGCCAAAACTGGGAAATAAAGCAACATCTACTCAAGCTAATAAGTTGCCCCTCAGCCTGCACCTGCTCCATGTCATCTACTTAGTCCGGCTTAGCACTGACAAGAGCTCACCACAGGACTTAAAGCCAATATCTAGTACCTTATAATATGCAGTATGCTTCATAATGTGGACTTTGATCATATAATGCAAGTCTTATTGTAAAAGTCTGTATGATACGTATATTCCTGTTATTCTTTAGTTTAAGTAAAATAATACTACAGCATAATCTATTGTATATAAAAAGGAATATGCAGATATGATGTGTTTGAATGGTGTCAACACGTGTTACGTCTGCGAATGCCGGTATCAGGATTTTTAATTTAAAAGGCACTTAAAATTTCTTGTAGCTAAAGTTCAGCTGCTCACTGCTCAAGTCACCTGTATACTCATATCCAAATACTGTAACTTCCACTCTGCTTTTCTTTTTTCCCCTTTAAAAAACTTTGCTTAATACCCCCCTTGCAATTCTTTATGGTTTTATTCTACCAGCTCTAATTCAAGTTTTTTCCACATTCAAAAGTAAACTGGAACTTGCTGACTTTTCTCAGCAACAGTTACTGTTTATCCCTTAAAATTTGCATCTTGAAATAGTCTGTCATTTTATTAAACTGTTGTGGCTTCATTTGCAACACATACAAATGCGTATTTTTTTTTTAATTTTTGTTGTCTGTGACGTGAAACAACAGAAATGGAATACACTACACAATCATATTCACATTAAAAATACATTTGCACACTGTAAATACTTCTTTTTCCTACTGCCTGATTCACTAAGCAAAGGCTAATAACTAGAGACATAGTATAAATGGCATATCCTCTAAAAAGTCTGTTTCTAGCCTGGTGCAAATCTCTGAACTTCCATCTAAGTTCAACCTGAAATAGCCAACAGTCCCACATGACAACTGTACCTAAACTGAATGTATCAGAAGACTTCATTAGTACTTTAAGAAACAGAATTAAGACTAGCTCTATCTATAGAAAATAGAAAGTCATTAAAGACAAAGCAGCCAACCACGAAACAAGTGTTAGCATGAAGGAGAGTCCATTAAAATCCATGAAATAAGTAAT
Source organism: Chauna torquata (assembly GCA_013399475.1). Lineage (NCBI taxonomy): Eukaryota > Metazoa > Chordata > Aves > Anseriformes > Anhimidae > Chauna > Chauna torquata. The sequence goes on along the minus strand of VXAL01010188.1, from coordinate 78,959 downwards.
CTTTACCTAACGCACAGGTTTGAACTGCCAGAGTGACAGAGCATGCTCTGAACTGCATGAGAAATGCTACATCATCCAATATTCGCCTGTGTAGAGGGAGATATGCAAATAGGAGCTAGAGAGGGCGTCTGAAGTAGGGGTTCACTAACAGTTGAAATTAAAACAGAATCAAATCAAAAGAGAGAAAATAATCAAAGGAAGCCTATTATGAATAATCCTAACAATGAATTATGAAACTACCAGAACAGTAAAATACAGGAAAAGGAAGAAAAACCCACCCTGCCATAAAGGAAAAGAGTCGGTGCAGGTTTTGGATGAGCTGCAAAATGTCTCTGCCTGTGCAGCACAGATAGGAGATTTGTCTCTGCCTCAGATCCATGTCAAGGGAATGGCACTGTTGCAAAATTCAATACCTATATCCAAGAGCTGTTAAGGTGTTTGTTTGCCCAGCTGGGCAAAAGCACCCATTTTTTAAGCTAAAGAAATCAAGATACAGAACAACAGGATGGATACCTAGTATTCTTTACATTTTTTTCTGCTTTATAATAATTTGGATTCTATCTACCATTTCCCTTAATTGTCTGATGTAAACCTCAAACGTTAAAACGTCTTAAGTAGAACACTATAATTTGTGATCTTTTTAGGTAATAACTTGCTGCTATTTCTTGCTGAAAATTCTGAGCAAACAGCTTCTGAATTAAGTTCTTCTGAACCCAGCATTTATTCGGACATAAAAAGTCAATTGCAAAGGGATTACTTACCTATCTGCCTTAATTTGGACCATAAGTGGTCAACAATTTAAGTATTTGTGTATTCATGTCACTTGTCTGTGAGATGTATTAGTCATATTGCCTTTGCCCTATTTTTCACGAACAGTGATTCCTCTTCTACTTAGCATCACGACTCTGCCAACCCAGTGACTACAAGCTATGAATTGACAAAAATAGTGTGGAGCCTTAGGGCTATTTATTTGCAAAGACTGGTTTCCATATTGAGTAAAAAGGGAGAGAGAACACACCACAATTTGCCCAGATGGGTAATTTTAAATAAAGCCTCATGAATTATTAAAATCCACATGCTGTAAAACTCACCTTCACTCTCTCTCTGCTGATGCATTAAACTAAAATCAATAATAGGAGAAATGAAGTGATATTGGTCTGACAAAAAGAATAACAAAAATAGAATTACATGATATGGCAGACGATCTCACACAACACAGAAACAGGAAATAAAGAACATAAATTTACTTGAACAAATAACAGATGAACTGAAAATAAAGGAATCAGGATTCTTAAAACCTGTCTGAAAAGAAAGACTCCCTCGCAGAAAAAGGGAAGGCTATAGCCATTTGTTTCTGCTCTTTTAACAGGTATCATCCCTTTTTACATTACATAGTATTTGCATCAGGAAATGCTGCTTTGCATTAGCTCTGCACTGTTTCCCAGATGACTGCAAATCTGAGATTAAACTGCAGGTCACAAGGCTTTGTTATAATTGCAAATGAGAGCACATCATGACATGATCCCTTACCTCCACAACTGGCCCCATCAGGTTGCACACTGGTTTGGACTGATGAAGGGGTTGGATCCTTGGGTGCAGGCAGCTGAGGAGTTTCCTCCTGGGTTGGCAGAAACGCAGAGCACAAATCGGTTTCGAGGGCTTGTAGCTTCAACAAAGAATTCTGCAGACAAAAGCAGAACATTGGGCTAGAAAGAGAACAACAAAATACAGCGATAGCTCTTCAACTCACTGAGCCCATTAGAAGCGTCTGCAAAGGGGTGTTCCGCTAGCAGCTCTGAGAGGATGTGCAAGAGAACAAACATGCACTATTCCACGAGTTTCTTCACTTCTTCTGGTTATTTAAGTCCCAATTTAAATGGATTATTCATGACACATGGGAAAGATGACATCGTCAGCAAAAGACAATTTATTCTAGGAAGTCAAACTGAGATGGTGTCCCTTTTCTTGGTCTTGAAGCAATACACTAAGCAAGTATTTCATTCATTGGGCTGACATCACGATCTGATGACATTATGTCCCTCCCCATTCACCATTCATAAACAAAAAAAAATCTCCCTCTCCACCCTATTGTGCAGTACACAGCAGTGAACAAACAGTTACTGAGATCACGCCCCCTCACAGGATTTTTGGAAGAGATATTTTTTAATTGGCTTTTTTAGAGATACTTCTTTATGTACACATTGCTTTTATGTAGGCAGCTGCTGCTTCTGCAGGGCAACCAGATCATTTCCTATCTGCTGCAAAGGCAAAATTAACAGATCATTGTCACTTGCTGCAGACAAATCAATGGGGACAAGGCTAGTTATCTATAACATCACTTCCAGCTACTCTGTCATGCTTGGTCCATTTCACATTTTAATCTTTGATGCTGCATGCAATATTCAGCTGTACAATCTGACACAAGCATCTTGCTGTGATGTAAGTGCTGTGAAAGCCCTAATCACCATCCGACTGGGCGAAATGAGTCACTATTGATATCCCATGCACGCAGCTCCCCTTTCTCAAGGGAAATAGAGCTTGCAGCATAAAACAAAAGCACACAAAGCGGTCTCAATAATCACAGAGCTGGCACCTTCAGAATATACATATAATGTTAAATCACTCCAGTGGTACATATTTGTAAAGAGCGTTTTCTAAAAAAAATCTGAGTTACAACAGAAAAAAATTCCTTCAGTTTATACCCTAAAATGCTCCTTTCCCTACTGCATCAAAGACCTGAAACCAATTTATCGATTCATTTAATGAAATAATGAATTTATTTATTGGAATAATTTCCCTTCTGTAACAACATACCACCTATGTAGTGAGTAGTTTAATACATTTGTGCATTATTTTAATTGTAATACAGCCCTTTTATAAGCCCAAGCATGCCAGTATTTTTACTTGAAGAAAGAGAAAGAGAAAGAGAAAGAGAAAGAGAAAGAGAAAGAGAAAGAGAAAGAGAAAGAGAGAAAGAGAAAGAGAGAAAGAGAAAGAGAAAGAGAAAGAGAAGAAAGAGAAAGAGAGAAAAAGAGAAAAAGAAAAAAAGGGCAAATGAATTTGACTGAGAACAGAAGGGAAGACTTTCAGCCTTGATCCTTTCATTCCTTTTATAGAATTCAGGCAGTGAAAAGGGAGTGGAAAGTAGCTTTTTCAAGGAGATACCTCAAAATAGGGAAGTTTTGAAAAAGCAAAAAGTGACTTATCCCTGTGAAACTAAGGATGCTGGCTTGAATGAGCACCATTGCACTGGTTTGAGAAGGGTTTTTGTGACACATCAAGCCTTATTTTCTATTGCCTCTCACCTCAGCTAGACCCAAACAGTGTTGCTGTGGTATTATCACAACAGACGGGCAGTGTTTTACAGTAACTATATGATTTACAGGCCACTGAGGATTCTGATCCCAGCATGGACCTTATTACAAGGACTACTGATGGCAAGCACCTTTCCAAAGTTTGCAAGGGAGTCTCTAGGTTTCCCAGTAAGGAGAACATATGTGAATAACTGACAAAAACACCTAACCTTCATGAACTTCAGCATTTGAGAAAAAAAATTCCCAGGTCAAGCAAATACATTCATTTTGCATCACTATTTCTTATGATACATTAATATTTATGGCAAGTTCAGTATAAAAGCATTCACACAGACTACATTGTTAAACACTGTATTTCAGCAATGCCTATGGTGTAATTCACCAGCTGGTTTATATTCAGCCGCTTTATATGATATTTTTCACCCATCTGTGGCAGGTGGGTGGATGGCAAATTCCCGGCCACTGCCAAATACTAAAAATAATCATACAATAATAATAGAAATACCTTCTATAATTTCCTGAATGTGCCCTTGACAGAGATTGGATGTAGGGACAAAAAGAGTAAGTAACTTTTATCACTTTGATGTTACCAGGGGGATGATGAATCTGGAGTATGCCATCAACCTCATATTACTCCTAAAACACAGTTGAGGACTATAGTACTGCCGCAGTGCACAATACAGGAAAATCCACCGCATGTCCACGGGAACACATGTAAGGAGAGAGTTTTAAGCAGAGGACAAGCAGAAAGCTGCCTAGGGTCACTGGCTCACAGGCAACAGGAGTGTCCTACTAAATGGTAGGGATGACCTTGCTGCCTGCCCTGCCCCTCTCCGAGGGGCTGTCTGAAGTACTGGCAAAGCCAGAGCAGCCAGATGGATCCTGCCAGCCTGGGACCTTCTGCTCATTGGCAGGAGCAGTGTGGCCCCCATGTCTGCAACTGTAGCTCAAGCAGGGCAGGAGGGTGCTCTGGGAGGGGACACCAGGCCATATATGAGCAACTGGAAGTGGGTCCTCTACCCTTGGGCTTCTGGGGTCAAGCCAACATACTACCAACTTCTGGCAAAAGGAAAGTGAGAGGAAAAAGAAGTCTGAGCCCTGTCTTCATCTTCTCAAACCTCCCAAGCTCATTTGAAATCTTACTGATCACTTCCAGCGTCCCCCTCAATCTCTAATACTTTCCAGCATCTGTACAGCCCTGCTACAACTGCAGACATCCTGTCACAGTGTTGGGGATGTGCACTCTCCAGCACTGCACATACTCAGCAATACATCTCTGGAGATGAAGCAGCCTGTGCACGTGCTATTTAAGGATCTCTTATGGTCCAGACCTGCCCCTGAAGCCCAACTGGGCCATCTCTGCTCTTGACTATTTAAAAAATGTTGCAGAACATGTCAGAAGCAAATACAAACAGCTACAGTAGATAAAGAGAGAGGGAAATGTTAGGTCATGGCAGGTACCGTCACAACTTTAGGTAAATTCTTCCATGGAAAACCTAATTTAAGCTATGGCATATTGTAGCAGCTAATGAACTTCTCTCAAATACTTCAGACTTGATGCTTATTACAACTTTATTCTGGTGCCTAACACTAGTGTTACGCAATAATTCCTGATTCTTGCTAATACAAATGAAAGGACATATTAATATTTAAAATGGATCTTTAAGTTTATTTGGAAAAAAAAACCAATATTGTCACCTCTTAAGAACAGTATTTTGCAAGTTTGAAAAAGAAGCAATTATAATTGTCTTGGGCAAGGGTTTCTTATCTTTGGTGTCCTCTTAAAGTAACTGACAATTCAAAAAACTTGAGCTACCCCAATTCCACCAGAAGAAGAAACAAAATCCTGCATTACTGCAGATCAAAGATAATGGGAAAATACAGACATTTACAAGAAGTCCAAGGAAAACAGAAAGAGGTGCAGTGTGTTATTTCCTTCCTATTTGTAATTCCTGCTACTGCTTTAAGAAAACATAATCATTAAAGTAGCATACTCTTGCCTGCTGCAGAAAAAACAGTACAAAAGGATTGCCATTTGCAAAGGAAGCTCAGCCTGTAGTAAAGAAACCATCTTTACAAACAAGTAAGCTTGTAGACTGTACCCGCTGACCACCTCTCTTTCCAACAAGTGATTACTGAAAATCAAGATTTCTCAAATTCCTTAGGGCAAGGAATTATTGAGATGACAGATAACTTCTTACATCTAAAGATAAATATCACACATCTACACTCACACTGCTATATCACTCTGGAGAATGTGACGCTGAATGAACAAATACTCCATATTTACCACCAAAATTCTCTGGCAATGAACGGAAGTCCCCTGAAATAGCTTATAATTTTTTTTTTCAATTGGTGCTCTCAGTAACTGCCTCTCCAGCTGGAGGCCCCTGCATGGGGCCCTGTAGCGTCAGCGCCATGTGCTGTGTCAGTCAGCAAGGCCAGGGGGCCGCAGCCCAACAGGAGACAATGTGCCAAATCAAGCCTCACAGCCCCACAAAATTTCCCTTATTGCACCAAGGGCTACTGCACTGCCAAGCCTGCTAATCAATCAGAGCTCACGGCATATCCTCAGAGAGCAGATAGCTACTGATGGCTAAAAGAGAGCCATTGCTATCAGGAATAATTTGTTTCCCTGAAAAAGATTACCATTATCAGCACCCTTTATTTGATCCCTGTGAACACGTATGATCTGGTAAATTTAGGAACTGAGGAAAGAGGGAAAGGGAACGGGTCTGCCCCTTCCCATAGATCCTGCCCGGTCACAGGGAGAAGCAAAGCCTGGGCTTGGTGCTTTCTGTATAAATCAAAGCTGCCCTGCCCCACATAGTGTTTCTGAATATTCAGGATGGCTGCATCCTGCCCCTGGGCCTGCTCCTACCCGTCACGGGACAGGAAGACAGCTATTCTATTCTATCCAGTTTACTGATGATTTTACTGGATTTATGAAATCGGCTGGAGCAGAGACGGAGAATAATCCAAGCTTTCTGTATTTAATGGCCTTTGAAGTGATTCATACAGAAAAGAAACTGAGCAAATATCAGCCTGTTCAATTTCTTCACCGTAAGGAAATTAAAAGCAGCACTATAGAGTGACATATAAAAGCATCTCCCTTGCTTTTTAATCTGAGAGTTCAGGTTAAAATAAGATAGGCATATTTTATACGAACGTAAATAGATCTGTGGTATCTGCTAGGGCAGTAATTGCGTCTTGAGGCAAATGACATTTTCAATTCAAAATTTCCCTGACGGGGAAGAAGTAAGCAACAATAAGATAGAACAAGATATGCCCTGGGTTTGTATATTGTCACAGGTGACCAGTGAGGAGAGACAACACCTTCTCTAATCCAAGAAGCGAACTTATTTTCTAATGACACGTCCATTTGGGTTTGAAGGAGACCTGAGATATACTACAGTCTAAGATTTTGCAAAAGAAAGTTAGCACCAGAATGTAGTGCTTGCTCATTCCCCATAAATGATTTGCATTTTATTTTAATTTCTGATCTAATTATCTGTTTTAATATCTTAAATTATTATAATAAATAAAAACAGTGTATCTTAAACTTGAAGCAAACCTTTGTAAGAATTTTAAATCCTGTAATTTAAATCTTGTGTGTATCCAGGAGTTGGACTCAATGACCCTTGTGACCTTTGTGGGTCCCTTCCAACTCAGGATTTTCTATGATGCTATGATTATAATTGTGGAAATTCTGGTGATATTTGCAATGGAGCTTCTCAGAAGAAACAATTATTTAGTAATTTCTCTCAGGGCCTTAATTGGCTAGACCAGGGCTGAGAATACTCCCTTATATTGGTCACAGAAAGTGCCTTCCTAGTTATTATTGGGATTTTCAATAGTGAGTTATACAACAACACAAACGCAAAGGAAATAATTAATTGTAAGGAGAAAATTAAGTCTGAATTCCTTTAAAAGGACGCATTGTGGTTTTCTCCTAATGAAAGTCAGGCATCTATTAATAGACACAGATCTTTGCTGGCTTATTGTGGAAACAAAGCTGTTTTTCCATGGTTTGACAGGAACAGACTTCCTGTTCCCCTAATTCTTCCTCATCCCACCTGCCCCCACCCACTTCTGTTGTTATCTTAGTCCATACTTAAAAATACTGTCTGCTCCTTAAGTCCAAGCATGTTCACTGCTCTTGCAGTATTGTTTGCTCTATGCTATTACACAGATACCCTTTTTGTGGAAGATGCTTTATAATGTTTCCCACTTTGAATAATTGCACAGCTTGTTTTTGGCCTCCAGTATATTGCCTTGACTGTGACAGTCTAGCCCAGGCTCTTCCATTGTTTGATACGGTCACACAAACAGCCTCTTTGTGCTCTACTCTCATGCCATGCTCCTGCCATAATCACTGTGAAAGCAGTTCTTGTTTCAAGAGTCACAGGTATTACTTGGCTTTCCTTGCTTCTTTTCTTCACTCCAACCCTCCCCTCCTACTGTCTGACACGAGTACCTTTCAGACTACATTGTACAGTTCATAGTTTATTTATGCAGGATGTAGCAACCTTGAGATCTCCTTATTTTTAAACAAAACATAATTGATGGTTGAGGACAATTTAAGCTGTAATATGAGGAAAAAATCAAATGTTCTTGCAAGATTGCATTTCACTTAGTCAAGATGGTATGTTTAATTCTTTTCTGATCACAAACAGAAAGCAGCATAGCTCACTTAAAATAGTTTAAAAATCTCTTGCTCCTGACTTTTAAACCATTATTGCACTCGCATCACATTTTTATGCTTTTCTCCAAAAACATGATTAGAATGATTCATTGAAAAGTTAACCTAAGATACTCAAGTGATTACATTATTTCAAGAGCTGAGAATTAACCAAAAAAAAAAACCACCACATTTGATTCAAAATTTGTAACACCATATTTCAACTTTTGGTTACGCTCACCTCACTTATGCTGTGTAGTTGCTCAGTTGTTTCATTTCGGGAAATGCATGCATTCTGATCTACTCTGCAAAATAAAACAAGAATTTTCACTCAATAGATTGCTTATCTGTGCTGCAAATATTTCAAACTTTTCATCACGTCTGCACATAAATTACAAGTTACAGGATATTTATTGACCTATAACATTTCTATGAAACTTACTTCTTTATTTTATAGTTCATGCAAAAAGCACCAGTGATTTTATGGAATACTACATAATACATTTAAACTCTGAATGCAAACCTCAAAACTATGACATTAAAGTGTGGGCTCACTCTGTCACAGAGTCTTGCAGCAGCATGATTGGCTTTCGGTATCAATGAGCTAATAAGCTTAAAGCCAAAAAAAAAAGTTCAGATGTTTAAATCTAAGCTCGATTTGTACCACATTTAAGTTAAGAACAAGAGTTTTCCTGTATCAGAGCCATAAAGAATAAAACTTTCCATATTTAAACTTGATGGTATTTTAGGCTCCCAATCTTCAACTTTCTGCTTAAGTTCTCTTTTGCAAATTTCACAAAGACCCACAGGACTCTCATGAGGAGCTGGAAATCCTTTGGGCAAGAGAGGTTTCCATGTTTTGTACTGAGTGTTACTTAGCAGCTACCAGAGGTGTCCATAGTTTTGCTTTTCCCTCAGCGTATCACTGCTTCTCCATGCGGAAATAGGAATCAGAAGTCCTGGACCAGCAAAGGGAAAATCTCTTCCCACTGAAGGGATGGCTAGTGAGACAATTGTGCCGCATCCAGGCAGACGCACTCATAGCCTAGGGCTCCACACACCCACGAGCTTCAGGGTTAGTTACATGCACTCTATCAGGGAATGAAACTGAAGCCTAATACAAACCTGCCATAGATTAGGTGAGCAACCTGCAAAGCCATATACCACAGCTCTATCCTTCCCTAAAGCAGAGGCTTTCCACATAAAACTTCAAAGCCTGACATGAGTGTATCACAAGTCAACTTGCAACAAGAGCATTCGGCTGAAGCAAGAAAATGATTGCTGTCTCAGAGAATGAGATTTCTCATTGCTGAAAAGGTGGCAATATTTGGCTCAAGACTGGTCCCTGCAAGACTCATGGATGTAGTCAAAATCATTACAAAACCAGACTCCTTTGGACAAAATAATTCATATTTTTCAACCTACCGTGCTCAGAGTCATCCCAGCAAAACCAAACAGTTTTAAAAGTCTCTAGAGACAACAAAACACCAGGGCCTTTGTTGTAGCTCTTTACCAAGAACTATGTAGTTCTTCATAGATTTATGAGGCACTTAAAGACTGAAATGTGCACAAAATATGCCACAAAAAAAACTTTCTTTACCAAAACAGACACGGTAGCTACAGCAGGGTGAACATCCATGTGCCTTCAAAAAGGCTCTGAGATGTAAAACTCACGTAGGAACAAAAATGAGTCATTTTTGTGGTGTCCTATCTAGCACCAGCATGAGGAGGTCTCACAGGACAGCCAGCCTGCACATCGTTCAAGATATATTGGTGCATGATCAGAAGTGAGTGATTTCCAGAGGTACTTAAGCAGCAAGGTGCCTTGGCTGACTGTTGTACTAGCACCTATCTACAGCTCTCCACTTACCTATTCTTTCTGCCATTTCTCCTAAAAATGAATAGGAAATATCTCCATAATACGAAGGGAACAGAAGGAAAACCAAATTACAGAAACAAAAAGGTTAACACCTAACAACCAATCTCTAGCTTTTATACAGCAGAGAGGACAGTATGAGGCAGCAGAAAAGAGTTTTAAAAAACTATGAAATAGCAAGGGGAGAGCAAAAGAACTAATTTAATAGGAAAGAGTGAAATATTTATGGTTTGGTTTAATAACATGTAAGGAGGGACCTGCAAGGCTACAAACAGCTGAAGGATCAATCCACTAATGAAGAGAAAAATATTTAGAGTGATTTATTACATTGAACTAGTGCTAGACATAATGGAAAGGAAGAAAAGGACATGACAGATTTGTACTCTTCTGGTATTCATTTGAATGACTCTTTTCAGGGTGTGTAATACACAGCAGGTGTTAACCTACCTCAACAAAACAAAAACGCTACAGAAGGACAGCAGCAGTTCTTATAGGTGCTGTATGATATTCTACATAATTCACAGCTATGTCACTCATGAATCTTGCACTCTGGAGAGTAAAAAGTTTACAGCACCCCTGAAGTACCTACCACCTCTCTCTTATTCAGGATGATGTTCTTGTCTACTGTTTTAGCGATGCAGAAGTCTTGCATTTTACTGTTTCTATTTCTCTAAAAATACTGGAATAAGATGCTCTTAGTTTTGCATTCTTTGGATTCTGGAGATGCTAGATGTTCTATGAAATCATTAAAGTGAATAACTATTTTTGTGTGAAAACCATTAACAGCCATATATGTATGCTGAGCTGATCCTATTCTATAGAGTTTTGGGGTGTGCTTTTTGTTTTCACCGAGATTAACTGCTCTGCTAAGCAAATGCAGGTTATCTGATTGTCACCAGGCAACAAAGGCTTACAATTTAATAACTATGGGTCGGATCCTACTCTCATTAAAAGTCAGTCACAAATTATCCATTAATTTCAAAAGCAGCAGTAACAAGCCCTAATTTTCCATCTGTACTGAGTATATTAAAATTATTTTAAACCTCAGCTGAAACTTTGAATAATTGCAGGCAACCCTTATTTTGTATTATTGACGTCACGTAAAATAATGAAAATGTAATTGTCTCTATAGCTACTATTCAAACATGTGTAATATCATTCTTTATAAAATACAAAAAGCCTGATCTCTCACCCCTCCTGGAGTCTGGCAACTCTGGTTTTGGCAGAATTATCCTGTTCTGCTATGGCACAGATGACAAAGATTCAATCCAATAACATGTACATTCGAAGCTTGTAGACATAACAAAAAAAATCTAAATGTTAATTATCGTAACAGAGCTCCTAACAGACTTCAAGGGAAGGATCAATTTGCATGAGCAGTGAGCTGTTTAAAAAACAGACCAGAACATGTGAATTATTGAATTATGCATGATACCACTTCTAAACCCATATAAAATTCAAATAAAACCACATAATTTTAAAAATTAGGGAAAATGTTTAAACATAACCAATGCAAATTCAATTCTTATTTCCCAGATTAAAACCAGAAAGGAGCATTATATTCTATGATCTGCAAATCTCCAGCCTTCATACTCCTCTCAGTTCTACCTCTTGGATTAGGACTAGATTCCTGTACGTTTAAACCAATCTAACCCTGGATTACACTAACACCATTCTCAGGAGACTTATGTATTTATGCACTGCAGTGCCACATGCGCTCAGTGTCTTGGGCCAAGTGATGCATTAGTGATGCCTTTAGTGATAAATCCTTGAAAGCAAACTACATTCTGTGCCGTGGAATGAAACCCCTTTTCCAGATTCACTTTCGGTCTATCCTGGACCAATACTCCTTCCTCATCTCCAATCTTGCCATCAGTTCTACCATGCCCACTGTAACGATGGCCTACCAGGTGAATAGCTCAGAAAGGGTAGTCTCAGTACCACATCAGAGGACCGATTTAGCATATCCAAAGGTTACGTTATATGAGTTCACAGAAAGGCAGACCCCACAACCAACACACCTCAGCGTCAGGTAAACAGAAACATCATTTCTGAGACCCACAAATGGCAAAAAGCACTATGAAATTCAAACATGGTCACTACCTCAATACAGGGCTGCAAGTAAATGCTTAAAAAGCTGGCTTATGAATCTTTAAAAGGAAAGCAGAACTGCAACTGGCTTTTGGATTATCATAGGATGTGCACTTGCAATAAAAGAAACAACACCTTTAAGGGCCCAAGACTGTTTAGGCACATCCTAGGCTACTCTATGTGTATGGGCAGCCCCTGAATGCTGGAGCAAGCAGACATCCAGAGAGCCAGCAGAGCAGTGCCTGTCTCAAATTACAGTAGTTAGATAACTGTGGACCGCTGTACCTGCTTTTCTTATTATGAGTGCCTCTCATACTCACCAGCCACAGTACTTATTTGGGCTACAGTAATATGTTTTTTTTTTTTTACCCCTCTGTCCTTACTCGTCCTCACCCACCCCACCCCACCCTTTTTTTTTTTTTTCAGTATATGGCAACCCAAGAGCTTGCTCAGGGATTTTCCATTCCTTGATACAAGAAGTATCATTGGAACTTTAAACACCAATATTTTAATATCAAGACTCCTGAAGAAACTGCTCTTAGGAACTGATCGATTGTTTTGCAGCAAAACAGTGTTTCATCAGCAAATCTTGATTTGCTGACACAGAGGTATGCGCAGACACAGACTGGTCATGATGGATTTTTGCCAGGTCAGAGGGAATCTGGCCAAGTTTTCTGCTGGCTTGCCTGGCCACCTGTGCGGGAATGCAGCCTCCCCAGCTCTGCCTCACCCATGCGGCTCCACCACATGGCACGAGGACATCTGCACTTCTGCAGCTTCCCAGCATCTTCCCAGCTTCTGCAGCTGGGAAGGAACCCCTGTTCCTTCCCACACATCCCTGAGTTGTAGCTGTTCAGCAGAAAGCATGGAAGCTACGAGTACCCACTTGAACTGCACTCTCAAAAGCTACTTGCCTTGAAAACTTTGTTACTGAAAGCCTTGCTAGAGCTCAGTCTCCCATGGGAGAGCACAGACATCCTGGGAGGCTCTGGCTGAGCCCCAGATTCAGGGTAGCCCAGGGCTCTCAGCATTTCCATGTTTCCTTCAGAACAGTCATAGGTCTGATAGCAACAGCTACCCTGCAGCCTCTGCAGAAATTAGGGACCAACCCAGGGACCAGCTGGGTCCTACTGAATGAAACTGCTCCACTTCCATTTTATTTGGGGAATGGGAAGGAGGGGGAATTTTCAGGAATTTTTCTTTGGCAGAAAACTTAAAAAAAAAAAAAAAAAGTGTAGTTCGCACATTGACTTGGAACACAAACTTCTCTGAAACACTGACATTCCTGCTGCCCAGGAGTCCCATGTTTCAGCCCCCTCTCTGTGTAACAAGCATCTGAAGAAAACACCATCCTCTACTCAGGTAAACTGCATACACAGCTCTGCAATCCAGATCAGTTTTGATGATTGACTTTAAGAAGGCAATCAGTAGGAGCAGCTTTTTGCAATCATATATATTGTTACATGCTTTCCTATTCTCTGTTAAAAAAAGGCAATTCTCTTTATTGCATCATTTGTTCCTGGGGCCTGCAGATTATATTATACTCTTATCCAAACCCAGCTACACACAATGACTAGAGCAGTTTTCAATGTAATCAGTGGCAATTGTATTAGAAATTCTTGTTCTTTTAATAAAATGTAAAGGTTTCCTTCCATGCAAATGGCATTTCATATTCTAAATTGATGCTGATTTTCATAAATCACGCACAATAAACAGCTCAAAGTTAAAATCCTTGATTCACAGGACAGACACTGCTTAGCCAAGAACAAGACAATATTCCCTTATTCTTCTGTTTCAAATGCAATATAGAGTTACCCTTAAATCTCCTCACCAAGTCTCTTCTCCTGTTTTTCTCAAATCCCACTAAAGCTTTTCCTGCACTGTTTCAGTGGTTGTGAGTTATTATAAAATGAAAGTACCCAACCAACAACCAACCCCCCTACCCAAACAATCAACACATGCACTTCAGTCCTATTTCTGTGAATTTTCTCTTATATGGCTTGTTCTGCTCTTCTGTCACATACCTGTTTACGAAATTCCTGTGTTATGTCACCCTGAATTGAGATTGCTCTGCTAAATGGGGACTGTATTATAGCAGAAGGAACAACCAACAAGCCTCACTAGAAATAATCAACCTTGCTCCTTAGTATGAGACAGAAATATGTCCTTCCTCTCCTATCCTCCCCACACACATCTGATAGACAGAAGAGCCTGCCCAGTGGCACCCCTGCAGCAGTGTGGTCATCTCTTCTCCAAAAGACCAGAAAGCTTCTGGTCTATGAGTTATGGATCCTAGGAAGTTGCAGTGTTCCAAAGAACACTGAATTTTACCAGTAACCTAGCAAAAACAGACTAGAAGACAGTGAAACTCAAGTTCTGCAGGGCTAGCAGATGCGTTCTGTCAAAATTTAGCTATGACCGTTGCCTGCTGCCAAGCCTGAATACTTAACCTTTGCCATGTTCCAGAGCAGGGAAGTCAGAAAACAAGGCAAGACATCATACCTTGGCAGCTGTGTTTCACAGCCCGTTGCACAAGCCAGTTCTGTGATCCTGATACAGCAGCTAGTGATCTGTGCAAGCTGAGACATGGGCACGTAAAGACTCTCTGGCCCAATCAAAGCTTACTGATGGCGAAGGGATGAGGCAAGCTGCTGGTGACTCTTAAGAGGAGTCACCAGTCAGAGTGACCCCTCAAAGTGAAAGTGTTAACTTCAGCATATGTAATTCAAAGTCCTCTGCCCCAGCTGGGCGGTGGGAAAGTTTCTTCCAAGAAGACAGCTAAAATGAATATAATGTGTGTGAGAGGCCAAGAACCATGAGTTAATGTGTGTTTACTCCATGCTCGAAGTCCCTTTTTCAGGAGTAAAGTCACCTCCATTTTGTTGTAATAATTAAACTGAGACAGGGCCAGAGCTGAGATGTGATCATTATGCTTTCAAAGCTCTTAGGATGATAAATCCAGGTACCATTATTTAACAGACTTAGCACCTGTGGACAGCAGGCTTCCTAAGGAGCTACCCTGGCGTTAAACAGGAGTAAATAGCATAGTGAACAATGGTTTCATACCTGGCAAACTGAAAAGGTCAAACTGCTGAAGTGGACAGTGGAACTTTGCTGTGGTTGCTGTTTTATTCACGCACACTCTACTCTGGTTCTTATGTTTAAAGTCCATGTTTCTTTCATTATGTTTCTGTCATCAATCAAAATTAACCAATGTTACTTCATTAACTGTCCTAACATAGAGATCCTACCAGCACAGCCGCTAGGTAGGTCTAACTCTCTGATACCAAACTCACTATTCTCCTCCTGACAAATAATAAATGTGATTTTTTCCTAGAGTAAAGAATACCAGAGAAGTAGAAGGCAAGTTTCCTAGGCTGGGGCTAATCAGAAACACTTTCCAATATGCAGGATTTGCAGTGTCGCAATTGCAGATACAAGCACTGGAGGATGAAAGTAGTTCTTTGTGAAAGCTAATTAAATGCTTGGTCATTCTGCTAAAGCTTCCTTTGAGAGCATAAATTAATATCATTTACAATAGTGCCTACTAAAAGCTGTCATGAAGGCAACCAGCTCCTTTCACATAAAGCACCAAAATACCATTGGATGGCAACTGTCATAACTAACCTAGCCCTGACTTGAAACAGGCCTTGGAGACAATGAGCTCTGTATGTCTACTAGCTGTGTCCTGACCCACTGACCACTTGCAGGACATACAGCTGCTGCTCCAGTCCCCTCCAAAGAAAGCCAGAGCTTCTGCCACACGGCAGTGGAAGCACTCACAGCACCAAGGCTGTCATGCATCTTCAGGCAGAGAACAAAGATCGGAGAGTCCTGGCTCACCTGACTGAAACTCTATGTGCACAGCAAAGCAGGGCTGAACCAGCACCTGACCATGGGAAATCCATAAAGCAGTGCCCCGAAAACTGCTGACTCTGAAGAGCATGATCTTATTTACACAGTCCAAGCCTGTCAATAAGAGCTAAATCTTTTCCTTAGGACACACCCTTATGGGTAGGTTGGGTCAGCTGGGTGAGTTGAAGCCCCATTTCTAGCCTTTTGCACAGCCGTGAAGGATTAGGAATGGAATTTGGACTCCCAATAGTTACCAGAGGTGGGTTACTTCATGATCTGCTGAGCTGCCTGTAAGCAAGACTCAGCTAACACCTGACCTGCATGTCCTCCCATACCCTTCACAGCATTGGAACAAGTGCAGTTCCACAGTGCTCATGGTGTAAATGACAGTTAAATAGATACCCATGCTAAAATCAGGTGTGTGGCTTCCCATTCCCATTTCTCAGTGAGAGAACAGCTCTGAGAAAGAGTGAGGAAAGTCAGCACTGGGGGAAAAAAAAAAAAAAGTATTGAGCCATTTTTGAAACTTGGCATTGAGGAACTGAAATTTCAGAATTGAGGAAGTTTATCCTGCTTGAAATGTAAGAGATTTAAAGAAGGATGAAATCTGCATTCTTATCTTCATCCGTTTCATTTTCTCCAAACAGTTCTAGGCATATAAATACAGAATACAACTGCCAACGGGAGCCAGGAGTCTGAATATTTTATACAAAAGGTAGCAAATGAATTAGCTTTTCCTACAGTTAATGAGAAGTGAAACGCACTGTCTTATCCCAACGCTTACCTTGGTTGAAATCTCACGACTGCTTCCTGGCATCTGAAAGACACATTCTGTGCATAGTCATTAGCTGAGGATCCTGCCTTCCCCTGCCAGTCTGAGAGGCCCGGCAATGAGCTCTCCAGCTCCTGCAGAAAACAACAAAGATGTTGAATGTCCTGTCAGTACTGATCAAACTCAGCTGAATATTTTGCTTTAAGGAAGAAAGAGCTTCATGGGACCGGATACTGATTTGGGGTTCATTGTTATTTTTTGGTAATAATCTGGAAACAATTGGAAAACACAGAGTAGAAAAGGTTTTAAACAAAGCAGCTTCTTCACTCACTGTAAAACACTTTTTGAAACCAATGCAGACAAGCAGCCACTGTAATCCATTTGCTGTTTATTAGTTAGATAACAGATGTCAGCATCTGAGCTAAGAGGCTACACACAGAATTCAATATTTTTTGCTTATATATACATTTGCATTTAAATTGAAATTATTTACCCACATGTCAGTAATGTTTTTTGCTTGGGCATCATCAGAAAAATTTTGCCTGACAAAAACAAATTCAGTTCGCTTAAATACAATTTGCAAAGTTTACCCAGTTTCTTTTTCCTATTGTTCTTTCCCTTCTCCAGCATATGCATAGCTTAATGAAGAGAGTATTACCGCAGAGGAGTCAAAGTCAGTGAGAAAAGAAAGAGAGTCGCATCAGCCACCTTGCCACACAGGAAATAAAAAACAAACAAACAAACAAAACAAACAAAACCAATTTGGTTCAACAAATTGAGGTCAGAACTAGGAATTAGAAAGACATACATTTTACTTCAAGCTTTCAAAAACCAGTTTAAGGCTGTGACAAGTTATTCAGCATGCCTTAATTTCCTTACCTATAAAATGGGTTATAATATTTCCCTTGCACTGCCAAGGGGTAAATTAATGAAGTCCTTTGAAAATCAAATCAAAGTTTTTTTTCCTTCTTCTTTATTAGCTTTTATTAGCCAATATTTTATTCCAATCGCTTACAAAATTAAAATACAATGTGCTTTGCAAAACAAAAGTGTTCACTTCCCCTGGTAAAACAATGTTCCTGATTTTGTTCCAGTTTCAAAGCATAGTTGGAAGCTTGAAAGTCAGAAGATTGGATAGGACTGCTTGGATGGGAACTCAGAGTGCTGAGGTCATTCTACATTTTACAAAAACCATGGCTGCTTTTCACTCCCTTCTTAGTCTGCTCCATCTTTACAGATTACGAATGAAGCTTGCTTAGAGATACACTATTTAAACAAAACTAAATTATACTTTTATAACATTGGAAACTTTATAAAAAGTTATAAAATTTAAGAAAGTTGCCCAAAGATCTCCTCTCAGGAGAAATATTCAGTGCCTGCCTCTCAAAATTAATGTTGAAGAACTAAAGGAACTTGTAAAAAGATCTGGTAAGATAAATAAAAAGTCCAACAATTGGCATTTTACTTCCTTTCCGTGATATTTTAACTGTACTCTTACAATTTTTTTTAATCTAAGGCCTCTTATAAAATACCAGGTTATTTGTTGAATAAGGGGATGTTAATTTCTCCTACTTGGTCTATGAGATCTACAAAAATAATGTTGAAATCTATCTCCAGAAAGAGGCAGCTGCCACCATCACACTGTAAGGTACTCAGGAGGCAGCAGCCACTTGCTAACTCTAACACACACCATGTGTGTCCATCCAGCCATGGCGTATGTCTGTACTGCATTCACAGAAGTGTAAATATTCATGCTTAGATGTGCTTAAATTCAAAAGTTGACCACAACAGCTGTTAATACAGGTAAAAATAAAACTTCGGGTGCTATGTAAAAGATTGAAACAACTGCCTTTCAAGTTAAGCAATCATATCTTAAGGCTAAAGTCTTCTCAGTATTGGACTGTTTAAGTTAATCAGTGAAAGAAAGTCAGTCCAGTTAAGGTGCAAAACCAAACCTGCATTCAAGTGGTAAACTTGCTTCAGCAGAAGCCTCTTTTGCAACAAGTACCGCTCTCCAGTATCAGCAGAGAGAATATGACAATTCAAGATGCTTTCTGTTTGATGAAAGAGAAAGCCAAGGACCATAATACATGGGGCGGTTTTGTTTGTTTGTTTTTGTTGTTTGCTTGTTTTGTTCATAAGTTGTTAGGATGTTATAAAGTAACCCTAGGGAAGCACCCTTGATGGGACCTGTTTCGTAAGAGCAATGATATCCCTTCCTGACATGTCAGAGGGAACCAACAGTATAGTGCTGTCTTCTATTTTGTTTTTGTTTCTTCTTCACTACGGAGTGAGGCTTCTCTAGTCAGGCTGCACCTGGTAAGCAGTTTGTGAATAGGGAAATCTCCAGGCAATGCTGAGAAGACTCAGTGCTGCACAATCACTACCGTGATATTCACCTTATACACAAAATGGTACGTGGGTCTGGAAGCAGCCAAAAACTACCACCATGCATACACACGTTGAGATAAAACAGCGTCTGTTTCACAGGATAAAAATTTTTTAAAAATCTGTTTTCCTCCAATCATAGCGTGTTATAAGCCATCTCTGTCAGAGCATCTGAATTACTTTACAGACATACAAACCTTTGCTGTATTATTTACACAGCAGCTTATCTGCTCTTGAACTCCAGAATGTGCCTTGCAACCTCAATATGACTTATCCAACACACATATACTACTAGCTCTCTTCAAATGCAGGTTCCTGTGTGTGATTCCTGCCCCTGGGAAAACTACACCAGCACTAGGGTCCAGAGCTCTGGTATACCTTGTGGTGCTGCGTCAATTTAGAAAATAGCCAGGATCGAAGTCCTGAGCAGAAGTGCCTCCACACAAGAAACACCAGTTCACACAAGAAAAGAAGCAGGTATATTTAATGGACAGTGAATTGAACAGATTTAATCCATGATGGGAGGTATAGTTTGAACATAAAGAGTATACCTAAAAAACGAAGTGGAACTTGTAGGCTGCCTGATATGTTCATGTGTTCGTGTGGCTATTGTCTTAACATTGGCTCTGTTTTTTCGATTCCTGTGTATTTAAAATCATAACTTTAATATCAGATTACTGGAAGTTCTTTGAAATTAATGCAATTTGCTCACTTAAGTTTATACTCAGAATACAAAATTTCACACAGCAGTTTTCAGCTTTCCCATCTCTGTGTATCCATTGTTAAGCCACCATTTTAATAGTCATTTACTTCAATAATATGACTTAAAAACTGAACTTACACTTGTTCTACCAATTAGCTAGTGTGTTTAGTGTCATTATATAAATATATCTCAATATCAATATCAATCCTCATTCTCAATATCAATCCTCATTCTGAGGGTGAATCAGTTTAATAATCTGTATTCATGCCTGTGCATAAAGGTGAGTGACAGGAGAAAGGATTAGGCAAGAAGAGCAGACTTCCCATTCCTCACCATCTGTTCTCACACTGAATCCCCGAACTATTTTCTGAGCATATGCTTCATTAACTCTTGAAGCCCAAAAAATCCTAATTAATCTGATTTTCTAGAGATCAACACTGCAGAATTGCTAAAAAAGCCCATAATACCATGGAAAAGTAGCTGGAATACACAAAGTTATAGCCACATACCAGCAGCCTGCCTCAGTTCCTATACTTTGGAAAGGTTACAGATGCCCCCATACCCAGCTCCAACATCCACTGCTTCTGCCTCCATACCCATTTCCTGCCTCCAAAGAAATAACAATGTGCAATATCCAAGGAACAGTTTTACTCTAGTGACTTTTTATCAGTTGATATTTGGTCATCTGAAGTCACTTGGTACTGCACTTTTATTAGACATAGTCCTGTTAATCATCACTGTAAATTCAATAACCTTTTTTTCATCAAGACCTAGGGTACATGACCAGAGTACTACACTTGTGTCATAAAAATCAGAGGCACAGAAATCACACTTCAGCAGACACACACACTTCAGAGCCTGGTGAAGCTCAAAATCCCCAAGATGGCCATCCTTCCTCTACGTGAGTGCAGATGTCCGTTCCCTCTCAGTGACCTTTCCACAATGGAAATCCCCTGGATTCTCTCTAGTAGAAAGGAACACAAAATTGTTTCCCATCCAAACAGACTTTAATCCTTCCAACACATGCAGCAAACTTATTTACCAAAAGTCTGTTCTGATTTTAAAGGGACTATTTTCTAAAAATGCAGCTCACAGGCTTATAACACAGTCGTGAGTAGCAAACATTCCTGGCTTATCAGAGCAACATCTTTAAAAGAGATACTGTCACTGCAATATTGTCACAGTCTCTTTTTTTATGCCACAGAGAACTCAGGTTGGGGAAGTGAGGAGATGTTGAAAAAGCACTCTATCGATAAATGCAAGAAAATGAGGATGAACAGTTTAATCACCATTTGCAGTGCATCATACTTTTCTTCTACAATGCACGTACTTGTTGCTGTTTGTCCATTCGACATCAGCTGCTAAAGTACATCATTTATTTCACTGAATGGCTTGGTGGCAAGGTGTTTCACAAAAGAAAGGTGTATGCAGTTGCAGTGTTTCAAAGCATCAGTCTGACCCACTTTTCCAGTTAACAGCAACCTGCCATACACACATAACCAAGAGCTACTAGAAAAAGCACAGCAGCACTCGCTTTCAGCTTCAAAATGGAGAGAAGCAGATGAGACCAGCTTATGATTAGGGCTGCTAACACAGACAGCTGCAATAGTGTTTTAAAGGTCACAACACACCAAGGATCTCAGTGACAGCCCCCCCACCCCCACCCCAGGAACAAACACTGCAGAGCACTTCTGCAAGCATAGCCTTGTTTTTCACAGGCACCTTAAACGAAGCCATGAGCTAAGTGCTTGCTTCTTCAAGAACAAAAGCCTTTCAGATGCAGCAAGACAAGCGTTCAGGATCAAGGAGCATGCACATCTCTATTGATGAGAATGAAGGCTAGGTAATATGAAGGGCTCGGCACATACTTTCTCCAGAACAGCTTCCTTCCACAAAATATTCCAAGAGGTAAACTCTTTCCCCCACCGCAAACACCATGGAACTCGGCATAGATATAGGAAATCCATTGAAAACTTTTTCACAGTTCTAGGATACAATTCCCTCTATGAATGAGTGGAGTTCCTGTGATGAAGTGATGTTTGCTTTGTGTTTATGTTTCATATTGCATTCAAAGCTCTACATTAGTTCTCATCTCTCAAGAAGTCCCAACAAATCAAACGTGGGATAAAAGAGTGCCTACACATCTTACCTCTTCCAGTATGCCAGAGATGGGAGCAATGGGTGGTGGGGGCACAGGAACACTTTTGTTTTTCCTAATTCAAGCCCTTGAGTCACATGAAAATTATCTGCCTGACACTGTTTTTCCTTCCAGAGACTGCATATCTGAGTTGCGCTGATATTTTATGGCAGTCTAATTATATGCTCAAAAAGTTTCCCATGAAAGAATATCAACATTTTCATTTAACCTCTTCAGGCCACATAAAATACCATGGAGCAGCAAATCTGTGCTGTATTAGCTTTCATGGAGTGAGACATGCAGGCATGACATACACAGGGACAGGGCAGACAGGACACTCAGAAGTAGCTGAAAGAGCAAGAGATGATCTATGAGACACGTTTCCCTTTTTATGGCTTTCTCATGACTCCTCTTCTTGGTCTGCCTCCACGTGCTCTTCATAGTGAAAAATTTCCAATCTTTTTTTTTTATCTGCCAATAAACATGCACACCTCTTTTACCTGCAGCCTACACAGTATTTCCTAGTAATGCAATACAGCTACAAAAAAAAAAAAAAAAGCAGAAGTTATTACTTCATCTCAGGGATAAACTCCAGAAAAAGCATCCAAGAAGGCAAGAATAGGGCAAGAGCTGATGTTGATATTCTGAAAGAGACTGTAATAATACCACTAGGATGCTATTTGCTTTTGTTTTTTGTTCCAGGATCCAAACAGACATTCCTCCTTTTGAAGGTAACACGTGCCATCCAAAATAATGAATTCCCATTCCGAATTTGAAAATACGGACCTGGTCTATGAAGGGTTCAAAGCACTTCTGAAAGCACTCTGTGAATTTCTATCCACAAACAAGATGAGAAGAGAGACAGAAAATACCCAAATATACAATACATAAAAAAGAGATGAAATACAGACATCTCACAGGCCTTGTTCCTACTACAGGCTGCCAGTCTACCGAAATTAACATCAACAGTCTTAGTTATGAGAATATTTCTAGCTGAGGAGTTAAACCTGGATGAGAGCTCTATCCCTTTGACTGCACACAAGACATGACTTGGGAAGCACCAGGGCAGAACAGAGGCACTTCCAGCAAATGCTGGGGGATGGTAAGTCTGGAGCCTATGTAGCAATGTACCTGCACAGTCAGCAGCGGAAGCTTCTTCATTTCTAGTCTTTTAAATAGCCTTTAGAAAAGTTATGGTTCTGCTCCCCTCAGCTCAATCCAAGGAAGCCTGTGAGCAGAGCACAGGTACCAGACTCTGCAAAGTCTTTTGGAATGAATTTATTATTTAAGGACGAGAAAAACAGAAAATAAGATAAATGGGACATACCAAATCATTCCACAGGCAGCCAAAATGCCAGTGCAAGAGATCCTCAGTCACATAAAACAGAAAAATCTAAGCAAGTAGTCACAGGAAGTCTGAAGAGAGAGATTTGCATATCTTCAGATATGCTCTCCACTCATTTCTGACAGCAGTTGCAACACTTGTTCTCTGCAATTCCCTGCCTCAAAGAAATTGCCTGTCATTACAGGAGAGTTCCAGGACTTCAGGTCCCTGAAAATTGGGGTAGATTATTGTGGGGTCATAGTCACATCATGGATGAACCAGTGAGTTCCACTTTGCATTTCAAAAGGTGTGTTTGCTCGGACACTGTACCATAAACCTACCCTTGGTAAGTTCATTTTTTACCTGACTTTCCTCATGACTTTTTCCATTTTCTAGCTTTGCAACGGGCTTAGGCTTTCTTAGCTTTAAGTTGCCCATGTCAGGCTTTAAAGCGTTGTCAGTTACTGCCGGCTGCTTGTGCTTGTCTTGCAAAGGCAGCTGCCTTTCTCCTAAGACAGCAGTGTTGTCCAGATAATTTCTTTTGTTATCATCATCTCTGCAAGAAAAATTAAAATTAAATGCATCAGGCAGGACTTCAGACACCTGTCAAAACATTATGAAGAACAGCAATAAGATCTTAGTTATTCATGGGTGTTTTAATTTTACCAGGTTGTTGTCTACATACCAAACAAACACTCCATATGTTAGTAAAATGATTGTAAGAGGCTACTGTTTATTGAAAAATAACAAGCTAAACTACTGTTAGTATTATTACATATTCATTTGTAGAGCCATTTAAATAAGAGTAGTCCTAGAACCTCTAGAGAGAACCTCTTTTCTGGTGTGAAACTCCACGACTGATGGAGTTAAGGCCTATTAAATTACAATGCTCTGAGATTCTTTTTTTTTTAGAAATACTATCTTGCTAATTCAACATTTTCTCCTAAGGATTCTGAGCTGCCAAACTCACTTTCCATCTGTGGCCCATCAGCATCCAGATGGATGCTTGCAGGGTGCTTACAGACAAACACCATTGCTGTCCATGCCTTTTGCAAGTGTCCTTAAAGGCTGTTGTGACAGTTACAGGGTAGGTTGCTTTACATTCTGTGGCCATTTCAACAATGTGAAGTGTCACTAATTTTAAGGTATCGTCTGATTTAAAAATCTTTCTGAAAGGTTAAGTTACATCCTCTAGCAACTAACATAGGCTAGCACAGCCATGAGACTCATGTCTCAAGAATACTTCAGTTAAATTACAGTTCAAAGGAATTTTTTTTCACAGAGACTCTTCAATGTGTATGTATATCCTTGCAGTTACAAAATTCCACTTACTACTGCTTTGTACCAGCTGCTGTACAGTAAAATTCAATATCCTAGTATCAGAGCTGCATCTGACTGAAAGTAGTATGATTTGAAGTTAAAAACACAGACCATAATATATTTACTCATAAAACAACATTTAATCCTCATATTGTTTGTACATAAATATATAATACAAACATGCACTTGCCAGAAATAGCAAGCTATAGCAGGTAACACCTCAGAAATTCTGCATTCTCTTGACAATAAAGGTTTCTTTCTAATGGTTTAACCGAAGTACTCTGACAGCTTTACTTGTTGCAAATGGATTTCAGACAAAATTTGCAGTAGAATACCTGGGACTGGAACTGGCTGCTTGATCTTCATGTACAGAGTCTGAATCCCCATCACACCTTGAAAATGGATACAAAATAATTGCTGATAAATAATTTCTGCTGCTGCAGAAATTTAGCTTGCAATAACGTGACAGTGCAGCTCAAAGTAAGCATAAACACATTTCACTTTTTCACACTTTAGCTGGAGTCAATTAATGCCATAGGTTCTCCACAATACTATAAATCTCAGAAGAAGAGGATTTGAAATGTTAAATGTACACAATTTGGCACATCTTTCTCAGACAGCTAGAAATAATGATGCCACAGAATTCAGATGTTACCGTAAAAATTATGGGAAAATTACAAGAAATCCTGAGTTTTAATTGCTTATAGTATACTTCACATTAAAAAAGAATTAGAAACAATGATTAGCTAAGGTTTTTTTTCTCCTAGACTCCCAAAAATATTAACAATAGTAGAGCACTCATTCTTTGTGCTATGAGCAGCAGGGAAAGGAATCCCCAAATATAAAGTGATCATTAGTCTTAAAAAGTGAACTATCAGAATTTTTTTAAAATGCATGAAGAATCATAACCAATTCCATCCCATTAAGTAAAAAACAGCGAAATTGCCACAAGACTGCATAATCAAAAAAAGAAATTTGAATAAATATGCAAAACACCAGTGTTGAACAGCATACTGTGCAGCATGGCTTAATTTTGCAGAATGATACAGCTGCACAGCCCAAGAGCAGTTTTTCTTCAAATAAACATACATATATATGCATACACTCCCAACAAATAGGCACATACCCTTCGTGGGTATTATTTCTGAGGAAGAGTCAGGGACCTCTCCTCACCCTCTGTTCATACTCACAGGGCACAGACACTAAGTAGGCCTGGATCACTTGAAGTTTGCTGGCAGAGGAATCTCTTCATTATGTGGGAAGCAGCCTATACTTCCGCTGACTTGTTAAATTTTTAGAAGAGCTACCCAGCTCAGGACAGAGTACATTAAGTGATGAATTCATAGCTCTGCGTTGCAATTTGACAGCAAGGTTTTTAATATATTCCTCTTTCCCACCAGTCTTATGCCAGTATCTTTACTAAAAGCCAGACTGCTGCAGAAATTATTTAAAGGGACACTCAAATGTTTACACTTCCTGAATACATCAGCATTTGGATGAAAGCATTTGCTGCATGCAACTGGAACATATACCTACAGTTGCAGATTCCCCCAAATCACTTAATATTTCTGCAATGGGTGCAGTTCTCCCCGCAAGGCAAACTGGGCTGACAGATGGAAGACAGATTGATGCACACAACAAACACATTCATTGTAGAAATCTAGCTTTCTTTGCCTGTCACACCTTCTCCTCTGGTCACTCATAAATGACCTTATGGGTCTCTGAGACAAGCAAGGTGCGGGGACAGGACATAATGGGGAATATGAATACTCCCCAGTATGAAGAGGGAAGCCCGGTAGAAAAGGAGCCAGGTATCTGGATGGAAAAACACGATGGATAATTTCAGAGAGGGGAAAATATAGAAAGGAAATACATGGTGAGGAGACAGTGCCAAGGACAGAGCTGGATGGACTCCCAGCACAGACCCAAGAGCCGGATAATAGGCCACCAGGTGAGCCATGAACCACTTACCAAGCCACAGGCAACAAAGACCAGGGACCTCCTGATGGGGCCCACTCTCTCTCCCATGTGTGCCACAGGAAGAGGAGGTGGGAGGGAGCATTTCTGATACCAGCCGCACTCACCCCCTCCTCTCACCAGTCACCACACTCAGCAGCCTTCACTCACAAAAGACCATTTTGGCAACTGGGAACACTCTCTGAAAGGACAGTGGGCGACGTGCATGCTCCTGAACTTGGGGAAGTACCCTAGGGGGATCACCTTCCCTGAGCTGGCTGTAATAAGGGTGATCTGGAGAAGCAGAAAGCCTAACTTAGCATACAGTAACTGATTAAAGTCATAAATCAAGACATGTTATAAATACTCTAAGTGAGCATGATAAAATGTATTTAAATAACAAGATAGCAGTAGATAGGAAAGATAAGCAATAGTGAATCAGATATGACAGTGACCATCGTGCAATGAAAAAGACTGTGAGGAAGTTCAGACGCACCGAATCTAAAAGGGTGAACAGAAATCTTTCTCTCTGCAAGAATAAATATTAACCATGGAATCTCACTCACACAAGACACTGCTTGAGGCTAAGACCATAGTAGGACCTTTAAAAAGACGAATTCATGATATGATGAAAACATCCACCATGAAAGCACACAGTGTTTTTACATTGGTTTCTTTAAGAAATGCTGCTTATGTGTTCATGCCACTTGTCTGCACATATGAGTACATATATGCTCACACTCCTCTCCTCCCACTTGCAAATCTCATTGCCCAACATCAGCCGTATTTAACAGCTAGAGGGATATTTAAGAGTTTGGTAGGTTTTGTGAAAGCTTGTGGCCATGCAGTAGAGAGAGTTCCCACCAACACAACAGCAGCAACACCTCACTCATTCCTATAACATCAGAGTATCTACCAGAACAGCTTCAAGTCATAAATCCATATGGATTGAAGCTTACAATGGGCAGGAAATCAGCCTTCTGACATATGGGATGGGATCCCAGTCTAGACAGACTGCTGCTCTGACTCTCTAAGCAATGCCTCTGTACGTTACTTCCAGAGATCTCTGGTTTAGTGTCATTGGCTTTTTAATTTTTTTCCATTTCCACCTTTCCATAGCAGCCATTTCAGTACAGCTTGAAAACTGCTTCCTTTTGCAGACTTGACCTTTAAGATATTCACATGAACAACCTCTCCACCTGGCTGCACGCACGGCTTGCTGGGAGCATAGCAGCCCCAGGCACTTGCCTTATCTGCAGAAATGTTCCTGAAAGTATTGCTTCTCTGATTTCATATTATTCAGGAAATCCTGATTCTGCCTTTGCCTTCTGTAAAGACAGAAAACATCAAATGGGGATGTCTAAATTGCATGGTAAGCTCTCTCTTTATTCTGCTAAATAGAAGTAACCTATTCTCAGATATGGCCAGCAAAAACAACTACTGCTGAAATCAGTACGAATTGTGTGTCCTCAGCAGTTCTCAAAAACAGGCTTTGGGGGGAGGCTTTAAAACAGGATTTAGGGAAACCAACTCTGGAAACCTGGTTTGTTCATTTGGACAATGATTTTCAGATGATGATGTCCGCTTTCTTTGTTTTCTAAAAGCGTGTTAACTACTTCCATGTCTGGAAAGTTAAGATTAAATATTAAAGCCTCCGAAACACAACCAACAACAACTTAAATGAGAGAGATTCAGCCTTCAGGCAATTCCTGGCCCATGTCTGCCATGCTGCTCCGCTCCACACACCACTGGCTGCACCCCTCTCCTCCTCCCTTTTCCCAGGGGCAGTACTGGTGCTACGCAGTCAGCTTTTCTGCCATTCTAGCCCTTGTCTTAATGGGCACACAAAGAACCACAGAGCAAAGCCATCACCTTCAGGTCCCAGAAAACCTCAAGAGTGAGGTAAGCACCAGGCCACATCAGAGGAATAGGGAAACAATGGATGTATTTAGGGGACAGAGAAAAGGAAAGGAGACAAAAATATATAAAATGTACTATCTGAAATCTGGCTGTTCTTCTGTGAAGGGGGAGCATCCCAGAATTTTACATACCACAATTCACCACTTAACTAATAGAGACATTCAAAAATAATTTAAAATCACTTAATGATTTATTAGCTCCTGTTAAATCTTTCCATATTTACCACAACCACATAGAGTGACTAATTTAAAATATACTAAAGCAAGGCAGGAATGTAGAACAGAAAAATTATTTGGATTCCTAAGAAATGTTACTTATTTTTTCCTGTAGTGATTTTGACAACACTTAGGGATGGCTCAGACTAAATTACAGCTTGGCCTGCTTTTCAGAATGTATCCTCTCTCCACAACACTTAGGCAAACAGATCACAGTCCAGCTAGGGTTTTTTAAATTATGAGCATTTTAGCAGTGTAAAACTCACCTAATATACAAGCAAATCTATAAATCATCTCCTTCCTGAGAAACTGCTTGGCACATTACTGCTGAAGAGTCTTCCCTAAAAGCTTTTGAAACAATCAAAAGCACGCAAAACAATGACACAGAGAAAACCTTAATTGAAGTGTTTTAGACTGAAATAAAACAAAGACCATTTTGTTTGTAATCCTTCCTAAAGTCTTTGCCTTTCTAACTTTCTGATGTCCTTGTCCTGTTCTGTTGTCTCTCTAAAACAAACAACAAAAAATCAACATATATATCCTTATGATCATGATATAGATGAAAACCCTTCCAATGAGTTCATGGAATTGATAACAAAGAAACAATATACTTGGTGCTTGGTCCGTATAAATAATGGATAATTATTTTTTTCAAAATATTTGCAAAGATTTTTTTTCCTACTAATGCGTGCAGGAAGTACAGAGCATGTGTTCTGACATACTTGTGTTTGTCAAGATTAGCAGTACCAGAAATGAGCAATATATTCACAGGAGATTTATCCTACACTGAAATCATGCATTTGAACATGTGCGATGAGCATCAAATTTATATCCTCCCAAAAAGGTATTTCATTGCTAAATGGTCACACAAACTGTAAAGGCAGCTGTTTTATGCAATACTTTCCATACTCTCAATAATATACTTAGATTACAGAAAACAGAATCAAAATATATGACAGAAAGCTTGGGACTTCTCACATAGTACTTACAATTATTCTCTACAGTAGCTAAACTCATCATTCTTATTTAAAAATAAGGTACATATTTAAAGTGTTCACTTACTCTGCTAAAGCTGTAGTGTTGAAGGAATTGTCCTGAATGCTGAAACAGAAACAAGAAAACATCAGACAAGTCAGCAAGGCAGGCAGGCTCCCTGTATCCTTCTCAGTTGTAGGAACACATGCACAAACATGGCATTGCAAGGCAAGTCTCTGTGTGTTAGCTCTACATGCACGACTGTACCTTCGGCTGCTCTGCACATGCTCATAATCAAGGAACCATAGGGATTAGCCCTACAACACTCACAAAGCCCATCCAGCAGTGCTTTGAATTAATACGGGGATGCAGGTAGTCTGTGAGGCTCAGAAAGGGATCATATTCTTTTACAGCTGTAAGATTGCTCCTAATAAAGACCTAAGTTTACAAACAAGTATCTGGCATTCTGTCCTTTAAATACTTGTTCTATGTAATTGGCTCATCAAACACAACATTGTTTTTATTAGTTAAATAGGGTTGCTCAGCTAAGATCTCTGGAGGGTTTTTCTTCTTGTTTGGGGGTCTCTTACACGCTCAGCTCATGGCCAGACCCCAGGGGAAGCTATGAAAAAATAATCTGGCAGAAAGGACAGTTCAAGTAGCAAAAGGTTATTAAGCGAACCACAAGCAATAGATGAAACCATTCCTATGAAAGGAATAGGCTGCTACCCTCCTGCAGCAAAATGTTTCAGACCTGATGTAATACATTCAGTAAGGGTCAACTCAGGATACAGTAAACGGCTGGTTTTGAGGCAGCAGTGGAATTCCTCCTCAAACAACACCTCTCAAATCCAGTAAATACACTGTTGTACACTGTTGGATCATTCTGAAATCTTACAGCAACACAGAACAAACAAAATCCGTTCTCACTGATATATATCAGAGCTGGGATTTTTCTTCCTTTCTTTCTTTTTTTTTTTTTTTGCTTGGGAAGAGGAGGAGAAGGCAATGCAGGCAACAGTGCCTTATGAGCATTCCTGTTTGTGACAATGGCACCTTGCAGACGCCAGCAGCAAGCGGAGCAGGGATACAGAGAGGTGCAGCGTCCTCCTCCCCGCAGGAGCTCATGTCGCTGCGTGGTGTTGACGCACATTTCCCAGGCAGCAGCAGCAGCCAGGAGCCACAGACGTGACAATCTCCCTTCTCTCTCCAACAGCGCTGGCGGTGTGTCTTATCTTCATCTTTTCCCAGCCTTCCTACCTGCTTGCACGCAATTTGCTCTTTTCTTTCCTATATTTGTATATATATCAATTTATATCATGGCACAAACTATCTGGTGATCAGAATATTACAGCCAGTCTCTAGGGACTTCTGCCCTACAAAGAAATAGGTTTTGTGAGAGGAGGGTGAACAGAAAAACTAAATTTAATGGTTAGCATTTATATCTTGCCTTAGACCTAAAATTTCAATTTTTTTCTCCTCCTGTTTCCAGTTATTTGGGTCTGACTGTAAAAATCTAAATTTATTTATTGTTTTTTCTATTTGCAGGACAGCACCTGAACAAAAGGTATGCTTCTAGCTGTTGCGGCAATCAAAAACTCAGTTTCCATGCTCAAAAAGTAGAGGGCAACTAAAAAATCTTACATTATTTTTAACAAATATATTTCAGAATCTGTAAGTGCTTGGCTCTTGATTTTTAATGCTTACGCTAAGTTTACAGC
This sequence comes from Chauna torquata, assembly GCA_013399475.1. Lineage (NCBI taxonomy): Eukaryota > Metazoa > Chordata > Aves > Anseriformes > Anhimidae > Chauna > Chauna torquata. Next base: position 47,711 of record VXAL01010188.1, on the reverse strand, counting down.
TAGCATTTCAAGTGTGTAATGGAGGAATCACAGCTTTTTATCACAAAATCACATTGACAAGCATCACAGCTTGACTAGAGTACAGCTTAAAGAGACACTACATATTTATCCTCGTTCCCCTTCCTACACACGCACAAGAAGGAGAATGAAAATAGAATGATCTTGTAAACATAACTTCTCTGTTTCTAAGCGTAAAGTTAAGGTCAAATTCTCTGCTAACGCACTCCCTGTGCAAACATACTGCGGCGCTTTCTTGTTATTGCTAGCAACTGAACATGACTGAAGACCAGTTTGTAAAACAGGGATGCTTTGGACTGAGACCAAGTTTAAAATGTCATCTCTTACATTGTTTGTATGAACTTCAGTGCCATACAGCTGTTGCTAAATCTCTTCTAGGCAAGCACTTCACATTTATTTCAGGTCACTCACAAACTTCCATTTGTTTTAAAGATGGTGTTTTAACAGTGTTATGGGATAGTCTCTTTTTGCAAGGTTGTGAAATCATTCAGCAAAACAAAACAAACAAAAAACCACCAGATTTCACATAAAAAAAGAATAACATCAATAAACAGATGAAAATAAAGGCCAAATAAAACCAGGACCCTGTTTCAGAGCTAATTTTTCAATCAGATATATGAAGCCATCCTGCTCTCGGGGGAACCCAAGGGAGGAACTCCCAGACTCACAATAACGTCACCTCTTTTCTTTTACTCCCAGAAGGAAGGAATTTCTCTTTAAGGGGAAAAGCTTATTTCACCAGTGATGTTGGTTTGGGCCTACTGGCTAACCCCACTTCCTTTCACATGCTTCCCATCCATGTGCTCTGGGTGAGACCAGAACAGGAAAAGAGCTTCATACCCTGCCTTACGAGGCAGAGACAAAGATGCTCAAACTTGCATCTTTTTGCCCTCTAAGCTCCAGGCACAACTATATATATAGAAAACATAATACTGCTGTTACCTCCTCATTTTCAGTAATAAAATTAAAGTCAATTGGGCCTGAAATGCTATAAAAAGATCAGTCTTCAACACAGTGAAATTTGCAGTGCCAGATATCAGTGTCACCACTTTCAGATGATGTGTCAGGTCCCTCATCATCCTGAAATCCTGATGAAAACAATGCTAAACCTGTATGTGAAGTAAGCTTTGGACTTCATCACTGAAGAGCAGGTATACTTTTAAGGACTTTACATTTTGAAGTCATTAAAATACATCCTTTACTCTCAAAATAAAGGCTTTTAAATCAGTTTTTCCTTTTTTATGTTTAACAGTTTAAAGGATTCATAGTTTTCCACTATCATATCTATGGAAAAACAATTCCTTGTTTAAAAGCTTCCTATTTTATGTCCAGTTTTGTTTTCACCCTCTTTTGCCAAAAGTTGATCAAGCCAACATAAAAATCATGTGCCAGCTCTCAGCTGACAATAAAAATGTCGGAGAACTCCAAAGCAAACACCTACATATATTTTGGAGATATCAGGATTCAGAAACATGTTGCTGTTCACTTCTTAAAATGAGTAATATATTGTCTTTTTATGGCTGACAAATAGATTGGCATAGAAATTCCATTCTTTATTTGGTTTGTATAACCAAGAGAATTACTGCTAGCTCAGGAGAAAGACTGAGATGGGAATCACTTCGATCACTTAGCCTCTAACTCAGTTTTGCATGTAATAATGACACATGCTCAATAGAGATGACACATTCATAAGCTCAGAACAGCATTAAAAGGCACTATAAACATGTATCAATCAGCCAGTGAATGCTATACAAAGATGGTATGGTCTAGTTGCAAAGACTGCAAAAGAAGAGAGAGGCAGTGAGACAATTTGAATGTGATCATATCAGCAGAGGCCAGACTGTAATTTACATGCAAGAAGTAGTTCTGGCTTCAGGAGAACAGAAGAGAGAACAACAATCAAGATCAAAAGGCTAGACAAAAAGGAGGAATGGTGAAACTTGCCAAGCTGCAGCTGTCTAAATGGACACCCACCTGCAGACTTCATGGCAGCTTGGTTTTACCTGCACAACAGAACCTTAGCCACAATTTCCAGACTTTGCTCAGCTGAGTAAATGACTGTGTTCTCCTAAGGGGATTTCTTACTCAAGTAAACGATGAGGCCTTTCAACCTTAACCACAAAATAATGAAGAATTTGTATTGGGAAATAACCTGTATGTTTAGAGGGAGAATAACTTATTTACAAAGAACTCTAAACTCTCTAAGGTTCTGGGAAAGTTAGTATTTCTGCATTGAATATCTACTATCTGCTAATGACAAATTCAGTACAATCCTATAGGGTGTGATTAACATTTATTGCAAGACTATTCTCTTTACTATTATTTATTATTCCACAGAGTCCAAAGTGCTTGTGCTGAAATGGTTGCATCAGAGGCAAATACATTTCCCACTATGGTTAGGCCATACAAGGGAGCTGCACTAGAGCCACGGAGGGACACGAGATACACAGTCTGACACTCTGCGCATGACGAGCAGGCCAAGGCGTCTCCCTCCTGTCTGGGAAGATGTTACTCATGTTCCACTACCCAAATAAAAGGAAAGTTGGAATGAGCTCTCCCCTTCTGCCTCTCTAGGTTAACTCAAGTCATCCCTGCCAGAACCAGCTGAGCTCAGAGACTCATAAAATATTGAGCAAATTTGTTTGCCTTGGAGTATGTGTACTCCTGCCAAGTAGCAATACCCTGAAGTGCTCCAACAGTCCATCGTCTCCATCTCACATTGCAGCAGCACAGAGATGCACTCAGTCCTACCTGTACACATACACAGCATATGCTTTTATCGACAAAATACATTCAAACCCACCAAAGAGCAGATTAAATATGTTTGCTTGTCAGGTCATGCTGCTGCCTCTGAGGTTGCAGTTATGACAGAACACTTTCATTTAAGCAGAAAACAAACTGATGGACTCTGCAGTCACTCATCTCCGCCTTCAGCAAGTCTGTTCTCTTCCAACACATGGAGATTTTTTAAGGGATAAGAGCAGGAATCATTCTGCAGCAAAATGTTGGCACTGTGGACCATTTCAGTGCTTTGCCCTTTCTTCAAAAGGAATTTTGCAGGATATTTTTGCTACTTTTCAGTCAGTAAGGCACAGACCAAGGAACTGCCATGTGAGAGAGGAGCCACATGCTTCTTTCCTATAGTCATAAATACTGAATGCTACATTCAAGCAGCTCAAAATATTCATGCGTTCACTGACTTGCTTGCTTGACGTGCAGTCTGCCTTTTTATGGGTAACATTCTCAGAGACATCAGAAAACATCTTAAGACAAATTAAACTAAAATACAGCAATTACATGTAGGAGCCAGTTTGTGAGCACTCAATCCAGTTTCTGTATCTTTGATTTTCTCAGTGACCTAATTAGCACATCATCTGAGTTAATGGACCTGGGGGAAAAAAGCATTCAGCTGATCTTGCTGTATATCTTAAAATGCATAGACATGCTCATGCAGGAAGAGACTTGAGCTAAACGTAGGCGCAGACACAGTTGTTGTAATCCATTCCAGGGCAATTCTATAAAGCGTATATATGTCGGATTGGCTAACGTTTTGTGCAACTGCACAGACCTTCAGGGTTATATTTTCTGAAAATATGTTAGTGAGCATTAAACTGCACATACTTCCTTACTCAAGCCTTCTAAGCAGTGGGCCCATAAATCCCGCACACACTCCACAGTACATCCAAGTTTGTACTGGGGGAGGTATGTCTACCCTGTAGTCCAAAATGCAAAGCCCCAAACCAGTCAGATCCCAGTCTTTCAAAGGGAAAAATATCATGAAAATGCACAATTTTGTGCAGACTGGGAATTCTAATCTGTGAACCACTTCAGTCCCATCACTTAGGTTACACTTCTGCTGCTCGGGTGCATACACCTGCTGCACTACCAGTGCTCCAGTTAGTTAGCATAAGCAAACTTCATACAGGTCTGCAGACTTGAGTAAGTATGCTAAGTTATTTTGTTTTGGAAATACAGAACTGAGTCTCAAACCTTGTTATTAAAGAACAAGCTGCTTTATAAAGTCCTGTCAGTTGAAAACCTGCTGCTGAAAATCTCTGTAGAGATGCCCAAGAATCATTATCCAGCATGCGCTAGGCTGCCTGACAAACTCAACTGTACCGGTCAAACTGGTGCTAGTGACTGAGCCATTATAGACACTAAAACTTGCTTGACTGCAGCCATCCACGGCAGGTAATTTGGTACCGCCACAGATGACAAAACAATTTCCAGTAGGATTACACCAAAATCGGGCTAGACTCAACAGAACACTAATTAAAAATCAGTTTATCTTCTGAGCATTGCAAAATGGGGGAAACACACACATGCGCATATACACAGACACCTAGTTCTGATGAGGTGCCCAGAATGCTTCAACAGATCACTACACCTAAAAATAAACATCCTTATTTAAGAAGCCTTGATCTTTACCACTGCTTACTTAAGAAAACATCAGAGTTGCAAGAATGACCTCTTCGAAGGCATTTCTCTGCCTGATGTGTCCCAGGCTCACCATGTGCCTTTTGCTTTGTGATAGTATGAAGAAAAGAGAGGCAAATAAAGGCAAAGACATTGTACAAAACAGTACTTCTTCCCTGGAGTACTGCATATGTGAAGAACATGTTTAGATAATGGTAAAATTGTTTTTTTGTTGTTTTGTTTTGATGGTTTTGTTTGGTGGTGGTAGCCTTTTTGAATGCTGTTCCCTCTTTTTTGTCCTAGTGACCTAACAGCGCAGGAATACCGCAGGGTCATGCTCCTCTAACACTCCAGACTGACTATTTCAGAGATCTAAAAAAATGGAAAACACTAACAATATTAATTAGTATTATATATAGTAAAGTTATTAAGAGGCATTAGGATCTCACGAACATCAAAAATAAGGAAAACCAGGACTAGGGAAGTTCCATTCTTTGTGTTACTTCATCTGTTCATATATAACAGCCTTAGACAACACCAAAGAGTCCTAGACAGCTCAGCCGGGAATAGAAAATAGTTCTGGATTTCACTCTCAAAATTCAAGAATGTCCTTCTTTCTAAGAGTACAAATCTTGCTGAACTATTTGTATGGGATCACATAGATAGAGGCCAGCCTGTAATTTATGTGCAAGAATGCCAAATTAAAGCTTACATTCATAGTATTCCCAGCATTTTTCATAACAGAATTAAATGGAAAGGTGAACTTGTGCTAAACCATATTCCCAAAAAGCTGACTATTTGAAAGTAAAGGGAAAACCGAGCAAACTGCTGCTTATACATTCAAGAAACATTAACACCACCTTTTTCTGCTGGGTCTCTGCATCTGTAGACACACGGAGCCACACAGTCAGTTTGGTTCAAGTTAAGCCCAGACATGACAAAGATATGCAATATACATATGAAGGCGCCTTCATGACTCTTGCCTGTTTCTTCAGGGGACGACTGTTGCCATCTAGAACAAGGCTGACTGTGCTGGGCAATCTAATTGTTTCTTGAAAGGAAAAAATAAGGAAGAAAGCATGCACACGCTTCTCCTCAGATTTCCCTTTGCAGAGCTCTTCCTCACCATCTGGAAATCTGACTGTGTAACCTGTGCACACATACACACACGCATACATGTACAAACACATTTCAGTTATTCTTCCAAACATCTATTCACACACAAACTTGAAAGACTTCAATACTTGCCCCAAATTTGTCTGCAATAATCTACTTACTTATGAGGTACTTTGCAAACCACTATCCCCCATGTAACTAACACAGTAGTACATACCACCTTGCTTCATCTGCAGCTTTATCCTTCCAACAGCACATGAACCAGAATAATACAAAATGAAATCTAAACCAGTGTAGAAATCACATAATAATACCAATTTACAACAAACACTGCTTGATATCAGAGCTTATTCTCAGTGACATACAGGTAAAACCTCTTAAATTAGCATTATTGAAGAGCTCCATTATCAGTAATTACATGTTTTCAAAGGGCACCTGGCCTTCTCCTCCCGCACGCACTGTGCACCACATGACAACTGCTGATTAGTCCTAGCAATGTCTGAGGGACAGTTCAGGTAACATTAAAAACAGATTCAAACTGAGCCCTCTCTAAACCCCTTTCTAGTTTACAAAACACAAGTGTGTGAATTTCTACCACTTGGATTACAAGAAATCACCAACACACTGCTCTCAGAGGGCCAGGCAGGTGTACCAGTGGTCCACACAGAGCTATGCTAGTTTACGCCACCTGAGGATGCTGCACAAGTATTTATAGCCCAGCGTGTCCAATCCCTTTGATATGTGTGCCTGAACACTTTTTGGGCATAAAGCCAGACAGAGCCCTCAAGTCCTGGAGTACTCCTTCCTCATAGCTTACCTCCTGCTTTCCCCTATGCTACTTTTTCTTGCACTGCAGGAAAATCTAAGTGGTACAGATAGATTATGAAGCATTAACATATAAACTAATCACAGATGTGAAATGTAAAACTGAACCATTCTATGCCACTTCAACATAAAACACTTTCTATTTGTTAATTTTGATCTTATTCAGAGAATTCTGAATAACTACTACTGTTCATCTGACACCAAGAGTGATGACTAAAATTCAAAAAGAGAACTATAGTAATAAATGCAGTTACAAAAGTATAAGCTGTAACTTAAGATTCTTGTAGCATAATAAATAATCAGAACTACTACCTACTTGGAAACAAAAGAAAATATGGGTACACATAAACTCTTGGATGTTTAGGTATGAATTCAGCTTTACACTGCATTACTCTATGCATTTGAAGTCTCTGAAAAACCAAAAATAACATTGCTTCCTACATCTCACATAACAAGGAATCCTCATTTGCACACACAAGATAAAACTGGGCATGCCAAAGGATCCCATGGAGATCTTTTTAACCCCATTCACTGGAGTCAGTATCTTTTCTTTAAACATATGAATCTTATCCCCTTGCTGAGTGTTTATTAATTTCAAGGGCCCGTAGGTTCAAAAGAATATCTGATGTCACTAAGTCAAAATTAACACGTTTATTTACATGTCCTTTTCCAAACTCACTGCATGTGTCACATAAATATAAAAGCAACATAGGCATAGGCACCTTCTCACAGGCAGCTTTGGAGCCCCTCCACGAGCCATGGTAAAAGCTTAGCAAGAACTGCATTTTGCTGATTAATTTCTGGCTGCCAATTCAGCACAATATTTCTTCCCAGCTACCTTACCTCTTACAGAGAGGAAAAGCTACCCATGTGGCCAGGAATTTTGGGCCGGGAGAAAAGACAAAAAAAGAAAATAATGTGGTTGGCAAAAGGAAAGAAACTGATATTGGAAGAAATAATAGGATGGCATGAAAGAAATCCAGAACAAATACAAGAAGCAACATGAGCAAAGAATCACAATGTAAAATGCAGTCGTGATAGGCAGCTGGGGGTGGTCCCTTTACTTGTGGGCATTAATTAGCTCATCTAGTTCTGTACAGGTTTATGAAGCTCTCATTTGCATTTCCACTATGAAAAATGCATGGTAGTGAATCCCACCTTTTTTTTCCAAGTTGTTTTTCTGAATTTCTATTCACTTTTATGTATAGTCAATGACATTTGAAAACTGCTAATTCAGACCATTAACTTTCCCAATATCATGATCCATTGGCATGATCTCATCAGTTATGGCATATTCCTCTGCACTTCCATTTCACCAAAAGGCTGTGAATAAGCCAGTCAACATTAGCAGCCACAGTCGGTGGTCAACTCTTGCTCAGCTTCTACCTTGCTGTTTTAATTTCTTCTCATAGCAAGTAGTCTTCTTTTATTTGGCTTCTATTTCTATCCAGGCTCCCAATCTGTGCTAGTATCCTACCACCTACTATTTTAATTTCCCAAAAGGATGACACATCACTCCTCAGCACAGATAAAAGTTGCTCTTCCGAAGTTTGAGAGTTTAACTCAACACTCCACCCCCCCACCCCCCACCCCCATTAAGCACATATATATTTTAGATTAAGGGAAAGACAGAGGAAATTCTATTTTACCTGAACGTACATTCTCAGCAGATTATGTCTTCTAACACAGTAGAACTGGTAGGACAAGACAGCATTCTACAGAAATTAAATAATATAATCCTGTTACATAATATTCAGCTTTGTGGCATAAAACCAGAACCCTACAGAAAATGCAAATAAAAGGCGCAGAGATGTCTTACCCATATGTTCAAATTTACCTTCTCATTACTTAAAAGCCTTTTCTTTTGTATGATGGTTGTTTGGGGAAGAGACAAACCTGTTGCAGGCACTGAAACACAGGCAACATGGGACCTAACTGCACTATAAAGCTGAGGAAATACCCACACAACCACATGCCGTCTGTAATCTTGGCTTTTTATTCTCCTGCCACACTGCATATTGCTTAAGTGTGTGTGCTTTTGTCTTGTGAGCTGGCTTGGCTCCCTTGCCATGCAAGAAATATCCTGAGATAGCAGTGAGCTCAAGCATGTCTGCAGATATGCCCTGTGCAAGGGCCACTGGGATATCTCAATTTCTTAGGTAACAGACCTTCTTGCTCTGTTACCAAGACCTGAATTCTGACATAGCTGGTCTGCATGTGATCTACAATCCAGGGCATCGCTCAAAGGTCCTTACAATGACCCGTGATTTCCCTGGTGCCAAACTTTGCAGTTCTTTCCAACTCCTGAGGACAGGTCCTCTTCCAAGGACCAAGACAAATCTTAACCAGACTCTGCAGGAGCCATCTTTTCATTCTAACTTAGACTCACAGAGGTCTCCAGAACTAGTTCAGTGAACTGCTGTAGCACACACAGTGGACAGCAATCAGTCCTCTGGTTAGAAAACGCATTCTTCATGCTCTTTTTCAGTTGGTTCTTTATTTTAATATGCTCTCATCTCAGGTTAGCAACAGCTTTTAAGGCTCAAAAAGAATTTGAAAATGAGAATTTTCTCTGGAATGACCTTGTGCAGCTTTACAACAACTGATGACACTGAACAAATGTCCCTTTCTCACACAAATCTGGCCTCTATGAAAACTATTTGTGATTCAAGTATTTCCTGTATAGATCTGCTGAAAGGAAGCAGAAGCATATGGGAAAGACATTTGTACAGGCAGCAGCTTTACCATTTTCCTATCTATTGCAACAATTTTGTTACAAAAGGACAGTGAAAATTGCTTTTCCCTTTTGAGGCATTTGAATTCTTTGTTGTAAAGCACATTGAGTGCTCTTCATGACATCATCACATTTTCTAACTCAAATTGTTTGTCCCCAGACCTCTTTGATAAACTAGAGAAAAATGTTTTTGGTTTTATGCTATTTAGCAGAGAAGCAAAAATAAGAAAGATGTTTTCATTCTAATTTTAGTAATATTTTTCATTTAGCAATCACGCAGCAAGACACCAGTCATGGAAGAAAGCCTTATTTCTAGGTTAGCTATCCATTTTGGAAAGAATCAGACACTTCAGAAAAATTCCCAGAAGCAGAGCCAGTGAAAAAATAAATAAATAATCTCTGAAACCTTGTCTGTAATATCTTTTTTTTTTCCTGTAATGATTGCATAGAAACATAGTCTTGTCATTATATTAACAAAAGTGCTTACAGTACTTTTCAAAAAACAGCAATGAATATTGCAGTCTAAATGTAGGCATATTCAGGAATATTCAGAGCTACAGTAACTCCTCTCTTTTCTGATGCTTGAAGAACTACAGAACTACATTTTCTAACCCAAATCCAGGCTCCCAAACCCACATTTAAGCACCTACACAGTTTCAGACTAATTTTAGGTAGCCTCTAAGTTGAAAACATTTGGCCAATACATATTACGCTAATTTTGTTTCTAGAATGATGGTTGTAAAGGCTCTGGGATTATGCCTAACGCTACAGCTGGGATGATGCATGTTCACTACAAATAGAGAAGGAGGGAAGGAGGAAAAAAAAAAAAAAAAACCATCCAAACCCAGCTTCAACAGTTATTAAGCCATGAACCCAGTTACAATCTCAGGACATATTTTTGTCTCCCTTTCACTTTTGTTTGAACTGTTCCCCACAGACCATCTCCATCCTGTATAACCATCCCAAACCTCCCACCTCAGCTGCTGTGGGTGGCTAACAGGCTCATGTAAGCCAAGACGACTATTAATACCTCAAGCTAACCCCCACAGAAATGGTGCAAATTACAGGCTGATGATGAGGTCCCTTACTTGCTCATCTCTCTCCTCAACCTGACACTTGGCACATATTTCATTGCTTGTTTTATGCAGCCAGCGACTCAGTGGTCAAAAGAATGAGCCAAATAATGACATTGTAAACTACCCAATGTAAAAATGTATTCAGATAGGGCATCATGCAGAGTAGGGAAAAACCATTCTCCAAAGCAGTAATGTTTCTTAATACAGCATTACTCATAGCTACATGGAGAAATAGGAAAACCAGATAATCTATACCTACCAAAAAGTAAGCATGACTCAATTCAAGTGATTCATGGTTGTGACTAACCTGTTTAATAGCTCTCTTTTTAAAAGTCAGCCTTTAAATCATTTCTGCTTGTTTGTTCTCAATTGCCTCACATTCCAGAATCTTGAAACGATTACCAAAGCAGAATCACAGTGTAAATCTAAGCAAATAAACATATCTTGAAGTTTCAAATAAAACATATAGTAAATTAGCATTAGGAAAGTGTTTTTGTCTAGAATCTAGCAGAATCTAGAAGAAACAAAAAAGACTTATTTCTCAGTCAAACACAAGGCAAATACAACTGAATGCCAGACTGGAGGGATGAAGGGTTGAGTCATCCTGCTATCAGGTGCCTGCACCCGGCCTGCAGGTGCTCTACAACTCCCTGCTCAATCACATTATAGTTTCATGCAGTGAATTTCAAGCAGAATAAAAAAGTAGCTGAGTCCTCTCTCAGAAACAAATGCAGCTGCGGTCAGAAACAGCTACGCTTTTAGGCAGAGCTTGAAGAACAGCCATCTTCTGGCGAAAAAGCATTTTGCATTTTTAAATCAGCAGGGATATCAAATCTATAAAATAAAGTTTAGTGTTTGTTCATTATTAGCCCACTCTCTTCAATAAAGGGTAAACATTCCTCCTCATACACCATTAAAATGAATCCCCAGTATTTAAAAAAGTTCATAAAATCGTAACTACCCTTTGCATCTGTGATGTAGAGTAGGCAAATGAACTTATTACTAGTTCATTTTTACAAGTAGTCATATGCCAAAGTCAAAAAGGAAAAAGGCAGGAGAAATGGAACCAAATGAAACCTGTTCTCCTAGTGCATGACAAGAAAAACCTTTTTAATTTCAATTCTTACCGCAAAGTGTCCTGTCACCCTTTGCAGCAAATGATCCACCCAATGCAGCCAGCACTAACTTTTCAGTTCATCAGCTGAAATCAGCTAAAGAGATATACTGAAACTGTCCATTATATGGTGCTCTAATTCATCTGCTATCCTGCATTATCGCTACGTGAATATATAGAGGTACCATGTTTCAAAATTACACTTACATCTAAAATGACACATATAATAAATCATGCGTGTAACATTTCCCAAGAGTCTGTAAGCAGGTTTATCTGACATTGCCACTAATGGAAAAGAGGATTAATGGGCTTTATTATTATTTACTGCTCTCCTTGACTGTATAAAACCCAGTTGCTTCAACCAAGTTGTTGCCAAAGGCCTTGATATGAATACCTACTTACAGCCTTAGGTGGGGGAAGCGTGAGAAAGAGGACAAAAGGTTTGCACTGTCACTTGGGGGATCAGGCAGTAACTGAGGATATACTTCATTTAATCCATACTGTAGGAAGCATTTGATTAACAACTGCAGTAGGCTAGTCAAGCATCTCTCTGGGAGAAAATTTCCAGGTCATTAGTCAGAAAAATATTTACTTATGTGTGCTGATGAACTCCTGAGTTCCCTAGCTATACTCAGCATCCTCGCTTCCTTGCTTGTGCACTGCATGCTTTTCAAAAAATGTTGAAATGCTTCATACTCAAAAGTATAAGAAACTGATTGCAATTAGTGCAGCAGTCATTGTGAGAAAACATATAATAAAAGGTTAACTAATTTTATCTTCTGCATCAAAGCTGCAGAGGCTCTTCAAATAAGCAAGCCAATACACTTACCAAATACCTTTTAGCCCACAGCAAAACAAGACTATCGAGCATTTCCTCAGTTTATTTCAGGAGGTGGTCATTTCATTTTCTGGGAAAAATTACATTATGCAAAAATTATATTATGCAACCCTACATTTCATTAATATTTTGTTTGTTGGCAGAAACCTGTTCCAATTTTCAAAATCCATTATGAATGTAGGGAATGATGCCCATGAAAAGAGTGAGTCACAACACTGCTGCCACTCAAAATGAATAATCATCAACTTTTTTCATAATGTCCTCTGATCTGTGCAAAAATAACTTTCCTCTTTAATAGGATAACTTTGAGAAAGAGTAAAACCAGAAGCATGTGTCTCAGATTTAGTCTAGAAAAATAGTAACATTTTCCCAATAGTGACATTTTCCCATATTAATTAAATGTAATCTTTACTTTGTTAGCCTTTTTTTTTTTCAGCCTAAATGCAACATCGCACAACTGATTATACCAGTTGTAAATACATAAACATAAGCATCTGTGTTACTCAAAGGTCAACATTAAGCAACATAGTTACCTCTTTCCAGCCCTACAAAAACAGGGCTTAGGTATCTTAAAAACTGTTACACTTGCTACCTGATGGCCTGTTGAACATTTGTGTATGTTCAGACAACAGTTCAGACCCAGTAGGCAATCTAGTTAAAATCTTGTCTTAAATTTGAGATTCTCAATTATGCTTATGCAGAGTACCTCCCTTTTAGCACAGACTCTTAAATGGTTTCACCTTCTTAGTAAATATCCTGAATACTTCCGATGTCGGGCACAACTATAACATTATAACAGGGAGAGTTCTTTACATCAGTACATAACTTCCAGATAACACTGAATACAAAACAAAACAATTCTACTGTAACTTCACCAGCTCCATGCACAACTAATATTTCATTTTTATTTAATCCAAAATGAACTATTTATTACCAGTAGCAATCTGTTTATACAGCAATACCAAATACACAACTAGAATATGTTGGGATGTACTCTCTCTCATGGTAGTGAAATTACATACAAATTATTACAAAAAAAATTAATAAGACTGCTTTGCTGAAGATCTCAATTTCAAAGAGAGATTCAGGAATTCCTGCAGATCTCAGTCAGCTACGTAGTCAACTTCTTTTCACCCGGTTGTATTATAATTGTCTGCAAAATCTGCAAATGAAAATCCAGAGCAGCTACCCTTGAGATTAATTCTCCCTCTCTCATTCAGTGAGTTATATAGGACTTCATCAACAACATAGTGCAGTTCCCCTGCTCCAGAGTCACAGACCTGAGATATGCATAGAAGAGCCAAAGTATGCACTAACCCTCATCTCTAACCCCATACATGTATTTCCTGAAAAGCTGCAAAGTGACTAACTTGTTAGGTGCGAGACTCCCCACTCTGGTGCTCCTAAGAGATTACCTGCATGAAGGACAAAGTTCTGCTTTGCTATACAGGCACCCTAAAATTACTTCGCTATCTCCTACATTTTTGTGTTCTCTCCACCTGCTTCATGTCTCTCTTGCAAAGCCCCTGTCCTCAGTCTCTCAGAATGACAAATGTGACAAGTTTTTACTTAGGGTGTCTCTTTGGCAATTGAAAATTTTAAGAAAAGAACCTCAAAACCTCTCATGTATAAACAGACCTCCTGGTTCTTCCCATGAGCAAAAAGGATGCAAGCAACAAGTTCACTCACAGCTTGGAACCATTGCCATCATCTTAAAGTGTCATTATACCATTGATGTAGACAGCACAATCCACGTCTTCACGCAGAGCTGCTATCTAAGCCCTGAAACATCCTAGGAATCTTAAGAATCACATAGTCCCCATAACTCAAACCATCAGCCAGCCATCTGTGTTTCTATATATGTTTCCACAGCATGCAGTTTTCAGAATATAATTTTTGCTATTGTTGAGATCAACATGACACATTCCTCAGCAGAAAGAAGTTACCCAGTTGTAAGATTAAAAACAACCACACAATTTTGAGAATCTGAAAGCCTGTCATTAGTCTAGTAAGACATTCTTGTAAATGTTTCAGATACACAAGCAACATCTATGTAACATACCTTCCTACTAGCACTCACACAAACATAAATTAGAAACATATCAGCACTATTTAAATGGAGCATCATATTATTTACTGTGAAATGCGGCTTTAATGTGACTTTGCTAAATCCTTAGTTTGAATATGAGTTTCAATATTGCTACTCAAAATAAGATGAAAACTGAAAAAGATCTGGAGCCATAAACAAAGAGATGAAGAAAGTATTATTGCTTCTTGAAAAGTCAGTCTAACAGAAATCCAAAGTTTCTGATTGCCAAGCTAGCATTTTAGAGATGAGTATACCTTGCAAGAATATAAACAACAACAAAAATAAATGGAATCCAGTAGAATGAAAAACTTCTTTTTTATCTCAGGATTACAGTATTCTTTCAGGTGAATATCAGTTTGCATTTGACAGGATCTGCTGAAGTCTGCCACTCTGTGAAGTTTCATAAAGATGGTCTGTTATCCTAAACCAGTGACCTGGTTTTAGGACTCATTCACAACTCGCCATTATCAAATGCCTATTTATCTCATGAACCATGTCTTAAGGCAAGCTAATTGGTTATGTGTTTGCTATCAGACTTTAAGAGAACATGAATTCTGTTTTCACGCATTCCTCCATTCTCTCCCTGATTGTTTAGCTGCTCCCCTCCTCATTATCCCAGCAAAATCTCCAGTTGGATCTTCTTGCTTTCTCACCATTGCCTTTTCAGAAGCCTTTTTTGTATTGCCCTGGGACAATTTCAATCACTTTTCTTCTTTGCCTTGCACACACTTCCCTCCTGGGGCTGCTCTTGCACATTCGTTCCCTGCAGCACCCCTGCCCCAAGCTCTGCTTTGTGCCTTATCTCAGGCAAAAGCAGACCAAGCACCTTCCTCAGCCCAGAGGGACTGACAGGAGGCCACAACTCTCTTTGCTGACCTTGGCTGTATATAACCTTCTGGAGAACTACTTCCTGAGTGACTTGTCTTATGCCTACCTTTCACTCTTGAATATTGTAGGCTTGGATGCCCCAGAAGTCCTCTTTCCTCACATCACTGAAGGGAACAAAAAAGAAGTCAGTGCCAGGCAGTGATGTACTGATGCTCTTGGGTTTCCTGACATGTCAGCAACCTGTTAGAGCCCCTTGTTCCACCCACTGTGCATGCCAAAAAAAACCTTTTGATTTGCGGGGTTAAAAACAGACTTGGGGCAAGATAAAAAAATTTGGACACCTGAGGAAATGAACAGTGCATTAATTCTGGGGGGTGAGGAGAAGTAAAACGTTAAAAGATTGAAAAGGGCAGAAGTATCTCAGGGCGCAGTTGTGAGGAAGGCTGACAAAATCTGAATTGTTCAAATAGAGTTGGAGGATGCACAAAAATCTGAGGAGGGGGGAACTGGTCTCATATTGAACCAGGAAAGGAGAAGACAGAATTGAAAAGGCAGAATCTTGATGATAAGCTTTCTGTAAGCACAGAAAGAATTAACTATGATAACAGAGAAATAATAGGCTAGAAGAAAAAGGATTAATAAGAGCCAAGGTAATTTATCTTTCCTGTATTTACAGAGATACACAAATTCCTTTTNTTTTTTTTTTTTTTGGCAAAACCTGTAAAAAAGACTCTGCAAACCAAATTGTTTAGATGAGCCCTCTTGTAAGTAACCTATTATTACCATGCATTTTAAAGAAACTTTCATGGTTGACATGGTTTCCAGCTATATCCAAAAACAGGCTGCAGAATCTCTGAAAATTTGCAAATCTAATTAATCCAGGACAGAGGTTTGGGTTGCTAACTACGCTTGCTTTATTTTGCATTTCATTCAAAAACAAACAAATAAAAAAAAATGTAGCTGTTACACTATCTTTTTCGGTGAATTAATGCTAGGAAATATGCATGACCATAAAAAGCCATCTGGTAATTCCAGCCATGGAATCAAGCCCAATGACTGCTCTTTAACCCTAACACCCCAGATAGTTAGAATTCAATGTTTATGAAATACATACGCAACCAGTAACATATGCAAACAGGAAAACACAATCTGCATTTCTCATTTGTTTATGTATTCATTAAACTGGATTTCTGCATGCACAAATGATCATTTGGTTGAGTAAGCATGTGTGCAGTACCTATTTGCAACTAATGCAAATTACATGGGAAACAGATATTTTTCATTGGTGACTGTTTTTATCTTCTGGCAGTTTACTAATACTCTGGTTTTTAGAATAATATGCCAAGTACAGTTTATAACTTAACATCTGTGAGTTTGGAACAATTAGAAATAATTACAGAACTGACTGATAAGAGCTTGGACTAAAATTAGAACTACCATAAAATTATAAGTAAACATTTCTGTACCCATTTTTCATTCTGGATTTGAAAAAAGCCAGACTGACTTTAAAAAAAAAAAAGTTTACATTTATTAACAGAATTGTATGAAGTTTTTTTCATATACAACTACTTCAGATGAGTGTGAGATTTATACTTTTATTTATATCTGCCAGATTTACATTTGAATTCACTCTCTCCTGTTACCAGCTCTAATTTGCAGTTGTTGTGCACGTAAGCTTTCACTCTAAAACAGAAGCAGAAATTCTGGCATGTTCAATGCCTGCGAGACATTCATATCTGCAATGATAGGGGCTAAACAGGTAGGACAAATGGGCAGGTGAGACTGGGGGACAGAAATAAATAGGACTTGATGTTGCCTGAGTACTAATTTATTTGGAAGCTAGTATGTTTGCAACAAAGCAGCATAAAGGAATCATTTTCTCTAGCTGGAATACTTCTGTGCAGCTTATATTCAAATATTTCAGTAATACTTCTTAATGGATTGATTTTTTCCATTTAAAAATGTTTGATTTTTGTCCAATGCTAATGCATGAAAGCAGAATGTGCCCAGCTCATTTAACACAGCATCTAAGAGCAACCCTTGTATGGCTTGCTAAAACTAAACTAAAAAACACACTTGTTCAGAACTCCATCAGTTAGTCATCAGTGACAAACAGAAGAAAAAAGAAGTAAACAGTACCAACTCAATACCCATTTTGATCCAAACAAAACATTCACATTTGCATTTTCTTTTAAAGGAAAAAA
Organism: Chauna torquata; assembly: GCA_013399475.1. NCBI lineage: Eukaryota > Metazoa > Chordata > Aves > Anseriformes > Anhimidae > Chauna > Chauna torquata. The sequence goes on along the minus strand of VXAL01010188.1, from coordinate 30,453 downwards.
AAAAAAAAGTAGGCTTACACAGTGAGTTACAAAAAAGAGCAAGAAAAGAGATGCCTACCCTCTCCCTACCCTTCCTTTCTCAGTTTCTCAATGTTCTACTGTTCCTGTAATTTGTGCATGAACGAGGGGTACCAGGAATCACAGCGCAATCTGTCTTCCCTGGAGCATGAATATAAACTTTGGCTGTTCATCTCCAAACTGTTTGCCCCAAACTGTGGGCTACAGAGAATGAGTCTCTCCTGACCTCTCCTGTTAAGCTCTTCAGTTTGTATATAATTCAACAGAAAGGAGGACTAGGACTCTGAACGCATCTCTTCAGTTCAGTGACACTCAATTTCCCACATGAATCCCATTCCCCAATGAAACATTATAGAAATGTTTCAACAAACTTGGCAAAGAAAAATAAGTTGGGAATTCAGGGACTAAAACTTTTCACCAAATGCAATCTGCATAAAACTGCACTTTTTAACTAGTACATTATTCTATTTACAAGGCACTGTAAAAGCTCTAAAACACTCATTGCTGGACAGAAACACAGCCAAGTCAACATTTGGCTGGAGACGATCTGAAACTTATTCAGATATCGCAGTGCCATAGAGACACAGTAGCAGCCAACAGGAAGAAGTAGTTCAGGAGCTCAGGTGCCATTCCTGTTTTCTGAATGCATCCTCACATATGACCATGTTCAATACATCTGTTCCTTTCCTGAGGGGAGGAATGTCACACCCTGAGCTTCTCTCCTAATCTTACTATACCAGTGAAAGATGTAGATCCTCTTCTGGAGGATGAGGCAAAGATGTGCCAACCTTTTTCCATAGCTACTTCGTCAGGCAAAATGAAGAGTCTCGTGCCATTCAACAGAGGTACTAGAAGGGAGCAAATGCCCTCCCTCAGCAGGCTACTAAACAGACATTTACACAGCACTTTGCAGAGAAATCCTAGAAAATAGTTTATCTCAGCTCACTGAAAGTCTGTTACTAAGACTAGTGTGGCACAGATAGAAGTAATAAGTCCAATTTACCAGTGCAATTACATTGCTTTCAGTCAGTTCATTGCACAGGCAAAGACAGGACTGCCAAAAAAATAAGCATGTATACAGATGCATCCAGTTTTACATTTTCTAATATTCACCATCAAAGGCATTAGAGATTTAAAACTGGCACTAGAGCTCAGATGTTTCAGTGGCACAGAGTTTAATATTCTTACCACTTGCAGTAGCTCTCAGGGCTAACTTCATTTTACAAGTAATGGTATTCATTAGAATACTGAAATCATACATCTGGCACTCAGTTGCATCAAACAGTATAGTGTGCATAAAACTGTTTCAAGGTCAAATCCAGCATGCATTCAGGAATGAAACAGGCCACAAAGTTAGAACCAATTCAATATGGAAATTTAGTTTTGACTTTAATTCCCAGTGAATTAAATACAGCAGATATTCTTTGTGCCTGGTGTACTGTAGGCATTCTCACAATGTTTCGCACCAGATGGATGAATCGTGAGTCTCAGTCTTCCCTCATGGAATACCTTGACTCATCTTCCCAGCCCCAAGTAAAAACCCTACTGTAACACTCTTATAAGCAACAAGCACAGAGAAACATATAAAAATTCATTGTTGATGATATTTGCTTATCAACAGATAAAAATATTTTTAACTGAGTATTTGTTTAAAAAGGCAAAATCAGAAGCAACGTGCTCTGATGCCACTTTATATTAAGCAAGCTGTGCTCAACACACCACCTCAGTGGGACATGACAAGGGTGACACGATCTGTCACTGGGTCCTGTGTGCCCTCAAATCACCTGCAGGCCAACTGACACCGCATTCAGGTGCCAAAAGCTACACAGGTCTTTGCATGAAACAGTTGTATCCCATATAACTAGGGCAGAACCACTGCCATGCCCCTTGGCTCTAACATGCATACTCCAGCACGCTCCAGGCTACCAGAAGCTGCAGTGCAGACCTGTTTTGCTTGTCTAGACATTCTCTAGGAAATTGGTCCAGATAATTCATGGCCACTACACTGTGAGAGTAAAACTCATAAACTACCTTCACAATTCCTAGTGATGGGCTCCATAAATTTTATCAAAACACAAATCACACATTAGATTTTGGATCTGTTATTTTGACAGAGCAACTAATGCTTGGGCAGATAATTTTCATCAAGCATATATTATTATCTGACAGGATCTATCTACTAGGATACACTATATATTCTATTCCAAAATACATAAAGCCTCTATGCAAACTAATGATATATTACCCCCTGCAATACTTTCACGTACAGTAAACAGCCCAAGAGTTCCTAAATTATTCAGCATGATGTGCTTCAGAAGCAGAATTTGCTTATATTTCTTTAGGTGAAATGTAGTTAGAAGCCAAGTGATTCTATTTAACCCATTCCCAAGTCAAGTAGAGCTCATTCAGTTAACATTAAGCAAAATAAACTTTTCTTTTGGTCTTCACTTTTGTATTTTAAACTAATCCAGGAGGGCTGAATCATCCTATTTTACCTTCAGCTCAAGCCTCACAAATAAACACATCACAAAAGCTAAGGAACTATGACAGATGACAAAAAGCCCTGTGTAGTTGAAGATAAAGAAGAGGGAGAGAAATTGGTTAAGTGCTGGAGTAAATAATCCAGGGATGTTGCTTCTGGTGTTTCAAGATCAGGTTAGACAAATGACTGTAAGGAATGTCTTAAGCGGAGTTTACCTTGCCTTTGGGCAGAAGTATGGATTAGATGACCTCCTGAGGTTTCTTCCAGATCCGTGAGTCTATGAACATAGTATTAATCACTGTCTGTCTTTGGAGTAGCCTTCATAGCCCTTGTAACTCTCAGGATGACGCTTAAGATGAACTGCAGCTACTATAGCAGCATCACAGAGCTACTTCACCTTCTTCTATAGGACAAAACGACGATAATCAGTAATAGTTCTGAGACTTGCTATAACATGCATTTTTTTTCCCTTCAGCTGGCTATATCTTACCAGGCAGGACAGAGTCTTTTAAGGGATTTCAAGCAACATGCATTCTAGTTGGCTGGCAAAACCTTTATAAATCATCTGGTGAGAAGCAAAAAGCAATGCATTTCCTAAGATTTGAGGAGCTGTGAGTTTGAGAGCTGCTTGAAGGGAATGAGGACTAGGGGAAGGCTTGCTGCACCTGTACATTCCTGGCACTGCCCCAAGACCATCTGTACAAAAACCTGTGGGAAGAAGAGCTTTATCCATTCAATGTATTAAACATTTTTGCTGTTCCGCTCTGCTTTGGTGCACTCATACTTCTGTTCTTCTCAAATGTCTGTCACAATTCTACACAGCTACTACAAACTCAAATAATGCTTTCCATTTTAAAGATTCTTGAGCTCCTACCTTCCTTAGTAGGGACTAAGGGATGGTAATAGTAGCATGAAAGCCCTGCATCCATTTTTATCACCTACTCACTACCCAAGATCTCCAGGTCAGAAACAGATTTTCTTCTTTGGCATCCACAGCAGCCGTTTCAGGTACACACAGTTCTATGCTAGCCAGAAATCCAGAGATACAGGCAGAATCTGTGGAGCTGGCAGACAGAAACTGATACTGTAATCCTGTGTGCATTTTGGAAAAAAAACAGGAGTTTTTAACTGAAATAATTGTTTCTTAACTTGAAACTGTTCTTTCAATTATACCTTAAGTATAGCTTGAAACATAATAGGAAAACCATACGAGAAAGCATTTTCAGAGTTTGGTTTTTCCTCTTTCAATATATGCCTCAAAGTAAATTACAGCTGATACAACAAAAAAGTAGCCTGCTGTATCGAAAGAAGTAAACAGGGAGCAATTCAGGGATAAGAAAACAAGATTATACTTGCATTTTATTCTCTTGGCTTTAAAGTGAACACTTGGCTGAAATGAACTGCCCTAACAGAACAGAAGCATATATTTATTTCCTTTGCATTATTAGATTTTTGTTCCTGTTTGTAAGAGCTGACGAGTCCCAAATGCTGAAGGAAGGAGAGAACAGCACACGCTGCATTAAGGAAAGTTTTGCCATGCTTCAAAGTGGACAATGGAGGTCAAAGCATTGGCTGCTTTGTCAAAGTAACATGCAAAATCTATTGTGAAATTTGTGCTTCATCAAAATGTATACTACAAATGTTTTTTTGGTTTACACATGTTCAATACTTGGCTCAACTTATTCCAGAGGATTTCAAAGCTTTCTAAAACTTCTTGGGGGTAAAAAAAAAAAAAAAA
>VXAL01010188.1:5833-26197 GCA_013399475.1 Chauna torquata | reverse complement strand
AAAAAAAAAAAGAAAAGAATTTTTGGAAGTAAATTTGGGTGCAAGATTGAATCCCCCATGGTCTCTGATCAATATCTGGACACTCATTATATACACAGCTAAATGACATAAAAGACAAATATTTGGGGGGGGTGGGGGAGGGGAGGCCAGCTTTTTATTTATTTTTTTACAGACCAGATTTTATCACAAATAAGTACTCTGATTAAGTTCCTCTACTTGGCTTCTAAAGGTACTAATAAAAATAAAAAATATTTGATGATGTAGCAAATAATTTATGAACAAGGTTAATCAAACTACTGTTGTTACTAAATTTGGAAAAATCCCCAAAATATTTTGTTGTTGACAGTGAACAATTTGGTTTTCAACAATACGTTGAGATACCTTCTCTCTGAGGACATACATACAATGTAAGATACACAGTTTTGAAAAGGAACAAAGATGACCTTCAAACAGACACTAACATAAAGCAAGTCTTTCAATAACATAAAATGTCTAAAAGCAAAATGACAAATTAAGAACAAAATATAAGGTCCTAAGAATCTGCAAGAAAACTACCAAAATGTCTTTACTATTTTGGAGCTTCATCACAGAGTATCTTTTGCACCCTACTGAATGAAAAAAAAAAAGGGATTCCTTTATAGGCATATATATACATATACACATATATACATTTATGTTTTTATATATATTCTGCTTTTTCATGTTGCTATTTTTAACCCCACTGATGAAGCAGAACTTCAGAGTTCTGCTCTGCTTAGTTACTCCCTAACTCTGTTTTCATGAGAAGTTATCATGATCACCAGCAGGACCTGTGCTACATCACTGCAGTTGGAATAAAATGTTTTGCACTGCTGGAGCACTTAAGTGACTTCAGGATGAAAAATGATGCAAGTGAGGAGTACTTTTAGCATCAAAGAGCTTCACAGCAGCCTAGCATAAAATTTTAGAGGCTTATAAGTGAGCTATGTGTTCAGATCTATTGATCCATCATGGAAATTTTGGCTCCTAACTCACTTTTTATAGGAGTGCTTTGGAAAATGTTGAATGAAGTCACCTTCTAGAGTCTGTCACCATGCACACCAGAGACCTAACTCACTCTAAGAGCAAACACCCACATCACATACACCAAATTCCTGTCACAGACTAAACGGCCGTACCATCAATATGCCCACTGAAAAGGCCAAGGGCTTGGTGTATCATTGGTTTCACTGCCCAGCCTGTCTCACTGCCCAGCTCACATCTGGAAGGATTCAAAGCACTTCATTGGCTACTCTGAAGCATGGCAAAACTTTCCTTAATGCAGCAAGTACTGTTCCTTGTCTTTCTCTTAGCATTTGGGATGAATCAGCTCTTACAAACAGAAACAAAAATGTAGCAACAGAGGAAACATACCTCACAACTGACAACATCTGGCAGGCCATCATGTTTTCAGTGAAAAAGGACTATTTTAACAGACTTCGCACACAATGAAGCAAAGATCTCAAGAGATCACCCATGCCTTTTTGGTACGTCAGAGCTTGGAAAGCTTTTCAGCCACAAAGCAATGTTTTTCTGTCTAACTGTATTTGATAACATCTGCAGAAACATTGTACTGCTGATCCATGGAGATAAACCATATAGGGGGAATAGCAGGGTCATCTCTACGATGCATCAACAGTCTTGATGAGTGGCAAACAAATGCCAGATTTTCTGAATAGGGACGCGTCCTGAGTGATGAAGGACATGCTGTTGTCACACAGCTCAGATACTAAGGTTTATGCCAACCTTAATAACAAAGCAAAACTAATATTGGAACTCCCAGAATACTACAAATGCCTAAGCCTACATTCAAAATTACGCAGATGGGGGTTTTCCACATTTTCAAGTAGTAACACAATTATAAACAGGCAAATAAAAGCATTTGAACTGCAGCGGTATTTTCTTTTACTAGTTTTCTCCCTTTTTTTTTTTCCCCTCCTATTCTGATTTTTTTTCCAAAGAAGAACAAGTAGTGACATCTTGAGACCTTTGCAGTTGTCCTGGGGTCATTCGTCTCTCTCGTTGACCTAGTACAATCACCTCTTACTTATGTTTCACTGACACCTGATGATGGTCTTGCACGTTCTCCTAATCTGAAAGCTTGTTAATGTACATATTTGTAGCTGGGATCATGAAATGTACTTTCCTTCATAGAGAAGAAAAATCAGTACTGTATTCAAAATGTGAAAACATTTCAAAAAGTATAAGATAATTCTCCATTACCAGCATCTCGAAGAAAGTAAATTTTTCATTCTTAACATGGAAGCCAGAATGGTGACTGTCATACAACTGCAGACTCACTGAAGTTCTTTCAAGGTGCAAAGCACTAAATACACTTTAAAATAATTCTCGCTGCTATGCAAATCTAGCTTTGCTAAAACTGCTCTAGAAATTTCTTCTTTGTTACAGTTTCTGGGAATTGACGTTTTCTGAATTTGACATTTATGTATTCACATTCTGGGTCATAATAGATTTCATTTTTATGTAAACACAGACATGTTGGTGAACACATGCAATATGTTTATACCACTTATAGAAACATTTTTTGGTAAACTGCTTTCCATGTGTTCTTTGTGCAAAAGTACCACCTACAGACAGAACTTCCTATGGCAGTTAGGTACTACTGTCTCCATGGCAAAGGAGACGTCCATCCTATTACTACCACTCTTTCTGATTTTTTTCATCAGTCTCCTGTACAAACTGCTGTATTTGTGTGACAAATACACCTGGCAAGACACTGAAATATTCAAAAAGCAATAGAAAAGGATCACAAAATGACAAAGGAAACCGTATCTCAAGGTCAGTTATATACTGTTCAGTTCCAGCACTTGAGTTTCTCAGTATTATCCACATATGCCTTGATGTTATTTTAGAAAAAAGGTTTTACCAAAAACTAGAACTCATGTATTATCTACGTAACATATGTACACACACGTGTCGTTGCTTGTCTTGTATTTATTACATACCTATTTTAAAGTCCTCAGATAAAGTGTTTTTTTCCTTACATCCTAAATATTAAAGAAGCAGTTTATAGATCATTAATTTTATGGCTCATTAATTGTGATTCAGCCAACTTATATCTGTCTTAGTTCAAGAAAGCATGAGATTTCTAGTGAACTTGGCATACCAAAAAACAAAACAAAAAAAACAAGGCAATACTGAGAAACAGGTCAAGAAAAGGAGAACAAAGGTACATCATGAATTTGTAATTTTATTTGCCTTTTTTTCATCCAGACAATAATCAAAGAGGAGGAACCACTAAAAAAATTATGCACACACAATATTACATACCCCAAAATACCTAGAGAACACTATTTCAAGGATTTTTTTCCCAGCTTGATGATTTGTGAAACACTTTTATCTGGGCTTTTTATGAAAAAGTTTAATCTGACCTTGTTCACTATAAGAATCTCTGTGCAAAGGGCTGGTGAACGGTAACTACTGACCTGCTTCCTGAAAGCCCTAAAATACTAGCAGTTTCAAAAGCAAAAGTTTTCTTCAGGAAATACAAAAAAAATTTCTTTATGGTGTCAGCTGGTGTCCAGCTTGTTACCCAAAGTTGGAAGATGAACTAACGATATTGCCAAATTAATTAAGGAATTCTTTCTGGGATCCTGTGTTGAGGCACATCATTGTCAAAAACAGCAGGTTGCTACTGTGCTTTCCTATCGCTGCTTTTTCAGCTAATGTACACTTGAGGCTGGCTGAGATAAAAATACGCTAAGGAATTTTGTTGGCAGAATTGACAGAATTCAAGTCTGCAAATTTGGGGGCTTTTTATTTATTTTATTTTTATTTTTTAACCTGCAGCTGATAATTTATTTTAGCTTAATGCATTAAGTTAGTAATCTGCTTTCCACACAAATTCCACACAAAATACTGAAATATACTGCAGTATTTTAGAGCATTCTGATTTCTTCTTTTTGGAAAGTACACAAAGGTACCTTCTCGTGCTTGTTTCTCGTGAGAATCCTTTTACTTCTTACCATATTAAATATCAGAAAAATAGAAAAATAAATAAATAACAAATACCTTCTTTTGGTAATGTTTAAACCAGTAATCTTTCAAAGAAAGGAATCCCACAAATTTTTCATGGTGCTTTTGCAGAACAGCTAATGATAAGTGTGCCATATTTTATGTTTCTGTGAAAAGCTCAATATTTTCAACAGTTTATTATCAAACTATTTTCCATAGTTTGTTCAAAGAAGCTGAGGGCTACATGCTGGTCAGATCGCTATTCCTGCCACATAATTAAGGGTATAACCTCCAACAAAATTCAGTTACCATGTGAAAGGGTAAGTAATCTAGAATACTCACAATGAAGAAAAAACAAAAAAATTGTATCTTAAAAAAAAAAAACAGTACAAAATGCCATTTTGTTTCTCCCTGAGATAAGACTTCCAAGGGAGCAATCATTTTTTCTAGTCCTCTCCTGTCATTTAATTCATTAACTTTAGGACCGTAACAGTTTTGAGTTGAACAAATACATTTCTGCCAACTGTTTAATAACACTTTTGGAAATCAGGTGAAGTTCTTATGTTATGCATTACTTGCCGCAGAAGAGCTGCAAGTGCTAGCCTATGTTATCCTCCCTCAAACAGCAGTCCAAAGCTCACTAAAGAACTTGGCCTTCTTTATACAAAAGCATTAGATGAAGGTACTCTCTAAACCATTTCTTTTTTGTGACTGCTCTTCTAAAGCTACATTTATTTTTCCCCTCTAACTCTCTTTCCATTATGCAAAATATTAATTGCATAGAATACACTCAAAATTCAGCTTTTAATGACAGGTACACACCAGGACCAAAATTGGTCTGCTTCAGGGGTCCTGACTCAGGGAAGGAATTGCTCATGCAAGCACTTAACCCAGCTGGACAGGTGTCTGGAGTAATGAGGCAACGGCACTGTTCTCGTACTCTACTAGGCATAGCCCTACTATCTCGACACTTCTGTGAAGCAGCCCGTAACTAACTACACGTTAGTAGTGGATCCCTTTATGCAGGTTCATTGAAAACGTTGACAGCCCTCACAGGCAAGGCCTCCTGCTATTTATTTATTTACTTGCAAGCTAGGATGTCATTTTCATTGCTTGCCTTGGGAAATCCATAGGCCAAATTAAGACTGCATCTATATTTCCTAAGGAAGACAAATACAGTAACTGATAGCAAATACCACAGATTTCTTGAAATTGCATTGGCAGAAATTCAGAGAATACTGGTAAATCTTCACCACTCATCAGCCTGTCTCAGTGAGAGGAAGTTTCTTCTGAGTGGGTGGCCAGATGCTGAGATGATTCTCATTAATTTAGTGACTCTGGGAGATAGCATAAGGCATCTTTTGGTATCAAGTATGACTTAATGGCCTACAACTGACAGCAGCACGTCTGGAGAAACCTATATCAAACATTCTCACCCAACTGTGATAATACATGTCTATTTTTTTAATGGGAATTTGTTTTATTGCCTTGTTTTTTAAATATCACATCAGAAACTTTCAGTAGGTTACAAACTCCTTGAGCTTGGAACAGTTCAGAAAGAAAGACTCTGTTGGCAGAGAAAAATGTCATGATGAGATTATTTTTATTTTTTGAGAAAACTCCAAAATATTATGCTAATCTGGATAGGAAATTACCTAAAAATATGTATATGGAGATTTTTTTTCCTTTTGTCCTTTATGTTTCTCATACCAGTGACTGTCTCCCAGCAGAAACTCACACAAAATGGAGATTAATCACAGTCTCTGAGAGCCAGGAAACACATTCCCTCGAAGCTTTGTTCCTAAAATGCTTATTTCTTGCATTGTCCAAGTGGTTCAAAATACAAACAACAGAAGAAGTAAACCATCCTTTCTCCCCCACCACTACCTTTACCTTCCCTGACAGGCAACGGTCAGGCAGAATTAGACATTGGTAGTAAAACATATGCACGGTTTACCCCTTAATATCTACCTATGTGGTCCATTAGTGTTAACAGCATTTATGCATATGTTTCAACAGGAAAATTACCTACCCAAGGGTCTCTTTCTGAACCATCTTCTGTAGTAGCTGAAGATAAGGGCGAAACAAAGAGAAGGTTACAGCAGCTTTGGGCTGTCAACGTCATGCTTACAGTGTAAATTGATGTCCTGATCTCGAGGGGTTAAAACAGTGCCCGAGGTGTGAACTTGTAGCTATTGTTAATGGACTTTGAACTTCAGCTAACCACAATAATGTTAACAGCATTAGAAAAGATGTTACAGTAAAATTTGCCTTGAGTAAACAAGTATTTAAGGCCTGACTGAAAGCTGAAATACTATTCCCAACTTAACATACAGAAGAAAAAGCTGGTAATATATTGAAGGTATAGATAGATATATGTGTCTGAACACTGAAAATTACCATAAGGAACAACAGCAAAACAAGTGCCAGAACTAATCAACGTTCAGAAATATCATCTCTCAAATTATGCAAAAAAGGCAATGGAACTGCTTCATCGCTTGATGAAACCATTCCTTCCTTGTCAGCAGGAACGTGTGAAAGAGTTTTTCTGCTGAAGTTTTTGTCCTGACTAGCAAGATTTAACAATATAAAGAACACACAAAACAAGAAGCTCAAGATAGACATAGATGGACAAACCTACCCTTATACTCTACGTCACAATATCAAAGGAAGACTCTAGAAGGAGTCCAAAGCTCTCCCACAGTCAAAACGAAAGCTTTCGTTGAATTTTGCATCATCTGGTTACTGATTAACAAAAAAGCCATCTCCTCAAAAGAAATTAAAATTCAACATGAACATTCTTCTTTGAACCAGGGAGTAAGAAAGAACCCTAAGCGACAGCCAGCAGCCAACTCAGGTGCCTGTGCTAACTAGGTAGGTAAGCAGGATGAGTCCAGTAGCACTCTAGATGACGGGAAAAAAGCATAAGGCACCAAACATGATCTCAAATGTCTATCCTAAAACAGAGTAATTAAGCAAAAATGTCAGCCTTCTCATAAAAATTGATTTATATGGGTGCTGATATGAGAACTGCATAGCTAGCAATACTTCTAGCATGAATCTCTCAGTCCAATGGGCAGGCAATAAAAGAGCAAATAGTCTTTTTGCCAATTTCAAATTGAAACAGGAGATATTTCTGCTAATAAAATAAACCACCTAAAAGTAATTAATATTCTCCAAAAGAAACTTTGTCACCATCTCAAGTGTTGTCAGGGTGCTGCTTTCAAGTTTAATAGCAGTTTTGTGAACCAGAGTAAATTATGTTACCAGTGTATGTTTGGCTTTTCACTCAATTGATATGAAAATACTTGTAGTCTGACACAAAAAGTCAATTTACACAGGACAGTACAAGAACTAAATGTACAGATTCATAACCTGGTTATTTTCAAGTATTTCTAGCATAATTTTCCTGGGAACATGCAACCACATCTTCTGTGGTCACTGCTACAACTGTAACATAGCATGTAGAAAAAGCCAAGTGAATTTTAAACTAGCTAGCTCAACTACAGGCACTTCTCTCTTTGCCAGAATGAGCCCAGAGCTCAGCATGGGCTCCATTCTCTCAGTATTTAATCAGCTCCTAATTTGATTTTTGTAATCTACACTGGGCTCTAAGCTAAATTGATGTTAGTTCTGCTAACCTGAGTTAACTTATCCAAAACTGATCTTCTACGTATATTATAAAGCAATTTCAGCTACCAGACTGCAGTAGACAAGCAGACATATAGAAATCTTTAGAATAAAAATCCCAAAGTAAATCAAACCACTGATATACTCCATAGCTATATAATAAAATAAAAGCTTTGCTGTTTTAAAAGTGTATTTAAAAATGAACCTGTTTTTGGCATCAAACAGAGTGAATGCATTCAAAAAAGAATGAAATGGACAGATGAAGTTATTTCAGAGATAGAGAATGAAGTGGGACATTGATGTAACATTTGTAAGATTCCTGTATTTTCTTGGTGACCACTTCATAATATTTTCATTAACCTGCCTCACACCTTTCAGCTCCACTGAAGGGAGACTAAACAAACTGTCATATTAAATAGCAGGATAAAGGCGCCTCCTCCCACCCTGGAGCTTGGACACAGACAGTCTGTACGTTTGCTGCACCTCTGGCTCATGCAACCCTACCTTGACTGCACCGCAGCCTTGGCAGGAGCAAGGCGTAAATTTACCCCCTACTTGGCAGCCCGAAGATATGTCAGCATTGTTGCAAAATGACACTGTATTTTCTCTAGGGTTTCGTGACACCTGAGACTGTAGGCTTTATATGGATATTATCCAAGAGTCCACCCACACTGTACTTTCACCATCTGTTTTCCCAGCTTAGCTATAATACACTTTTACAAGTCTCATAAATTCTTGTATGGTCCTTTTTGGTGCTCAGATGAGACCAGGCTTAAAAAAATTCTCAAAAAAAAACATTCTAGAAAATTTTCTAATTTAACATTTTAATTGTTTACAGCTTATTCAAAACCCTGTTACCATCTTTCAGGGCAGTCCCTGATCTTCTGAACAAATCTCTTAAAACAAAACAAAAGAAAAACAAGAAACCATGACACAAAACACTCCCATAGGATGTTATGGACTACGAAAGGACACAGTTGTTTGAACAGATGAGGACATAGAAGTACTTTTTCACATAAAATTGTTGTTTTGAAAAAAAAAAAAAACACTAAACTTTCTGCTTCGCAGAATTAAGAAAAACTAAAATATACAGAATTCAAAACAGAACTGGGGAGGAGAAAGGGGTTCTAGCTACTCCACTGAAAACCTCTGTTAATTTGGTTGTCTTAAGGGCAGATGGTGAAGGAGTTGTTGATTTGATTTTCTGAAAGGGGGAGCAGGAAAAAAAATGCATCAAGGATTTTACTGGAAAGATATTTTCCATGAGAAAACAGCTGCAGCATGTAGTTTTAATGAGATACTGTATCTGTGTCACTACATTATATTTTTAATCTGCCAATTGTGAAAGATGAAAGCTGACAATTGTAAGAGCTTAGCTAAAACTTTTTCTTAGATTTTTTTGTTTTGGTAAGGATACATAGTCATAAGACAGCAAAAATCCAACTACAGTCTGAATTTCAGCCAGGATGTAGTCTTTCCTATTAAGAGTTTTGTATAGTCTCTGGATCACGAACGTCAGAAACGTAAGCAGCAGACTCCTCAGAGCTTTCTCTGAAAGACAGCTAAGCTTTTTTCATGCTGAAACTAAAACCCAACAAGATTGCACCATAATTTTTTTGCCTCATAGATATATGTTACCTTGACAGTTCTAACACATTTGTTCATCTGTGCTCATATTAAAAGAGTAAATGATCCAGACATCAGCCTTCTCAGAGTTATAAAAATATTCTTCAAAATCATCACAAGTCAAACAAAAACAAAATTCCAGCCGCGTGATTGGAAGCTTGCTGGCTTTCAATGTAACCAGCCATCTTTTTCTTTTAATATTTGAAATGTTCCACCTGCATGCTATTAGATTTAGTTCTTTGCAGAGAAAGAGTAAAAAGAACTGATAAACAGAAAATACCAGCTCTTTTTGCCAGCCAACAGAAACATCGGAGGTGACATGCAAAGCTAGCCAATATGAAGTAGCTCAGCATGAATTTTCCATTAACTCAGGAATATGTTATTTGTATGGAAAACTACTGAACTTCACATCTAGGAAGAAAAATGTTGCTGCTGACATATCCATTTCAACATTTTACAATGAAACCATAGCAGGAATTCAGAGAGTTTGCTTTTATGAAGGTTATAGTGTGAAATGTTAGGAAGGATATTGATCAAAAAAAAGAGGTTATTCCTTCTGAATAACTCTAACTTCATTATATTTGGAAAAATGGTGTATGTAACATATGTGATGCAAAAATGCCAAAGCTTTGGAAAGCCCTGAAGGAAAATGGAAAATTCTTTGGAAAACTAGGCGGCAAAGGAATGTCAGTTTCATTTAAAAAAAAAATCAATATATGATTAAATAATAAGCAGTCACTGAAAAAATGACAACCTCAACTGTTAAATTGTAGATTGCCCAAGATATATAACTTACACATTCAAACATATACCTGGCTGAGCCTGATGTAACAACTGCTTGAGTTATACAGCCCACTGCATAGGATAGCAATTGCAATAAAAAGTTAGCAACCCTCTACTAAGTCACGGTATCACCTGGAAAAATAAATTATGAAAGCAGTGTTCAAGATCATGGTGTTGCATGTAGTTTGATAACGAGCTGCAGCACGAGGTTGTCTTTAAAAGTATAAGAACAAAATAGCCAATACATGTGTTGGTATAAAGCCAAAACTTTGCCTCAGTTTGCAAAAGGGCTTTATAAAGCTGACAGTGTGCTCCCAGTTATCCTGCCTGAGCCCTACAGGCTCTAAAACACTGCTAAGGGTTAAGCCAAATCCTAGCTCCAGTCATGCCCAGACATGAGGGAAAGTTTTTGAAATCCCAAGGCTGTGTTCCCAAGCACTGTTGGCTTTTGGCGCTGACCATAGCAGTGCTAACCAACAGAGAACCCTAGCAGTGGCCTGGATGCACCATCCACGTGTCCGGTATCTTCCTTAGCCACAGCTGGATTGCATGAGATTTGTCTGACTGCTCTACAAGAAAAGTTCCTGTGTCACTTCAGAGGTCTGCAGTCCATTAAAGCAGAAAAATTAAACATCCAGAGTTTTCATTCCTTCCATAGACCAGTAACAAGCACTGCACCAAAAACTAGGGAAAACATATTTTATTCTGCTTTGTTTCCCCAGCAGCAGAGGTTTCCTTTAAAAGACTCCTACAAACCAGGATCAGGCTTTCCTTTCCCAGTAGCAATGTGGCTTAAGAAAAGACCAATAAGCACGAACGTTTTCCTTCATGACAGAATCCAAGCAGTGCACAAAACTGCCTTTCAAAAACAAAACCATATCTTTTTTCCTGTTGCCAGTAGCCTCACACTGGAAAAGATACCTGAGAGTTTATTACTCCACCACTGAAGGTCTATGTTGGTGTAACTATCTAATAATAAACTCTAATCAGAGTAACATCATGACTCAGATGTTAAACAGTATCCAGCTATACAGTTACTAATGAATTTCTGCCATTGGCCATACACAAGAAAAGATTCACAGCCACCCAGAACATCAGCTGTAATATTTGCCAAACACTTATCCACCAGCAAAGAGCTGGTTAGAAACTTTTTCATTCTACACTCAATGAAGTGTCACCAAAACATCCTATATTAACAGAAAAGGAACACTCTGCAGGAGGATATGGGTGTTCCTAAAAGTTATCATCAAGAAACCTTTTTGGATTAAGAACTCTTGTGTAACATGGCAAGAGGATGACCCAGAGTGATCTGAAAATAAAAAATTCTGCAGCGGAACAGAGGGTACAAAACAGTCCCTCATGAATAAGTTACGCTCTTGTAGAACTAAGAATTAACTACAAGGCAGTGAAACTAAGTTTCTGTCTTGAGAAGGAATAGTGAAACACATCAGAAGAAGAAAGATATACTTTTAAAATCTAAAGCATAATTACAGAAGCAGAGCTTGAATAAGAGAGGGCAGAAAGGTAGAGGAAGTACCATCATTAGCTGTGGACTGCTGCCTGCTAGTTGTGCTGAAGGAAGCTGACTGCAAGTGTCAGATAGATGCAAGAGTGTCTGGTCTGGAGATTTTTTATTTATTTATTTATTTATTGAGAAAACATGAGAGGAACAATCTTAGACTCATTTGCACATCAGACAACAGCGATACAGGACATAGAGGAAATTTATTACTATCAGTGCTGCCTAAAAGAAAAAAATCATAGAATCACAGAATCATTTAGGTTGGAAAAGACCTCCAAGATCATTCAGTCCAACCGTTCACCTAGCACTGCCAAGTCCACCGCTAACCCATGTCCCTAAGCACCACATCTACACGTCTTTTGAATGCCTCCAGGGATGGTGACTCAACCTCTTCCCTGGGCAGCCTGTTCCAATGCTTCACAACCCTTTCAGTGAAGACATTTTTCCTAATATTCAACCTAAACCTCCCCTGGCGCAACTTGAGGCCATCTCCTCTTGTCCTGTTGCCTGGGAGAAGGGACTGATCCCCACCTCGCTACAGCCTCCTTTGAGGTAGTTGTATAGACCGATTAGGTAGTTGTATAAAGTGATAAAATGATTCATTAAGAAAGCTTTGCAACCTTCTTCAGCTGTTCCCTTCACACGTCACACATCCCTGAGCAGTGAACACAGATCAGAGTTTCCTGAGGGCACCTGGAAAGGTTGGAGGTGCAGCACCGATCCAGAGCCCAGAGAAGCAGAGCCCTAGAGTACCAAGGAGGAGTACTGGATGTCCAGGTGAGTTACAGTAAACCTAAAGAGACCGAAACTGGAAGCTCTGTTAAACGCAAGGACCTGGCATGGGGTGAGGAGCCAGCACGGGGGATATGCACAACAGTGCTGGGGGCATTTAAGGCACCGACGGATTAATCCTTTTCCTCAACAGCAAAAAGGTTTAAATACATATCACAGACCAAGCTCTTTTCCGTTACCCTCAGTTGTGACATTTGCACAGAAGTTTTACAGCACAGATCATGCACTGCATGCCACAGATATCGAAATAGGTCCGTTTTCCTCACACTAGGAGTTTGGACTTTTACCAGTGCCTTATTCCTTTCAGGTAAAAGCCTGTGGCATGTGACAGGAGGGTATTGTGACATTTCCTTAATAACAGAAGTTCTCTCAGCCTTCCCTGCAGAATAAAAACATTGCCTTCAAGTCATTTAAGTGGTAAAAGAAAAAGGATGCCTCATTAATTAGTCTCCACAGCATCCCCATTAAGCTTCGTCCTCTCTATTAACCCCAGAAATATTTTATCGCAAATGTTCAGAGGACTGTGTAGTGAAAACCAGCAATAAATAATATTTTTGTTAACCACTAAAATTTCACTACTTCATAAAGAGCAAAAAACTTTAATTTAACTAATTCATTGAAGTTAACCATAATTGAGTCTTCAGCTTAGAGGAAAACCAAAGCAAAACAGATGGCATTTCAACCCCACATGTTGAGGATAGAAGGATGTTGAAATATTAGAACAAATTCATAATTATTTATGAAATAAGGGAAAATCAGAGGCTTTGCATACTGCTAGTGGTTTATAAGTGCCTTCAAACCCGAGATATAGAATGCTTCATTAAACTCGACAATTAATTAGTGGGCCTAATGATCCCCTCTTTGGCAATCTGAAATGAACAGGAACATCTTTTCTGGCCACATCCATCCCCTCTGGAAATGTTCTGCAGTGTGTTAGAATAACTATCTAGCATTCCTGCTCTCTTGTGCTAAGAGTTTTTTCAGGTTTTTGTGCCATTACTCTCAATTACTACATTACTCCAAAATAATTAAACAGCTAGATGGCTTGTGGTATCAAAGAAAGCGTCAAGGAACATCAGGGAAATTCTTTCCCAACCTGCTGAATTTCTGGTCTCAATAATAAAGCGAGATCCGATCCAGAGTTACATCACGGACCAGTAGTCATGGAAAATAACATTACCACTGTTTTTATGATGATTCATATCCTCTAATTTTCAAATTCTCGACAGTCCTGCTGTGCCACAAACAGCATTAATGTCACACTAGAAGAAAACCACAGATCCTAAGTGCTATTTCTGAGAAAGGTGTTCATAAAATCCATAATTTGCTATTTTCCAGGCTCAGCTCTTGTCAAAGGTATATCTGCAGAACAGTAACAAAGTCAATGGATAATACAGGTCTTCAGTATTTCTCAAAATAAACAGATCATGAAGTGCAAAACATATTTGACCATAAAAATAAAAACAAAAACCTAAAATATTCCATACTGAGAATGTCCTTTTATGAAAACATCTTTGCATACCACCTTTCCCATGCAGACTGAGTCACAAAAAATAGAAGATGTTGAAGCTAAGGTAGGAAGCTAAGATAAATTCAGTTAGTTGCAGAGTTCTGCTCTTTATTTCAGCAGCAAATAAAATCAGCTCTGAGATACTTTCTTTCATACCCTTCCTGTGTGAAGAAAGATTTACTCATTAACAGGCTCTAAAGCTAAGGAACTGCTCCAAAAGCAGAGCCCAGTACTAGGCTGCATTACCGCAGCTGCTTACACTGGC
Source organism: Chauna torquata (assembly GCA_013399475.1). Lineage (NCBI taxonomy): Eukaryota > Metazoa > Chordata > Aves > Anseriformes > Anhimidae > Chauna > Chauna torquata. The sequence continues at coordinate 12,076 of VXAL01010188.1, read as the reverse complement.
AGGCAGCGGTGCATAAAGAACTAGGAGCTCAGCCTTGCCCGCTCTGCTCCCCACGCCTTTGCACTGCCCATTAACACCAGAACGTCACTATTCCTGAAGCCAAGAGCTGGTCCACAGATAGTGTCTATCTGTTGTACATGCAAAAAGAGTTGGCTATTCATATATTTTGCATATGATTGAATTACACTATCACTACAGCACACAACAGCAACATGCGTCATAAAGCACTTCAAATTTTACGATAATTAGAAAGCCCAATGAGCTGAGAACTCTCAAAATGCAGGCAGATTTTGTGTGATGCAGCAATAGTTGAAAAGAGAAAAATTTAGAAGAAAAAAAGTCTTCATAGTATTTGAAGTTACAGACAGAATATGTCTGTAATTTAAAGTATATTTAACATATGCTTGAAATCTGTTCTTCTCAACACGGGATCTGACTTGGGAACATGTTTCTTAACTCAGTTCTCCAGCATTTTTCCTCTCATTGAAATAAGTGGCTTATAGTTTCTCTGGAGAAGAATTTTATCCCACAAGAATTATCAAGAGCTAAGAGCAAATGCAGCTTTGGTTTATCAAGTTCTTTGCCATCATTAAACATTTCTGAATCGAAATACAATCAGCAGCTACACTAGTTTAGGTAACACTTAAATGAGACAGTTACTAACTACCTCAAGTGAGGAAAAAGCCCTGTTACAATACTACAAAATGGTTCCCTGCGTGGTTTATACACCTATCACTATTAAAGCATCTACTGCCCAAGGTGATCACCTTCAGTTCCCAGTCAAGATACATCACTAGCTGGATCCAGAAATGCAGCCTTGTTATTCCACAGTAGCAAAGAAAGGTGCCAGCATTGAGACATTGCTATTTAATATGAGATACAGATTGTGAAAATTGCAAGTAAAGCAAGCCCAGTCTCAGACTTGGGACAAATTCTGAATTTTGTAGCTTGATACCATCCCTACTGCAGATTGGACAGGCTTCTCTTTTAACATACACTACCCAAAGCTCTTAATTTAAATAAACTGTATTTTCATAAGAAATCAATAGGGAAACAGTTTGTGCAATTCTAGTTCTTCAGCTCCACCCACAGAGCTGATATGACTCATGATCCTCAAAGTTGTTTCAGCTTTCAGGGATATTAGTATTTGCCTCATTCCATTTACTGTAGCACCAGTTATACTGAGATATAGACACCTGCTTTACAGCTGCATGAAAAATAAGCTACTTGACAGCAAGTAAGGTAAAACTTTGCTTTGGCACAAATTCTGGAAAACTGCTGTTTCCTCAGTCTGCCATGCTCCCTGAAGAAAGGGTGAAATGTCAGTGAATTTTAATGACTGCTCTTAAGGGGAAATTAGGGAAATTTGAGGAATTATACTTGCAGATTAAAATATGGTAACCTAAAACTTCTGTAGAGTTCTACTTTCAAACCCTCAAAGCTAAAAGGGAACCCCCTGAACTACAATTTATAATGACTGCCAACTGCACTTCCAAAGGATTTTACACATCAGATGTTATTGGATTTAATTTTACTGGTGGCTGGATGAAAACTGTTAACTTTCATCTGGAAAATACTCTAAAATTCCTCTCCCCCCCTCCCCCAACACAGTGAAAGTTAAAAACAAAATCTTGATGTTCAGCACAATACCTACTTACACAGAGTTTCAGTTACATAATTTATAGCTGCATCCTCATCTAAAACAACTTGAAATATTCCCTGCTATGTACTGTATATCAATATATAGGACTCAAGAGTGTGTGCACACACACGGACAAATACAGCAGAACTGATCTGACTCTGGAAAGTGGATCACATTAGCTACAATCATTCATGATGACCCTTCCACACATCTATTAGATAAGATGTGCCTGCCTCTGCTTAGTCGCGATCTTTCCCTAAGTACCTACAGCCAATGCTCAAAATGACTGGACTTGCCTCCTCTTGACCAGCCTGATTGTGTAAAGAGAAAGGATTAGTGGAACCAAAATTAGTGTAAACAAACAAACAAAAAAGTAAAAATAGCATAAACAGTGGAGTAGCAGTAACAACAACGAAAACAGGTCTTTCTAAATGAGCGTGAGGGAGCTGGAATAAGTGGTAGCATACCACATTACAGAGGTGTAAGAGTGCACATGCACACAACAGAGAAGTAGCAATAACCTGACTTAGTTTATCTAGTGCAAAAGGCTGTGTGGATGCATTGCCCCTCAGCCAGGTTTATCTTGGTTTCATTCATATCAACCAGAAACAACTCTAAAGAGAAACTAGGCCTACTCTCAAAACTAAAGGAAAAAAGCACCATGGAGGATTTTACATTACTTTCGCTAATACCAAAGTAAGCCTGTGTGCCTATGTATGCATGTGTATGGACATACAAAACAGCGGATTTCTTTTAAAAATTTCTATCTAGAAGATGTAAAAAGGTTATCTGGGAGACCAAAGCAAACCCAACAACATTTGCTGATTAATATGTCTTTATCCTTGACCTCACTACCAGGAAAATATCAATATCAATTTTTCCATTTCCTGTATTTTGTACATGAGGAAAGCACAAAAAATAGTTGCAGCATACTGCAAGAGGCATTGGCATCTAAAGCCTACTGCATAGCCACAGGTTTCCAAACCCCAACTGATTTTTCTGCATCAAAGACAAAAACTTCAGGTTAAAATATAAAGCATGATCACAAAAAAATCTGACCAGAGAAAAAAAAATTGTCCGGAAAGTATTATTATACATTTGCCTTTGCTCATCAATTTTGCCATCCTTGATCTTCAATTTTAATTGCCATTTCATTTGCATATGTTACAAAGAACACATTAGGAGAGTGAAGGAGGGAAGTGAAACACCAGCCTTACGATCCTCTCCTTCAAAACACAGTTCATCCATTTCAAACTTTTCTTCGTGGACTTGCTAGTTTGATATAGTTTCTGACAAAGCTTGCTTGATAGGTGGGACAAGGTACATCAGTTTTACACTGCTAAAATTTTATACTCTAAGCTCTTTGGCTACTCTGCACATCTTTTTCAAAAAGGACATCAGGATTATGTTGGCACTGAGAGGTGCATAATGGAGTTAGGCAGGACAAAAGACCAGTCTCCCATAACAATAACAGACCCATGATAGTATTTGTGCCTACTAGATTCAACTATATTTTAGCATCATGAACATTCAGACTAGTGACACTACCCTGGTTATAGTGTGGTGCTCTGTGGTGCTCCTGCAGCTATCCTTGAATTCACCCAGCACAGCTGGTAAATCTGATTATATTTAACAATTAGCTTTTACATGAAAATAAGTAACAACAAACAAAGCCCAACAGGATGAATCTGCCGAAATCAATTATTCACAAAAGACAAATACCCTGCAGTGCTTCTGGAATCCCATATATGCTAATAGTCTGTCCCAAAGAAAGACATTTTTATTTGCCCTTAATAACAAACTTAATTTAAAGAGATTAGAATTGCCTGGCTAAGAGTACTGAGACTTATCTATCAAACACGTTTTTGAACATCAGATTCCTAAGCTGACAGATTTGTGTATGCATCGAGTTAAGCCACTCTGAAACAAAACAGAAAATCAGTCAATAGGTATCTTGTGGTAGCATACTGAATTGCTTTAAAAGGGCATAATAGTAAATCAGCTAAATGAAACATAACTCTGGTTACACAAAATGAAAGTAACATAAGTCTGTAGCTTGTTAATCAAAAGTGAGAGTAATCTTCACTTTTCCATGATAAAAGGAATTTGCTAAAAATTAAATAATCAGAAAAGGTTTTCATTCCAGAATATAAGAGCACAAGATACAAAAAAGGCAGTAACTGAAAAAGAGAACCATTATCCTGTTTTATCTGAGAATGCTTATATTATAAAATAAACTAGCACTACCACATAGATGTACTAAACAGCAACTGCCATATTTAATGTCAGTGATGTGAAGGTAGGTGCGTAGCAATTACTCTTGCTCTGTTCAGAGCTAGCCATGAATTTTGGAAAGCTGAAGTAGATTTACTTCCTTTCCCACTCATGTACTCTTGATAACACTTTCCTCTACTGATGTATATACTGAGAAACTGGGCAGCACTTAATTGTGCTTAGATTTAACAGAAAGGTGATCTTTTGCTAATGGAATACCAGTACTTTTTTTCTGAATCAGTAAGCTTCACAGTACATCCAGCGGGTTTCTTAATTACAGTACCTATTCCCATCACAGCAGACTGAGGCTATGGCTCTCTCTTCTACATAGTTACTTCATGTACCTTTGTGTAGTACACATCTTTTGGATGGCAAACTGACAGATTTGTGACCTGATGGTGGTGGATAATTTTTTTAAACCAACAATGTTGCTCAATGCAGGTAGCGCCCCTGCTTGCTGGAGGTCAAGTCACTTCATTCAGGTGCCCCACTCTCTGCTTAGACAAGAATCTGCCATGCTAACTCAAACAACCAGTTACGGTGGGTAGTCCATCCTATTTTGCCAGAAACAAATTACTACGCATTTTCACTCCAACAGAGTGGCAGTAACAAACAGTTGGGTTTACAGCTTTGTAACTGGTACCTTTTACTGGCCTGAGGGTCTGCAAAGTGAGTATTTACCAACAGCATTCGCTTAATTATGTTTGAATGAAAACAAAAAATTGAGGAAGTTCATATCAGCAATTGGCCCACTTGCTGATACTTATTAAACAAATAATAATGCTTCCAAGATAGGCATATTCAAAATTTATTTTGTGAAAAAATTGTCTGTTGCTATCTTCAGATCTTGGCTGTAGAAGAATGAACAGCAGTGAATACTGGGTTCTCTGAGACAGGTGAATCTGGCTGTCCCAAAGATACATACACTAGGTTTGAATTTATTGCAGAAGTTTCATTTAGCAAGAAAAAATCGTGGCAAACGGATTCACAAAAAAATATTTAAGATTTTTTTTTTAAACCAAAATTTATGACAGAAACTCGAGATAGAAAACTTGACTTTAATTCCAGTCTGTGCCCAAAGAGACTTGAACTGAAATCCCTGCGAAGAAAGTCTTAATTCCAGTAAGGCTGAAGCTGAGCATTTCCAGTCTCCCTATTGATATGTTCCGTTGTTTATAAAATACAGGTATGTGTTTTATAAACGGTGGAATATATATGTGTTACATTTATTATATCAACAGTGAAACATATATATACATACATATATATACAAATACACACATATATACACATATTCATTGCAGATACTGAAGTTAAACTGTTTTGTAAGCTGGATGAACATCCAAAACCATTACTTACCAATTACTGTAGGAAGTAGTTAAACTCAGTGTGATCAGAAAACAAAACAATTGCCAGTTTTTCCATTACGATCCAAAACATAGAAAAAATGCCCAGAATTGCTATTATCTACTGAACCCAATACTGCATCTCAGATTCATATATGAGTTAGGACTATACGCAAGTCCTCTGCCAGGCCTAAACAATCAGTATGATTTAGAAGATACCCTCTCACGGAAGAGATGATTACTTCAGCAGTGCTTGGTAATTTCTACACTGTTAAAGGCTCAACACCAGGAGGTACTTACTACCTGCTGGCAAATACAGATAGTATCTTTTGAAATCTTCTTCCATGACTTTCATCTCACAAATGATGTATTATACTCTGTTATTGCTCTATGAGTATTTGATTAGCTTTTGGGAAATGCCGGCTTGTCTCTGCTTCAATAGCTTTGTCTAAAACCTTGAATTATCTTCCCTAGTTCACTCAGAAAGCTATTTCCTAACTAATGTGGTTTATTAATGTGCTGCATTTCCGGCAAAGCAAGCAGAATTTTAAGTGGGATTAAGTAGCAGTGTATGGTGTTCCAAAATATCTGGGAAATACTTAAAGTTGCTCTGAACCATAACTTTACCTCTGCTTTTTTCACTGAACAGCACAAAAACCTTGATCTCCATTACAGTTTTTCAGTGGAATCTCAGAACAAAACGCAAAAAGTCTGAAAGATGGGAATATGTATCATGATTTTCCAGCGACTGTTAGCTTAGTCCAAGTATTTCTACTGCAAAATGCAAATACGGGCTTGAAGGCATTACTACATTTTTAAGCCTTATGGGTAAAAAATGTTCCCTTAAGAATTTTTTTGGCTAAGCTATGGTCCTGTGGTCAGACAGCCCCCAGGTCATATGCTGGGGAAACGATGCACGGAAATCCACTCTTGGGGCATAACAAAATACTGCTTGCTTACATAAACACAAGTCTCATAAAA
>VXAL01010187.1:205053-320826 GCA_013399475.1 Chauna torquata | reverse complement strand
AAAAAAAAAAAAAAACCCCTTTGAGGGGTTTAAAAGCTCTTTTATCATTATGCAATTGTTCTGCAGAGCTCAGGAAATCCTCTAGATTTAGAACAGTTTTCCAATCTTATATATATATGTTGGTCTCTCTGGAAATGTCAGTTGGGTTTGGTGCAGAGGCTCAGAAAGGAGTCCCGCTTTCAGCGCCCTGGGAAACATCCTGGGGAAAGCATCCAGGGAGCTGCACAGGTCAGAGTCCTAAGAAACCATTCTCAGCTATCAATTTTCCAATGACTGTATGAAATTTATGTTTATTTGCATCTGGAATGGAATCTGTACCTGCCATGGCATTTCTGTCTGTACAAGTATCTGCAATGGCATCCCCATGTACAATGGCATCACCTAAACAAGGTTGCCCCTTACTGCCCAAAGGCCTGTCCTGGTTGTGTCCTGGCAGCTGACAGCAGATGTACGGGGCAGGCAGATTAATCCATCCTCAGACTCAGCATCTGCTTTGGTAAATGTGCAATGTGTGGGCTCGGGGGAAAAAAACAAAGCCTGTTGGCATATTTATGATATACAGCTGGCACATGGTGCTGAATCTAGAGGATTTCACAAGGTAAGCAGATATGGCTACAAGGCAATTGCCTCCCTGAGGGAAGAAAGGTGAACAGAAACAAGGAGTCAATGTTCCTCAAAACCTTTTAAACATCAAAAAAGAGTCATTTCAGAGAAGCTTAAGGATGCTTTGTCTGCAGTCTCAGACACCAAGAATTCACAACAAGGTGAAGCCCAGCCACATTCCCTCAAAGAGAAGAGGCAGTTCTACCAACATGCTTTCAAGCATCATTTGCATTCAACAGCAGCAAGGAAACCATGAATACAACTGGGCAGGGAGTGAGGACTCCTATCACTCTGATTTCATTTGCAGAATCTCAGGGAGATTAGGGAAAGCAGTTTCAGAATACGGGGGCTCCAAGATTGCATTTTTTCTTATTATTTTCCTCTTTTACAACTGTACTTTCAATTTTATAACCAGAAATGAAATCTTCTTTGTAATGCAGAAACTTCTTTGTAATACAGAAATTGTGTAATACTTGCACAAATGTGCAAGATTTCACATTAAACTTGCTGGCTGTTTTGAGCAAATACAGCTGGAGAGAATGTTTGTCTGAAAGATAACTCCTATCTACAGGTAAATTGTTGGGTTGTTGGCATCCAGAATGAATTAGGAAATTTCAGTACATTGGCACATTTCTTGCCAAGCTGTAAGGAACATCTGGAGGCCTGCTTATCGTCAGCTGCAGGTCTTACGAGGGCTCCTGGGAGGCACCTGCTGATAAGTATTGAGGGGACAGTTTGTGTCACTAAATGACATATCATAAGTGACTAAGCTGAATCATTGTGGTGGTTTCACCCTGCTGGGCAGCTAAACACCACGACTGCTCTCTCACTCCCCCTCCTCCTTTGAGGAGGGGGAGAAAATAAGATGGGAAAGGGCTCAAGGGTTGAGATAAGGACAAGAAGATCGCTCGCCAGTTACCATCATGGGAGAAACAGACTCAGCATAGGGAGGTTCATATAATTTATTGCCTATCACTACAGACTAGAGCAGGGGAAACTAAAAGCAAACTAAAAACACCTTCCACCATCTACTCTCTCCTAACTCCTCCCCCCGAGCGGTGCAGGGGAACAGGGAACGGGGGCTGAGGTCAGTGCAGAACGCTTCGTCTCCGCCGCTCCTTCGTGGTCACTCTGCCCCTGCTCCAACATGGGGTCCCTCCCACGGGATGCCGTCCTTCCCAAACGGATCCTGCGTGGGCTTCCCACAGGCTGCAGCTCTTCAAGAACTGCTCCAATATGGGTCTGTACCACAGGGTCCATCCTTCAGGAGCAAACTGCTCCAGCACGGGTCCCCATGGGTGGCAGCTCCCACCGGATCACCTGCTCCTGAATGGGCTCCTCTTCATGGGCTGCAGGAGAACTTCTGCCCCAGCGCCTGGAGCACCTCCTGCCCTCCTTCACTGGCCTTTGTGGCTGCAGGGTTCTTTCTGTCTCATATGCTCAATCCTCTCTCCCAGCTGCTGTTTCACAGCAGATTTTTTTCCCTTTCTTTAGTGTGTTCTCACAGAGGCATGACCAGTGTTGCTCATGGCTGGCCTCCAGTAGCAAGTCTTTGATCTGCAGATGCATTGCTCTCAAAGGCAAGCCCAGTGGGTGAAGCCGTGCAACTGGAGATGTCAAAGCTTACCACATGCAGTGTCACCACGGGGTAGATTTTGTTTCACTTGCCTAGTGCAGATTCTGCAAGCCCTGGACGCTCTGGTGCGCTCCAAGGGTCACTTCACCTTTCACCCCACACATGAGTGGGAGTAGAATGCAGCTGGTTGCTCAAAAGCCCCAAAAGATCTGCTTTTAGATCAGGCCTAAATTTCAGCCTGTTTTCTATGAGCTGGAAGATACAAGTCAGCTGAGGTCAGAAAGCACTCCTGAAGCAGGCACCTCGATGGTGAACCATTCATTTTACTCTTCAGAAGACAGTGGAACAGCTGTCAGGAAAACTAACAGGAGTTTTGTTGTTGTTGTTGTTTGTTTGTTTGTTTAAAAAAAAAAAAAGGAGCATTTCTTTGAAGTTGTTCCATTCTGCACACAAGATATACTCTTAGTAAGAGGAGGCAGCAAGCAGGGACCTTGCTATAGCCCTGGAGAGAGAAAGAGCTTGATGAGAGCTGGCTCTCCGTGGAAGGAGTTGCCAGGCTGCAGGCTGGGAGGAAGGGAGGCTCCGAGCCCTCTTCCCTCCATTCAGAGGTGGGAATCTGTCCCTCTTGGCTGAACTCCTTCCCTCCCTCTCCGGGCACTCATCCCAGGGGTATTGTGACACCTCGTGCCTTTCAGAGGAAGCACTTGTAAGTGAGTTTGGTATGAACTTCAGAAAGACTTGGTTGGTCCACTCCTACACTTGTACCTGACAAATTCAAAGTAATCACGATTTCCTTAAGATTTGAGGCAGAAGTCTCAGCTCTCATTTGTGAGTAAAAGGATAGCATTTGAATTTGACAGAGACCGACAGATGCACAGACAAGACAGAAAGCAAAACACAGAGCTGAGGTCTAGAAACTCTTGATCACAACAAAATGTACAGAGATCTGATCTGTAAGACTTCAGGAAGAGCAGCCACAAGCCTGTGATTTACACTTCACAGGAAGTGTTTTTTGAAATTTGGATTCTGACCGAACATCTTGTAAATCAGAAATTCAGAGAAAAATTCATTTTGGCAACAGTAATATGCAGTGTTAACAAAACAGTATTTGTTCCTGGTAGGTGCTCAGTGTAATTGATATGAGCTGCAATGAAGCAGACAGAAAATGACTGTTTCTCCTTTGGGTTCCATGATCAGCACCTCCGGTTAGACTCAGGCTCCTGGAATTTCATGTCACTTTTTGCACAGACACTGTTGGAGCCCTTGTATCACTGGTTATTCTGGAGACATGGATTTGGAGATACAGTCCTGAAGGAGTCACTACTGTCAGACTCAAGAGACACATACCCTGAAATAAAGTCTTGCATCACAAGACTGGTTTCCTCATCCAGAATTATAGCATCTGGGATGACCACTGAAAAGAGAAGTATTTTCTGAGTTCTCCCTATGAAACACTCCCTTCTTTCCTTTCTTTTTAAGTGGACAGTTGTGCTGTGCTGGACAGTCAAGTTTCCTGGATTCTGCAAAAGTTTGTATAGCTCTGAATTGTCAAATGGATTGCTGGATCAGCTAATTATTTGCATTCTTCTGTAAGGCTTTATTTTACTGGGACATTTGCAACAGGGCTTGAGTTACCCAAGTCCTATTTGGATTGTTTGGCTGGGCTGCCCTGTGTCTTCCTTGAACTCCTTTGGTGACTCACAGAAACAATTGCTACCACTGCCTTTTTATTTCTTGTTGGTGCTTACGAGTACCTGCCATAAGATAGATGCCATGAACCAGAGATTAGGAGTAAGCACTGTAAGCTCATCAACATTTTGCTGTTCCTGCTGTTACATGTCTTCTGTCTTTCCTCTGTTACCTTCTCTTTGACATACGATGGTGCGCTTACCAGGCTGTCACTGAAGGGAAGGTGTTAGACACAGCTCAGCCCAAATAAAATCTTCTGGCTTCTGGTCAAGAGGAAATAGTTATGTATAATACAGGGCTTCAGTGGGAATCTACTACTTCCCATTATCCTTGGCATCTGGTCTAACTGAAGCCTAGACTGATGGTTCTGGGATTGGTTCTCCCGGCTATCATTTTCTCACAGTTTATAAATCTTTTCTAATTTTTCTTTAAAACCCTTTGTAACACTAATCTAAAAGATTCATCTCTTCTACAGCAAAACAAGAAGGTTGTTGGCCAGGTAAGACCAGCATAACTATAGAGAGGTACTTGTGCTTGGCATTTCTGGCACACTGTCCAGACTTCCCATGACCGTCTACAAAGTGGTGGCTCTAGAGAGTCCCAAGGTAGTGCTGGTGCAGCATAAAAGTACACACCTACAGCTCAGCCTCAAGGGACCGAAGATCCTCTTGTTAGGGCTAATTGCATGAATTCAGTGCCGGACTGCTCCCAGGCATGAGCAGTGCTGGATACCTGCCAGTTCCCAATGAGCAGTGAGAAACTCAAGTCTTACACACAGGAGCAATGCAACTTTTGCAGTATCTTCTCCCACACATTGCTCATTCCAAAAGCCAGTAGATGAGATCAAACACACTACAGAAGTGAACACTTGAAGCCATAGCAGACAACTTCCACAGGCAGAATAGGTCTGAGGAATGGGGGGAGCGTGAGGAAAGAGAAGAAAGAAATCAGGTAGTGGGCAGTCACACCTAAACATCATCATCATCAGCTGATGTTCAGCTAATGCTGCTATGAGAGCCCTTTGCCAGTGGTACAGGACGGGACCATGAGGACCCACAGCCAGTCTAGCTTTGGCATGGTGTCCCTAAGTTGCCTTTCCCTCCCATTCGTTTCCCTCAGTACTTGAAAACCACTGTCTCTGAAGCAAAGGGAATAACAAGATTTCCTGAACCTTTTTTCCTCTCTAGCCATTTGAAAATGTTGTTATTTCTTGTGTCAAATTATCAGGTAATCCTTATTCGGCGAGTGGCTGAAAGGGTGTGTTGTCCTGGGACACTGTCTGGGATATTCACCCGATTTCAGCTAGATAACAACTACTAACTAGTGCTCAGTGGCAAATCCTCCATAACATCCTTTACCCTGGCTGGCTGGCAGGGCACACCACACTCATCACCATGATTTTAGTAAATGTATCAGAGATTATTAAAGCAGATGAATGACAAATAGTATGAGAGATGGAAAGCTGGGTTGTTTGAAATAATCCAATCAACCCTTGTCAAATGGTTGTGCTCAAAAACAGGAGTGAGGAGGGACTTGCCATACAGTAGGTGGATCAGTTGTTTGCACTGCCATTATCTACGTGGCTAATTGATGATAGGATTTCCATTAATATCAGTCAGGTATGAGTTATTTTTGTAATTTTGCAGGCTACACTGCACAAATATGTGATAGCTCTTAGGAGGGAACCACTATCCTTCAAGATCTCCACCATTTATCTCCCCTCTTAGCACCCTTGGGTTTCTCCTTGCTCCTGGAATGGCAAATAACCACAGATAGAAACAGATGAAATAGCAGTGCTGAATGGTGCAGACAGTACCAAAAAAACAGAAAATCTTGCTGGACAAAATACATGCCTGTATTTCCAGGATGTTTCTGCTAGAACATGAGGGAAACAGCTTCTTTCTGAAGTTTGATACTTCTCTATTTGAGCCAACTAAGCTTGCTCTGTTCGATGACATATTTTTATATCCAGCTTCCAGTGATTCTTTCCATCCACAGTCCACACAGATAATTACAAATATAGTTATTTGCTCACGGCAGCCTGTTTTGTTGAAATGGTCTACTTGTGAGCTTGACATTCTCCCACTCTCTAAAACTCCATGTTTTTTTCTAGCAGCTCTATTTATGCAAAGATATTTTTCTGTCAATCTCTATTTACACTGCTTTAGTATTTTTCAAAACATTTGATTAAATTTGCAATAAAGTTTCCAATGTGAAAGAGAATCAAAAGAGGCCAATATAATTTTCAGCAACACATAGAAAGCCATCATCTGTTATTGGCACTCTTTACATGGCAATAATTCTCATGAGAAGCCATCTGAAATATTGTATTTATTTTGACATGAGGTTACGGTGGAAAGAGTTAAGAAAACAGAAATAAATTTGATGGGATAGGGGATGGGAGCTGGAGAAACTGATCAGAAAAACAAGTACTATATCCCACATCTCAGATACCTCTCCTAGCAGTCTGACTGATAAGAATAGCAAACAGCCTGCAGATGTTTTTATTAGCCCTCGAGCAAAGGTGAAAGCACATGCAGTTAACATAAAGATCACCTTTGCTCACAGGAGGTTTATATCACAGATATTCCAATTAAGGAAATAAGGAATAGCATAAATAGCTAGGCTTAACTACAAGTACATCCAAACCCATGTAAACATGGAAATTACTAATTAGTGCACAATGTGGTAGTGACATTAAGCTGGTGCTCTGGTTGCAGGATGCATTTCTACAAAAGCTGAACACCATAATATTGTCCAGTTCCTAAACTCCTGATTTTACAGAGACTTAGGCACTAGAAAGACAACAGGTCTGTGCTTAAAGTTGCCCTTCTGAAAGACACGATTTAAGATTTCACCTAATTCTTGGTGCACTCACAGCTCAACACTTGCAACTTCTAAATTCCTTGCGGAGCTGCTCCCCTCTTCTGCCTGTGCTCAAGATAAGCATCACGTAGCCCTTTTTGCGCCTAAAATTGCATATAACTAGAGCTGGGTCAAAAACCATGCCTAAGCCTTGTAAACAACTCCAGGCAACAGATATTTCTAAACAAGTGGCTGATGTCCCCTGCCCATTTGATCACCTGGATCCACCTTAACCATCAGATTGTAGACAACATAGAGCATGTGTAGTCTCCAAGCCTCCTGCTGAAGCTGCTGTGTTAAGACAAAGAAAATTCAAGTTGTGCTGGAAAACTGGAGGAAGGTAAGAAATATTCTGGACCCTAGAGGGAATGTCTGCTAGGTCATTGATTCCAGTCTCTTAATCCAAGAGACATTTTTCTCTTCTCATCCAGTGACTCAACAATGTGAAAAGTATTTCAGCTAAGGCGTTGATTTTCATTGACATTAGACAACAGCTTTCTTAGGTGCTGTTGTAAATAATATTTTGCATCTCCTTGCACTTATTAACTCTAAGTGCCCTTGAAAATCCATATCAGTTACAGCTGTGACTCCCTGGCCTGTTTAACCTCAGACTTGCTTTCTTCCCTAGCAAAGCTGATGTCCAGAGCTTCCCAAAGAGTCCATCTTGAATAAGAAGTCTAAGTAGAAAAAGTCATCCAGCTGTGATAAACAGTAAGAAAATCCCTGCCAAAATATCCTGGCTCCAGGATGTGATCAATTCTTTGCAGGACCACTATGCATCTGAGTGGTGCATCTGAGTCAGAGATTCCTGCAGCATGTAGTAAATCTACCAGGCTACTCAGCACTTTCTCTGTCAAAGTGGCTGTGAAAGTTGACTTTACAGGTCTGAAATCCCTTCAACACTAATTACTAATAAAGATTAATTATCAGAATACTGAGATAGCAGGCAAGGAGCTTTATCATTTCTAAGTGGCTACAATTACAGTCTTACCATCAGCAGTTGCTTTGGCGTGAGTCATGCAGGAAATACATGATACGAGTGCACAGCCTGTTGAAGCAGGTGGCCTTAAGTAAAAATATGTTTTAGTCCCTATCCTTCCAAAAAACATTCACCAGAAGTGAGTATAAATCAGACAAACTTCCTAACAGGCTATGCTGAATGAGTTAAGGGATGGAAAGTGCACATGGTAGGGTGACATGTTGCAGATGCAGGAATCCATAGCAGACCTTTTTCTCAGGCAAAGTGGTTTGGTGTGGGGAGCCCCAGAAAGACAATGAGAGTTTTCTGGCAGTGGAGAAGTAGGCATGCTTTGTGTAGATCCATATTAAACTACTTCATCGTGACACAGTACCTTTGGTACAGTGGGTGTCTCTTATGGGAAAAGCAGTCAGGAGTGAAGTGGAAAAATAGCCCTTTTAGAGAAAAATTTAGGGGGACTGAGGAGGAGTGAAATAACTCCAGGAACTCTCTGCATGGATCTGGATGGTACAGTGAAAAAGGGCTGTGGCTGTCTGTGAATTCAGGGAAGACCAACTGGAAGAACTGCTCTGTGGAGGATAGCCAGAGAAAACAGTTTTGTTTAATGGGACTTCCTGGTAAGGCCAGGAAGCAGAAATAATGGTGAACTGAGAGCTAGGAAGGTAAATAAAACAAAACAAAACAAAAACCCACTACTATTTGGAGAGGTGTAGGGGTACATGTCATGAAAACAGTGAACTATCTTGAGCCAAAAGCAGCAGCACAAGAGAGTATAAAATGTCTTAAGACAGCATCCAGGCAGAATTGAAGAGGAGCAAGGGACTACAGGCACAGCATTGCTTGCACTAGATATGACCTGACAGACACTAGGAGACACCTTCACCGCATGAACAGAAAGATCACCAGATCTGCTAGTCACTGGAGGGGAGGATGCAGCGTGCCTGTCGATACTGAGCTGCTGAGATGCTGTGTTTGAGACCAATGAATGGCTGCAGGGGGACTTCTGCTGTTGTAGCAGGGCATGTAAATATATCTGATCTACTGAAAGTAATCCCCAGAGACCTAAAGCATAGCAAACTATGAATAGTATGGGCATCTTGAGTGTTTACCATGCGCGCACGCTGAGGAGTTATTGACCATCCAGATCTCTCTATTAATAGATTTCTTTTGTTCAGTGTTAATGGCATCATGATGCACCATGCTGTTACACAAATTGAAAGCACTGGAAGGCAACTTATCCATCAGAGGGCTGTTTGGTTGCAAGCAGATAAACAGTCATACAATAGCAAACAGCAGTCATCTTCAATGACAGCCATTCCAAGAGACTGATCCTCAGCTGAGCTTAGTTAATAAACTGGGTAAAATATATTACAGTTGCTCACTACTGAAAAAATATTAATCCACTTTGATTAACAATAAAAGATTTTCCTTAATTCTTGATAACTGCTAAATAATTTCCAACCATTTTTGCCTTGATTTCAATTCCTGGTGCATTAAAAAAAAAAAAAAAAAAAAAAAAAAAATCAATTCCAGCTTAAGGCTTATTAAAGCATTATTCCATCCGAAGATGTGATTAGACTGAAATGCACAGGCTGGGTTTAATGGTCTTGCTCTAGTAATGTCACTAGCTAATTAGAATCCCTTGTGATATCATCGCCGTGCTATCCTTCTCTCCCACAGGGAGATACCTCTACAGCAGGCTCCAGTAGGCAGTTCATCTATCAGCGATGTGTCTTTCACACTTTAAACTGCCACCTAACTCTACTCACTCCTTCATGTTGTCCCAGAAACATTGTTTCTTCAAAAAGTTTTTTCAGACTTAACAATACAATAATCATCACCTAGAAGGATATGGTCAGAAAATGATCTGAGTTTTCAGTGTAACAGTCCTTGCTCTTCATGGGGAACAGAACACAGAAAAAAGACAAGGTGCTACAAAAAGGGAAAATGTAGTCTTAGAAATGCTGAGGTGCCCTTTTGTGAAGCAAGCAGGAGGCAGGTTGTGGCCTCTGGGCATGATCAGCAGAAGGCAGAGTCCATGCACCCAGAATGAGACTGATAGTTCTGCAGCGAGAGATGGGGTGGGCACAGCTCTGTGGGCTGGGAGCCACCTCACCTGCTCAGTAATTTTGGCTAGGCAACTCTGCTCCCCATGGAGGCCATTGCTAGAATAAGTAAACTAATCCTTCTAATGGAGTCTCTGCTCCAGCTAAGTTTATCTGCACCTGTGTCCTTAACTCCCATTATGAGAGGCTATGAGCTCCTTATGTTGGCTCACTGAAGGCCGTCCTGAGAGGAGGGATAATTTTATTCTTCCTGCTGTAAGATGGGGGAAGCGAGGTATACAAGATCAAGTTTTGGTAGCACCTAAATATATGCTGTGAGGCCTCATGAAGTTTTTAAAATCATCTTGATCAGAGTTCCTTGGAGTATTTTTTTACCAAGGTTTTCTAGCTTTTTTTTTTTTTTGAAGAGGGAGACTTAAGGGAGACCTAAGCCTTGGTCCTCCTGTGCTATTTCTAGCTTTGCTTGTTGCTGGAAGAAGGGCTCTTCTTCCATTCTCTTGTGACTTCCTGACTCCTGTCTGTGGCTTTTAACACCCTTGCCAAGAGCTGGAACATCAGGTTAAAAATCAGGTTCCTCCCTAAGTCTATTCCTTGTCTGAGTTCAGAAAGAGCTTGCTCTCGGAACAGCACTAACAGTAGCATTTAAACAGAGAGGTCTGACTCTGCACACATACCAAGTTTTCTTTAGTTTTGGTAGAATCATGTAGTCCAAGGGACTAACATCTGAATCAGTCATATCATTTGGGACCAAAATACGAAGTTTTAATCAAGTCCCCTTCCTGCTCTTAAACACTAGAGTCAAGTTCATCTCAACTTTCTATAAGTTGCTCAAACGAAATGTTAAGCTGGTTAAACTTTGATAAAATCTACATCTAAATAAATGTCTCCTCTGAAGTAAGAAGACTTATGCTGATGCATGAACTGAAATAAGACTGACATTTGGAGGACATGAAATCTTTTGGGAAGCCCTAAAATATCCCCTAAGTAGGTCAGCTCAGTGACCTGGATCTGTACTTTTAATACAGGAGTAGCCTATATTTTCTCAAACTGTTTGCTGAACAACGAATGTTTTTTCGGCTGTAGATTTATTTTTAGTAGTTAAATGTGACCTTTGTAGGTGATCCTATAATGAGCACAGCAATGAAGCTGGCCAGGGGTGAGCCACACCTCATGCTTTGATTTAAAGGTGATAAATACATATCATTCAACCCCTGGTCATTTCTGGAGGAAATTATTTCACATGTAATTTTCACTCTAGGAATCATGTCAGTACGTTTAAAAAGTACAAAAGGAATTTCTTCATGGCACCCAATACTCCTTGACTTGCAGGGTAACTAATAAACATCACTGGGAAACAGATTTTTTAGGAATTGAAAATGAGAGTAAAAGCCTGGGGAAGGCCAGAAGTTCTCCACTGCCTTGCCAAATCTAGCTCCAATTTCAGCAGCCACTGTCTAGGAGTTCTTCAGATCAACCCCAAAATAAGCTTATTTCCTGTTTCTCAGCCTTCTTTCTAAAATGGAGTCTGGCCATCAAAGTACAGAAAAGGTTGACCCTTCTCCCCAGTTTGGGTTACTTCTTACCTCAAACTAAAAACCTTGTGTGAGAATCCCAACTCATAAAACCTAGCTATGGGAGAAACTGCGACCTGGATTGGAATGAGAAAGCTCTTATCACTGTCTTACCCCATCAATAATAAATCCACCCAGCCTTCTCTGGGAGTAAATCTCAGTTACCATATGCATTGCCATGGTGATCTAAATTCATAGAGGGTTCATGGAAAATGAATATAACTTTGAATATTCTTCAGGCAAGGGATGAAACTAGTCATAAGGTATTAAGTAAAGGATATGTCAAATGATAAAAGGAGTGGCTTCCCAAAGGATATGGTCGAGTCTTTTTTCTCTTTCCCAGGCTTTTAATAAATAGCTGTCTGTCTCTTATTAAATCAAATGTTCTAGCTCAGCTAGCAGAGGTAAGAAAGGTAAGAAATGTGCATGGATCACGGGGCAAAGTGTATGGACTGGTCATGCAGGAGGTGACCCTAGATGTTCATATGGGTCCCCAGTGGCTCCAGTGTAGAAAACTTGTTTCACACAAGGTTCTGAGGAGCACATTTTCACCGTCATTTATTGTGACTACCATGGAAGACACAGTTACCATCTTTCTTCTTTCCAGAGAAGTAGCATGACAGCAGTTATACCTTTGGTAAGATACAATTAAACATGTTGAGAAGTTAGATGAAATGCATCCGAACTAGGTTACTAGGTTGTTGGGTTTGTTTTTTTTTTTGAATGACATGGAATATACTCCTATGTGTGACACCAGATCCAGAAGATTTGTGAATGATCGTATTGCAAGTCATCCCTAAGCTCTGGGCAGCTATAGCAGCTGTGGTTTAGTACTATTCAGTTACCTTGTCATTCTCCCCAGCTTTTTTAGCTTTTCTGCTAGCTCTAAGAATTTGCCCCTTTTTCTGTCTTTTCTTCAATACTGGGCTAGTGGCTGCTAGAGGAATGATGCATTTTAGATTGTAAGAACACAAAAATAATAATTTCTTCAATGCGTTCCTTCAGTACAAGTCTGAAGTGTGCTCAGAGATATGGGCACCATACAGCAAGTGAAAGGCAAACAACATTAAAGCAAAAGTTTAGAAGTTCCTTGCAATATGAGCAGAAGGGTAGTCTGCGCATGCGTGGTTTTGTTTGCTGAGAAGCCAGAATTTCACTGTGAGTTAAAAGGTGCTTTTGCCAGTCATCTTTTCCTTCACAGTGGTTAGTCAAGGTGAAGAAATGGTTGGTCTGGGAGATAAAGCCCTGGAGTCTTCTCACATCATTTAAAATCAGCTAAGGACCCAAGCACTTCAGTAAGCAGCCCTTCTTACAGCTGGAACAATGGCTCCCTATGCAGCCAATGAAGGATGAGAATTGTCTCCAAATGACAATTCAGATTTTGGGTGAGATGTTTTGGTCATATGGGATTAGTCTGGCCCAAGTGATGGGAAATGAGAGTTTAGTGGAGAAATATCAGATAGGATCAAGCTTTCTAGTGCCTTTGGCTGCATCTTCAGAATGGGCCCAGAATACTTTTAGTCTTGCATTGTTGCAGCATGACTCCACTTTGCCCTCTTCTTCATAATGACTTTTAATGGTCCATCAATTATCTGAAAAATTTCACCCTTCCAAGCTTTGACTTGAAAGAAAAATGCTGACGTATTGAAGTTTGCTAATAGAATACATTAGAAAAATAAATCAGTCTGTTAAAGGGATATTAAATAGGAGAATGATTTCCCTAGCACTTTTAATGAACAGAAAATTTGGAGTCTCTTTAAATGTCAATAATATTCTGAAACCATCTGCTTAGTTGACTTTAAAAATCAATTTATTCTTTTATTTGGTATAAATGCATCTTAAGATAATACAACCAAGATGTGTGCTGGCATCTTGGTTCTCTTTTTGAATTATCTATGGAAAGATTGACAAAACAGGACCTGGAAGGGGTGATTAAGTATTTTTGATACCTTTCTTTCCTCTCCCCAGCATCTTTTTTTAAGATTTGCCCTCAGACTACTTTTATCTTCAAAGTGTTCTAGAAATCCAATGCAATGTCAGAATACAGACTAGGTCCCAAGTAAACAAATCGAGAAGCCTGACTTTCACTTACTTATGGCTAGAACATGCAATTCTTATATTCATGTTGGCAAGTCCTAACTAGAACACCCTTGCTAACTCCAATGGCAGTAAGAGTTCAGGGAATCTCAGTATGAATTGTACAACTGGAACCTTAATAATAGCATAGGTGAGCAGGGTATGCCCATTATCTTGGTTGTCAGGGATGCTTGTGTGTACAATTATATTGTTTTATTGTATCCTGTAGACAGTAACAGGTACCAGAATCTGAAGATGTAGCTTAGTTTCAAATCCTTCCCTAATATGCAAATTTTATTCTTAGGTATACTTCCCTCTTTTTCCAAAGAAAGATATGCATTGGGAAAACATGGAATAACACTGAAGTTTTGAGTTGAGACCAATGTGAGGCATGATCTAAAGCACCGGAAGCTGCCTTTCCCATACCATGCTTGGGTCTTTCTAAGCCAGTCCTCTTATGAGAAAAGGTTACATGCACTGATATATCTGTCAGACACAGTGTGGGGTTCCTCCCAATATCCTATAGTCAACTTAAAGTTAGATGTCTTAAGCCAGGTTTCTGTGCTCCTGCTACAGTAAAAGGAGAAAGAAAGGCATTTCCAGAGGACAGCAGAGACAACCTTAGAATGATACATTATCTTCCAGAGGTGCCCATCTCCTGATCATAGCAGGAGGTGGCTGAAGTCTTGGATCCTATTTATTGGGTAGATCCTCAGATTGTGTAGATGGCCAGAGCTCCCTGAGTTTAAGCCAGAACTTCTTTTCATAAGTGGGAACAACCCATTTCTCAGTGAAATTCTGCAATATCTGGGTAGGTGACATGAGCTCAATATGGGCATTTATTCCATGCAGTGAAGGAGCCGTGATGGTTTATAAAGGTCTAAACACAGTGGATAGCCATGTTTCTAGGACTCACACCCAAAATCCTCTACAGAAATTAAGAGACAAATTATGTCTCCTGAATCTCCATAAGAAACAGATTTTATGTACTGATTGCACTTGGAATTAATTTGAATTCAAGAGTTTCAGGTAAATGGGATCTATTTATTTAAATACATTATAAATTTTTGGGCATGAGGCTCAGTTTAAAGAGGTGTCTACATTTAGCTGTAGTAATAAATAGTTTTAATAATCCCCCCAAAGCAATAGCTTTCTTATAGATTTCACAAACTCAGGGTTAACTGCATCAGAAGTTCTTTGGATGGACAGTTTCTCCTGGAGTAACCATAGTGACTGCATCATAACTTTATTGATAGCTATCACAATTACTTATTAGTCTTGAAAGTGGTGAGCAATTCTACCAGTAAACAGCAACTCTCTTACAATAATCTGCTGATTATTATCCTGCTGAAATAGTTGGGAAGGTTCCGTTGAAAGCTAAAGTTGAATTCTAAAACCACAGTGTTCACTATGGCAAATGTGACTTTCAGCTGGGTGGACTCAGCCTCTGGAGTTACTGATAGGAAAGAAACCTAATTAATGGGAAGTTAAGAGAGAGTGGTAACAGCTTGAAACAGGATTACTAGTGTAAGCTTTCACTCTTATTTTTCTATGGTCTTCCTAGAGAAATAAACTGGTTTTGGAGCAAAAGACACGATACAGGCATTCCAAATATTTCATTTACATTATATGATTTGGAGTCTGCTACAAAGAAATATCTGATGGAACAGCTGCCAAAATCACTGGGGGAAATGACTGCTCGTACGTTAAACATCCCAAGATCTCTAAATATCCAGGACTTTCTCAGCTTCCAACTGACAAGGTGTTGTCTTCCACATAGATGGCTGGGATTCTTTTCATTAAAATGAGAAGAGGAGAAATAAAAACCTTATGGAGTGGTAAACCTTGCAGCAACATATCTAACAGCTGGCACTCTAGTGGGGGAGAGATCATGCACTCAATTTTACATGCACAATGTCCTATGGTGTTCAGAAACAGATCAGACAATTTGGGGACATGAACCATCATCCTGCTAGTTATAGTCCTTGAAAGAGTTCTGCAGTTACTCAGTGCATCTCAAGTCCCTCTCCATCCAGGACAGGCTGACTGGTCACTGTACTACATACTACTACGTCTTTGTTACAGGTCCCATCATTACAGAAGGACCTTAAAAACTCATCAGCCCCTCAAAACCAATGTCCTGCAGGGCATCTTGACACCAGAATTTCCCCACAGAAGAGGAGCGACGGTTGCTCATCTCCGATTTTCCTCTTAAGCATCTACAATGTCACTGGCAATCAGGCAAATGGCAGTCCCAACTGGCAGTGCTGTCATCATCTCCAGTGCACCACGTACAAGCTGTTCCCATCCTGCACTGGATGCACTGGTGAAAGCGATGGAGGTGTTCCTTCTGCAACAGGCAGGGAAGCGAGCTGCCCTTTAGTGACAAGGCATTTTCCAGAGCAAGCCCTTATTTTGGATATGTGCCTCTCAGGAAAGAAATGACCTGAAATTGCTATACTCTACAGCTTTCTGAAGCCCAAATACCTGTGCTAGCTCTGAAAAGGAAGCAGAGGATGGTAAAGATTAAGCCTATTTCACTATTTTCTTATCCAGATTTTGTTGAGGAAAGGTTGGTGGCAAAAAGGTAGGAGAGGGCTAATGATCTGGCTGGTTTTAAAGCTCTTCACAGGTCCATGGACTAAGTGCAGAAACCCTCAAGTTTATTCTGGATAAATCTAAATAAGAACTAACAAGCAGTAGATAATGTCCCAGGTCTGTCTGAGGAGGTGGGCTAGCAGAAGTTGGTGAACTCCATCTTTGCTCTTCATTCTTGACAAATCTCTGGCTTTCCTTGTGATGCCAGGTCCTGTCCATTCCTTGAGGTAGGGAAAAGAAAGGAGGATTTGCCTGTTGCAAAACCTTCTATCAAGTGTATGAAGGACATATCAGCCCATTTTCCTGAGAGGTGAATATAATCTCACACCTGACCATGCCACTCGCTGGGACATTGAGGATTTGTTGCTTTACTTAGTAAATACACAGCATTATACCTCCCATCCCTCAGTGCTCACTGCTGGGATTTATTGGATGTACTCATTCATGCTGCACACACTGACAGAGGAACATCTTTCCTTCCCCACATCTTTGGAGTTTTGAAAGAGCCAAACTCACAGGTGTCTTTATATTCCTTTCAGAGACTGCAATATGCTGCCTCTCCCAGTGAACCTGACAAGATGTCTTGACATGACATACTTCAACCACAGCTTTCTGCTGCTGGTGAAAATGCCTTTCCCCTTTTTCCTGTATGCATTTTTGTTTCCAATGACCGTCACTGTCAGGACACCTCTTCTAGCATGCACAGCCAGGACTATGCTGGGTGACCGTGTTCTCCTTCTTCACCTGTTCTCCAGAAACACTCTGTCACTTTGCCAAGGAGCTCTCCCCACGTGCCGTTTCTGAGAAAAGGTTTCAGGTTTGGGTTCTGAGACACAGGCTGGAGTTATTCGTCCAGGTCAGGTTGGATGAGGCTTTGAGCAACATGATCTAGTAGAAGATGTCCCTGCCCACAGAAAGGGGTTGGAGCGAGATGATTGTTAAGGTTCCTTCTAGCCCAAACCATTCCATGATTTTATGATTTCCAGCTGCAACATCAATATATGAAACTATGGATACTCTTATAAATCAATGGTCTGAACACTGGCCTTCACAGTGTTATTTCATATAATTCCTCAAGATTTAATGAGTTCATGCCTCTGATCCATGCAGTGTGAGACACTTTTGCCAAATGCTTGTGGGATAATCTCTTTCTTCTAGATCCAGCCCTACAAATTCTCCTGTCCAGACATAGTAACTACTAGTGGTGGAACAGATTTTCTTTTTAAACTGATGTATCTCTCATGAAAATGCAATGGAAAAAGTGGAATTATTACAACATTAGATCCACTTGCTAGAAATCAAATATTTACCCAATAGGACATACACGCCATGCTGAACAATAACTGTCTGAGGGAGTAGAAGCAGAGTTTGTATAGCACTCTAAACTTACAGCACTATATAAAAATCATAATAATAACATTCTCTGTATTATTATTTCTCAAATATGATGTACATTAATGAGAATTTCCAGTTATATAAATGTAACATGTTCTCTACTAAGTGCATTATTTGTAGATTTTCTAATAAATCAATATTTTATGCAAGGAAAAAAACTTAAAGTTAATGTTAGAAAAAAAAGTGCCTTATCATCCCCAGCAGCTTCTGAAACCCTGCAATGCAGGCTTTTATTATTTCTGTAAAAGAAAAAAGGAAATCAATAGAGATTCCTTGTGCATAATCCTCAGCAAGATTAGCACTTTGTCAACCTCTGTTATAATCTCCTGGAAAGCAAAAACAAGAAAGGCAGGAAAGAAAAGAAGAAAAAGAAAAAGAAAAAGAAAAGAAGCCATGGGGAAACCAAGAAGTGGGAATTTGTTGGGAGTGTTCACTACGCTTCTGCTAAAGATGAATATTTGGAAGGCAACTCCGGTCTTCTCAGCTTGGTACTCAGAAATTATGGAAGTGCTTTTCCCAGCTGTTGCAATCTTGACACTTGTAATTGGAAGAGAACCCTTCCAAGATTACCATCAGCTGTGTCCTGCTTTAACAGGTGATTTAGGGGCTTGATCCAAAACTCAGTGTAAGCCTGTCAATGATGAGTGGTGCGGAGCTTCAGTTTCGGGTGTCCTGCCCTGCGGAGCCCACTTTTGGGGTGCAGGGGTCCCAGACAGCATGGTGGGAGCCAGCACCACCAGACTTGGAGATCCATCATGCTGCATGGCTGCCTGCCTGGAGCTGGTTGGTGAGGGCATTTAAGATAATGTCTCATGACTGCAACAGAAAAATCCACATGCAATGTTGCAGGCTCTGAATAATGGATCAAGGGCTGCAAGGGAAGGACAGGGAGGGACAGTGATGGATAAAGCTGTATGTATGCAGGACAGAATCTGTCATGTCATATTGTATCTATTATTTCCCATAGCACTGCAATGACCCATTAGTTAAATTCACAGATGAGCTGTGTGGAGAGGTAATCCAAACATGAGAAAGGATGGGAAATAATACTCAAGGATCAAGTGAGGCTAGAAACATACGCAGAAAATCAGCAAAGATGGCTGGAAATGTAACAAACAGTTCATTGGGAATAATCACATTTCAGTTCAGGCCAAAAATCAAGTATGCTGCAAAATCACATCAGGGCAGAAAGGTGGGTGGTATTGCTCCACATAAGAGCTGGAATCACTGAACAGAGTGAGAGACAGTGTACATGGAGGGCAGACCGCTGTAAAGAATGTGCCTTGTATGAGCACATTGCTCCTACCTTCTCACTTGCAGGTGCCCAGAAAACCAGCTTTGCTGTCAGGGAAGTTCCCTTTTCCAGACAGCCATTCCTAGAAAATATAGGAAGTGCAACAGCAGACAACCAAGCTGGAGCTTAAACAAGCAATTCCGCTGCTGCTTTCTATTTAGCCAGCTGGGATCCTACTGGGTTGGGAAGTGTCATTGCCATTTAGTGCTGTCTTCCTAGTGAAACCATCCTTGGCTTTTACTCACCTCCACCTGACAACAGATATTTGGGGGTTTTAATACAATGACTGATTTCAATGCATAATTTATTGTGGGGGGAAAAAAAATGGAAATAAACCTTCATTTTTTCTTCTCAGTTCCTCTCACCTGAATTTCCTTTTACTTAGTGCTGTAGAAATGACCCTCAAATAAAAACAAGAAACATCTCCTTTCCTGTGAAAAGGAACTGTGTGTTGCTAGCGAATTTCAAATCTCTGTAGCTGGAGAATGAATAAGCTTTTCATGCAATTACCATTTCACCTGAAAAATGTAAGGCTCAGTGAAAAACAATCGGAGAAAAGTGAGGATACTTCATGAAGAATTTGTATTCTTGAGACCTTAACAAGTTATCAGTTAGTTACATTTAGCAGGTAATACGTACATCCAGATAATCTTTTATCAAAGTGTAAGACTTCATTCTGCATGTAGCAGTAAGCTACTATGGGGCTTACAGCTGATTAATAGCATTTAATAAACATGATTTCATTGTTACATGGAACTCATTTGTTCCATATAATAATGGCATAATGGAAAAACATGTATATTGGTTTTGCTTTCAATGTCTCTGCTATAAAGATGGAGCTCAAGGCTTAATACACTATAAGAATTGCTGAAGCAACAGAAAACAGGCTCCATTTGAGATCTGAATTGCCAAATAAAAGAGCTTCTTTCTCTTCACTGACTGTACAGAAGAATAAGCTCCTGACTATTAGACTGCCTAATCTATGAAATAATAAATTCTCTTGTAATTTTTGCTCCAGATCCATGAAATTCCCCAGACCAACAAACCTTATTTATTAAGCTCCTGACACTGGGATTCTGAAGTCTTTACACAAAACTAGCAATAAAGTCTTCTAAAATCTCATTAAAAGATTAACCTCCTATCACAAACAGCTGGGACATTGCAAAGGAGTCTGCTGAGCTCCCAGTATGAGAAGGTAGAGTAAAACCTGGGCAAAATTCTTGTCTCAGCACATTCCTTCAGTAAATACTGTACAGCTATGAAGAGACTCAGATGGGATACGTATCATCTAATATTAGCTATATAAAAACCAAGAGTCTATGTTCTCTCTACAGCCTCCTCCATGCAGCAATTCAGATCTTAGGTAAGATGAATTGTGCTTAGAAAGGTCCCATTTTTATCTGCTGACTGCAGAAGGCACCTTGGCTTCTGACTTAGACTGGAGTGGGAACTTGGGCACATGGAGCAAATTCCTCAACTTCCATTGTGATCATTCAGATCTCGATCACTGCCAATTACTGTGCAGCTATAGGTACATCAGGTGAACTTTGTCTTTTTTTCTAGCCTCATCTTGAAAACCTCCAGGGATGGAGAATCTTGAGACTTATTGCCTGTATTGCTTTCCTGAGATGAGCTGTTTTTTCTCTCTCTGCTTGGGCTTAGTTATTAGAGAAACAATTTATTAGATCTGTCATTTCCTCTCAGCTTGCCTGATATGTGTATGCCAGCTTTATATTCAGTAAATTCAGTGCTGTCTGAATTCCTTATTTCACTGTGGAACAAAGCCTAATTTTCTCAAATCAAGAAATTATTCAACTCTAATATTCACAATTTTCACTCAGCTCATGGAGGACTGGTTTAAATTCAGAGGAAGAGCTGTGTTATTTCATTGTGGTTGTTTGCAAACACATCCTGAAGCATAAGTTCAAAACTGCACATGAACCAAGTTTTTGTAAGTAAGTGGTACCTGAAGCTCAGCAACACACTTTCGTGTCTTTGTAAATGCTGGACTTTCATTGTTTGTGCCAATACTCAACAACAACATCTAAAAACCAGCTTCCTGTAACTTCACCTAATAAAAGGCAGGTGACAAGAACACCTGAAAATCTAAGGAAAAATGTTGTCATAAGTACAATGACAGAATTTTAATTCAGTAGTTCAAAGAAACATCTGCAGGCACTTTTTGTCTTCTGTCATCACTCCCTGGGCTAAGTGGCAGCATGCCCTTTATCTATTTGATCTGAAGAGGATTGGGAGCTGTGGATACACTTTCCACACATACAAAGTTTCCATCAAGTTAAAGTTATCATGGACAGCTTTAGAGACTTATGTAAGAGAATAAATCTGTTGTATTTTTCTTACTCTATCATCACACCTTAGATATTTCAGTATTTAACCCATATTAACAGCAGAATCCTAGCAACATACATATTATTGAATCTTCTTGGTAGGATAAAACATTTTGTTGTTAAGAAATATTAAACTCTTTCAGATAATCCACAAACCCTTCAGATACAACAAGATTCATCCAGGAACTGGCCAAGGTATGCAAAAACAAACAAACAAAACCCACACATTTCCCAGGCATGATCCTTTGCGGTATGTCTGTTTGTCTCATATTTTAACTTTTGATCATGACAAAGTTGCTGTGAGCCCCCTAAGTGAACATGCTCAAGGTACTGGCAGATAGGGTGAATAACCAATGGATTGTATGGACTAAGAAGTGATTTGAAAGGGGCACTTGTACCAGGGAGCTAGTTCAAGTGGAGAGAGGACACCTTAAGATAAATTGCAAGGATATCCTCAGACTACTTCTCCTTTATGAATCAGTGGCAAGATACCCAGGTTTAACACGTCACCAACACATGCACCTGGGTGGTTCTCTGATATATCCAAAAGAGAGACAGAGAGAGAGAATAAAAAAAAGGTAAACTTAAATCTTGAAAGAGTTAAAATTTTTCTCAATTCTTATACTTGGACTGCAGTCCCAATGAAATAAGACCTTGAGGGTTCTTAAAATAGTTAGTGGGAAGATAGCTTGGATAACAATCCAGCAGTAATGTTCCCTGCTAATCGGAGGAGTGTGAGCTGATGAGCCAAGGCTCCATATCCAGCCGCCATGTGTCCCACAAAGGAAGGAGCTCCTCTTTTGCCACACCACACCTCTGTCCCTTTAAATTAATGAGTTAAAGACAGAGAAAATCTTAATTCCTACATACTCAGTAGTGGACTGATGCCTGACCAAGCACTCCTGTGGTTCTGCAGACCAGCTGATAGAAAATATCTTGGGAGATAAAGCATCTGCCAGTCCTTGGGAAATCACAGCTGCTAGGATGTTCACTATGTTAGAAATGCAAAGATGAGAAAGAGAAAAGATAGAAGTATATGAGACTAGGGTGGGAAATAGAGGATTTGATTTATTTTCTTGTCCTCATTCTTGCTTTGCAGTCCCAGTAACACCCTCTCCAGTTTTTCCCTTCTGGATGAGCATCTCTACTCCCTCAGTCATCCTCTGTCATAGCACTAAATGGTAGTGTTGACCTATGTGTGGGGAGAGAAGGGTCTTACAGCATGGCATTGTCCCATGAGGTTCTCAGGAAGGCACAAGCAGGTTGGTGCCACTTGCCCTACGAGCTGATGTGGAAGGGGAAGGGCACATCTCCCTCCTGGTGCTTCTGACTCCTTTGGACACGGTGCACCTGAGGTGCAGCCACTGTGTTCCTGAAGTTCCCAGGACTCCAGGAGGGAGAGATCCTTACATGATGTAGGGAGTTGTGCAGTGGCTGCTCTTCAAGGCTCCCCAGACTGGGCTTTAGTGGGTCTTTTGGCTAAACAGGATACATTTTCTCATTCATTGTCAGTTTATAGTCTATTCTACCTCCCACTGTCCTTGCTGTCTCTGAACCCTTCCAAAAAGAGTCCAGTATGGTATTTTGGCCTCCTCCCACACTCACCAGTTTATAACCAGTACTGTGGAGCTGTTTGGTAGTTGCCTTCTGATTTGCACGGGTGCTGGAATAAGTCAGAAGCAGTAACAGGAGAGTCTGAGGCTTCCTTTATCACGGCTTTGGAGAAGGTGGGTGGTCTGAACCAGAGCTGGGGGAATAGATTTGTCATGCAACATTGGTTGAACATTTTAGTATGAACTGTCTTCCAGTGGAAAACAGTTAAGTTCATGGAAATCTTAATTAAAAAAAAAAAAAAAAAAAAGACTAAACATTCCTATTTGCCTTCATTCATATGTGGGTTGGAGGGTCATTTATTTTGGAATGTCAATATTTCTTGGAAAAGGAAAATGCCACTCTTTGTGCTGCCCAGAAATCCAGTGTAAACAACCTGGACTTAAGTGAACGAAGGAGAGGGGAACCTTCTGGTGATGAGAAGGGGATAATGAACCCCAAGCAGTGGAAAGGTAAGGCTGAATGGAGGATTCACTGGCCATCAGCTCAGGAAGCTTTGTGAGAACAGAGGGGTGAGCACCAGTATTGTCCACACGGTTGTGAAAGACAAGGACAAGGCTTTAGGAAACAGCAGAACACTGCATTTAACTTTGGAGCCTTGCTAATTAATGAACGAGAAAATAAGAACGAGTCCATTACTAGTATCCAGAGGAAATAACTTGATGAACAATACTGTAGGTGACAATTCTGTCAAACACAAATCAACGCTGATTAAAAAAAATTTCTTGAGGTGGATAATAAGACAATGGTACCGTGTGGGTTTAGCAGTGAGGAACACACTGAATCATTGGTTTAAATGAAGCTAGAGGAAAAAACAAAACAAACAAAAACAAAACAAAAACAAAAACAAACAAACAAAACAACAACAACAAAACCACCAACATCTTTGTAGAGATGTCATGGCCAGTCAGCACAGTATTGCAGGTCTCTCTGTCCTTACATGCGGTGCTGTGACACTAAGAACTGGTTATTATCACTCCCTGCTACAGCCAGCAAACCGAGGCAGAACCAATGTCCCTACCCCGCCTTTGGCAGATGGGGAGCTGGAGTCCCATGCTAATGCTCAGATCACCTGATCGCGTTGGGCTAGACAACATCATATACACAATCCTGCCAAAAGAACCCTGTTCTGCCTCCCCACCCCATCAAGGCTTGGGCACCTGGTCAAATCCCTTTGTTTCAAAGCTCTGCTTTTGGGTGGAGAATTGTACTTTGGCAACTTAGATTTTGGCCTTGATTCTGAAAGATCTCGAATGCCTTCTTACCCCATGGAAATGCTGTCAGGGAAAAATCCTGCCACATATACACAGAATAATTAATTTTACAGCTTGTAGCAACCCATTATTTTGCTTTCACCCTTGAAAGACAGGGTAGCTGTCCTGAGAAAATTTCCCTCATATCTCCCCCCGCAGAAAGTCTGAATGGTCATGGTATCCAGTTGGCACAGCAGTGAATTTTTCCTTGTAACTTGCTAATTCTTGATGCAAAGGCATATTCTTCTTGAGCTCAAAGCACAAAGGACTTCCGTCCAAGTCTTACTGGTGGTGCTTCATTTCCTACCTCATGGCTAGGGACTGCATGACTTCAAAAGGAAAACCCAGCAGTCTGCTGTTTTCTGATGCTCCCTGAGGGAGACTGATAGGTCCTGTGAGCTGCAACCATTTTTGCCCCCTTCTTTTCTCCCCCAAGTTATCATCACCTTGCACATTTGAACAGAACATCCAGTAGCACTTTTCCCAGTTCTGGTGTAACCAGCCTCTGCATCACCAGAGAAGTGGGAAAGGATGTGACTCAGACACCAGCTATCTGAAAACTATTGTGTGACATTTAAATAGCAGGAAGTATATCCTCAAAACCACAGCATCAGCTTAAGGATTATGCCTATCAAATTCCTTGGGAGGGTTGGTGTATACATTGGTGAAGTTACAGTGGGTGAATGGCCATCTGGCAATGTCTCTGTCTCCATGAAGTATTCAAAATGCAGGGGGAGCCTAGGCTCCTTAGCTTGGGTGCTGAAAACTGGTATGTGAAAACAATCTGAGAAAAGCATTTGGAGATTTACATGTAATCACAGCACAGATAAACCTGAATAATCCTGGGTCCTGTACTACATCAAGAGATTGGACCTTGCTGCACCTTCCCAAGTCCTGAAGATGGTCCTCTGGATCAGCCTGGGTAGATTAGGCTTAGATCAGCCCTATTATGTTTGAAGACGTCAGACATGTCTGTTTGAATCAACACTATCACAGCAGAATATAGATGAATTTAACCCATTGTGCCACATGTGCTCAGAGCAGAAGCGTGATTTCTGTCTTTCATCTGCTTTAGGTGTTAACTTCAGTTATTCTCTTGTATATGTTCGAAACTTTCACCCTGTCCCTCTGAAGCCAGACTGGCTCCTCTTTCTTCACACTTTTTCTTTCTTTCCAGCTGGTGGAATTGAGGTGGGATTTTGCTTCAGTGACTGTGTCATTGAGGAGTGTGCTCTAGTACAAATTGGTCTTGGGGTCAGGGAAATTGTCAAGCTCTTGCTGGCAAGATCCCTCAAGACTTGGGCAGTTTGGATACTGCAAGAGGTGTTTTGAGTTCCTGGGGTTTTTTTTGTTTGTTTGTTTGTTTTTTTGTTTTTAGGTTTGTCTGATTTTAACAGTTTTCTGTCCATCCACAAGAGACAAAAGGTGATCTCCCCTTCTCAGCTACTCTTTTCCCATTCAGAAGTTCTGCTGGGGTGTCTGATTTTAACAGCATTAATATGTGCTCTAGCAAGCTTTGAGTTCACAAAGTCACCCCTGTAGAAAAGAAAAGGGAATGTATTTGCATTTCTGCAGATCCATACATGTTCTCAGCAGGAATTTGAATTAAATGTAAAATAATCTCATAGCCTATGCAAATGTACCGGACACATAGCAATTCTGTTCTCATTTCCCTGATGTGGGCAAATCATGTGTTGCCCTGTTAATAAATCTTTGTATATCTTTTGTAACTCAGATAGTTATCTGAGAGTGTGGAAGACAAATTTAATAGAAGCTCTGGTCCAACAGGGCATGAACCACCTTGTGTGCTGCTGCATGCTCTGACAAGGGAGCACGATCACTTGCAGCACCTTGCAGAGATGCAAAGCACCTTCTGGCCAAGGAAGGTTGCAAGGACTGTAAGCTGGAGGTGCAGGTAAACGAAGGAAAGGCCTGGTGCTGGCCCAGCGTGTGGGAGGAAATGTCACCCAGATGGCTCACAGAACGGTGCAGGATCACAGCAGGGAAGTGAGCCTTTCCAGAAACAGCTTTTCCTCAAAAAGCATAGCTGTCTTCAAACTAATGCTGCTGGTGGGAATGTACCAGTGTCAACACATTCTTAATTGGGAAAAATGTCTTGGCACCTAGATGGAATTTCTAGTCAAAAATCAGAGGGAAGGAGAGAGCTGAGGCTTGAGCAGAGACAGTATTTCAAGTCTTGTGGTGAGGGCATTCACCTTCA
The DNA here is from genome assembly GCA_013399475.1 of Chauna torquata. Lineage (NCBI taxonomy): Eukaryota > Metazoa > Chordata > Aves > Anseriformes > Anhimidae > Chauna > Chauna torquata. The sequence continues at coordinate 294,681 of VXAL01010187.1, read as the reverse complement.
ATAGAAAACATGGAGGTTCAGTCCCGTGGGTTCAAGCACAGCCACTCCAACAGCAGAGGAAGGCTGCTGGTCAGGCTGCATTGCTAGAGGTGTTCAAGGTGTTCTGGCTGCCCAGGTGCTTACTTCAGTGCAGCTACATCTCCTAGGTGCAATGGGAGCCCTGACTGACACCACCCACCCTGTTTCCATGGTCTCTGTCCTGAAAACTCTTGGTTTTGTCCTGCTGCAGAAGAACAATTTCATGGAAGGACAGAGTCTAGTCTGATTGGAGTCTGATAGAAATGTGCAGAGCATCCCTGATTCTGCAGGGAATTTGGGGTAAACTTATTTTACACAAATGATTAGCCAAACTGCCTGCAGAGGGCTGGTTAACAGCAGAAATCTATGCTCCATGGTTTCAGCTGATACCTACACACCAGTGTCTGCATATTTAGGGTAACTCCTGGTCCCTTTATGAATAGACTTAATAAAATACAACCTCATTTCTTAAGCAGATGACCTTTTTTTTTTTTTTTTTGTTATGTACAAGTTAATGACTTGGGTTTGCTTAGGGCATTTTTAGGTAGCAAAAGGTATTCAAAATAGTAATATTAAGTAATTTGACAGATAAAACATTGGTGCTACATCTGGGATTAATACTACTAAGTTTTTGCTTGTAACCTCCTGCTCAGCTCTATGACTTCTGTATTATTTACTTGAAATACCAATCTAAGAGAGCTCTTGAGTTAATATTTGTTTTAGTCTTGTAGAAATGCCACTATTGTTGTCTGCTATGGTCACAAATAGGTGCAGAGCATGGTTAGACCATGCCAGTGAATTCATATCCTTTCCAAAGAACTACGAAGTACAGCACTAAGGGTTTAATGAGAAGTTGTTTTCCATTGGGCCAGGGTGTTTGTCCTAGCACGGGATTAGGTTTATTTTACTAGTAGCACAGAGCTTTAGATAAGATGAGAAATTTCAGTATCAACCACTGCCCCACAAAACTGCAGCCCAAATAACAGTTAGAAGCATCACGGAACCACAGAATCAAAGAAACACAGTGGTTGGAGGCACCTCTGCCCCACAAAAGAGATCAGTCCCAGATCCCTTCTCAAAGCAGGGTCACCTACAGCAGGCTGCCCAGGACCGCGTCCAGCTGGGCGTTCAATATCTCCAAGGATGGAGACTCCACAATATCTCTGGTAAACCTGTTGCAGTGTTTAGTTATACTCACAGTAAATGTATTTTCTTATTTTTAAAAGGAATTCCCTGTATTTCGGTTTGTGCCCGTTGTCTTTCATCCTGTCAGTGGATAAAGCTGAGATGAGTCTGGTTCTTTACATCCTCCCACCAGGCATAGACATACACACTGATAGGATCCTCCTGAGCCTTCTCTTCTCTGGTCTGAGCAGTCCCAGATCTTTCAGCCTCTCCCCATACAACAGATGGTTAGTCATCTCCCCTGCCCTGTTCTAGACTTGTTCTAGGATATTCTTATGTCTCTTCTGCTGGGGAGCCCGCCACTGGGCCCAGCACTCCACATGTGTCTCACCAGCACTGAGCAGATAGGAAGGATCACCCACCTCAATAACAGTTCAACGTGTTAAACATCAAATGAGCCCCATGGGTTCTGTGCAGCATGGTCACCTTCTCCCCAAGACCACGCAGTGTGTCAATGCATAGTTCAGTTTTAGCAGGGGCTAACAGCAGTCTGCAAACCCATCTGCAGTCCCAGTAAGCAGGACTCCATCTCAGCCCAGCCCTGGCACTGGACCCTCACTGCCACTTGCTTGTGTCAAAAATGAGAACAGTCCTTGCCAGCCTGTTTGGTGGCTGAGTTTGGTGAGTGTGAGATGGGTCCATCAGGGGAAATTGTTCAACTTTCCTCATTTACTTTTCCACCCATTTACAATTCCAGTTTAGTATTCCAGAAATATGATTTATGCAGCCAAATTTCTTTGATCTTAACCAGCTCACAAAAGCTTTCAAGATGCTTTGCTGTTGCAGACTGTGAGTGGGAGTTGCAGCAGACGAGTTCAGGGGCTGGAGGTGCATCTTTTAGCAAGCTGTGACAGCAGGGTCTTCTGCTGCAGCCATTGCTAGGTAGATTACCTGGTTTGTCTGAGTGGGAACACTAAAAAGTAGCACTCTGTATCACTAAAATTGAATGGTCATGATGGGGGACGCAAAATGGTTAAACAGAGCTACAATATTTGTGTGTTGCTCAGCACAGGAATAGCAGTTATTCAAGCGGAGGCTGTCTGTGTTTAATGAGAGCCCTTGAAGAGATTTGGGGTCATTCCATAGCAAGTCCAAACTTCAGAATACAAGGACTGTCAGAGGCTTTCACTGCAAGAGAGAGACCCTGCATTACCCCCAGGATGCTAATTAATCCATTATAACTGACTTGTAAAACACTGGTATAGACAGATTTTCAAACCCAACTGTGGGCAAAGGTTAAACACAGTGAGCCAGGTATTTTGGTCTTTGTTGTCACAGAGGCTACAGTGCATTGGGATTTGGCCCTGTACTAATGGTAGCGCACATGCTCTGTGGCTGAGCTGGAGCTCGCTTTGACTATTCTGATGGAAGTAAATGTGAATTCAGTACTAGGTCATCATGTTATTTCCATGCTCGAGATCTCATTTGGTGACATTTGAGAAAAAGAGAAATATACAAGGAGGTTCACCTGCCTGATTAATTCTGCTTTTATTCTATGGCACGTTCAACTCTCATATCTCCTCAAGGGTTGTCAGCTAGCACCAAGGTAGGATCACAGGCCAAGCAGGAGAAGCCTTTCTGAGACTGTGGTGGAGCATGCTGTCTTCTGATGTCCGTGCACCTTTAAGATATGTCCAGTTCAACAGAAGCCTTAATGCCCAACCTGTGTCTCACCTACGCTATGTTGCATGGTCCATGGGAGTAAGGAACGCTCTGGACCATGTCTAGCTAACTACAGTTACAAGACTCATATCCATTGAACTGTCTGAATGTGTTTTACTAAAATCCTTTCAGTTTAAGGACATATCCTGCTGGGTCCTTGCAGTGAACTTAGAGCTATACTTCATGGTGGCTACAGGGCAAATGTGAATGCCCTAACAAAATATAGCAAAAGCAAGGAAACATTGAATTTTTTATGACTTTCTACAGGCTAAACAACTTCAGTGGAAAGCTGGACCTCCAGATTTCTGGGCTGATTAAAGGACAAACCAACTTTTATATATAAAGTCATTTCCTGATATAGGAAAAACAGGCTCTGAAGGACAGTGAGTTCTTCACCAACAGCATTACTAGATCACACTGGTGTAGCTAGGAAAGGCATGATCTACTGCAGTGCTGAATTTCTATTTTCTACAAATTTGTAAATATATGATCAAAGAAGAAATTTCAACTAAAGAGGTTTGAATCTGTCCTCAATGAAGGATCTGTCCTAGACATTATGTAGTAATTGGTAACAGGCTTCATACTAGAGTTAATAACTAGTGTGGGGAATATTAATAACAATTCATGTCGGTAAGTTATAAAAAAGTAAGTAAATAAAAATAACAGTATTAGTAATATAACAACAATAATAATAATAATAATACTGTACACCAGAAATCCTGAAGCCAGGATTGCCTTTGAGTCCAATCTGTGCTGATGTTCAGAACCTAGTAATAATGAACACAGCAGCTCAATTCCATTTGGCTTACTGTTAATGAGGATTTGCTATTTTACACCTTTGTGTGTGTGTGTGTGTGTGTGTGCGTGTGCGCGCATGTGTCCTTTTTCTGCATGGTATTTACACACATGCTTAAATGCTGTCCAGAACTTTCTTGAGCATTGGTCCTATTTTTAAGATTGAGCCTTTATGCTGTCATATCTTCTGCCTTGATTATGACCAATGAATTTAGTGAAAAGCACAGTCACTTGCCAAATTAATGTCCACAGCATCACAACAGAAAAATAAGACCTTGGGTGATGAACAAAACTAGCAGGAAAACATGCTAAAAGCTAATAGGTAATTCTGGGGCCTTTATTTTTTCTGCAACAAAGCAGTATATCTGCCAACATGTATGTTAGCAATGATGAGGATGTTTCTGCCACTTCCTGTACAATTCTCATGTTATATTTTAAATTCAGACTGCTACTCTGGACAGTATAGAGTCAGAATATTGCACAGCTCAATGAGCATTTGAATCTTAGGAATAAGAGATGCTAAATATTCATTTGGTTCCATCTAACTACTGCTGACTATGATCTCTGTTCAAATCCTTGAAGTCTAATTTTAATTAATAGGAATTATTGCTTAATATTCAGCCTGAAATTTCGTAGTGCTTCCCTCTTTCCTTTTTGGAGGTTGTTGAATATTCATTGCCCTCCCTGAATTTGCATTAAGCCAGGAGAGGTTTTTCTCTTGAAATGAGGATGGATGCATGCTACAAGTATCATTGAGATAGTGGAGCTGCCTCAGGAAACCAGGCATATGTGTCCTCGATTTTCCTCCTTCAGCAGCACCGGACCTCCTTTACCGTCTTCTTGAATATCTCTGCATACGATCTCTGCTACCGGTGGCAAATAAACAGTGACAATCTATAATATAAGGTGAAGGAAGGAGGATGGGAGAGTTTCCATAGTACCTAGTCCATCATCAGAGGCTGTGAGTGGAAATGAAATATCTGATGTTGTGAGAGTTTCCACCACTCGGTATCTCATATAGTGATGTATGTGTTCAGATAGCTTCATGACTGACTGTGCAAAATGAAAGAGATCTTTTTTGCTGTATCTCCTCACATTTGAATTCAGTTCCACCTCTGTGGAAAGGAAAAAATGCCAGATAAATAGGAAGCTCTCAGCAGACCGATATTTCGATATCCAGGAAATGCAGGTGAGTATCTGGATGGTTGAGGGGTGCAGGAGACTTCAAGACATGGTCTAAGGTAAGTCACACTGTTGCACAGAACAGGAAAAGCCTGAGCTGTGGCTGCCTGAAAAGATTAGTGGTGACAAGTGCGAACATCTGCTCACAGTCTGCTCGGAACAGGAAAGGCTTCAGGAAAGGTAACCATGTAGGACCTCTGACAACTGAAATCACCAGACCTGATCACAACAGGACTCTCTCCAGCTCGGCTTCCTGTCTGAACAGGGGCCAATAACAGATTAGAAACCCCGTGGTAGATAATTATCAAATGAAGTGCCTGGGGAAAATGTTCTCTTTGAACTGCATCAGTTATTGGTGGTTGGCTTGTGTTCCGAAAGATGACAGATTTTGACCCAGAAATATTTCCTATGTGTACACACAAGCAAAGCATGAAGTGGAGCTTATATAATTTTCCCAAAACAGTTTATAAATAAGTATGTGAATATAGACACACTACATCTGAAAAGCATATACATGTAATGGGATCTGTTCTGCTAGACCTATAAACATCACTCAGGAATTCCCTAATTGCCATTTTGATTACAGTGCGCACATGTCATGGTTTTGGCTGGGAGAGAGTAATTTTCTTCGCAGAGGCTCACACAATGCTGTGTTTTGGATTTTTGATGAAAACAGTGGTGATGTTTCTGGTAGTTGCTGAGCAGTGTTTACATAGAGCCAAGGACTTTTTTGCTTCTTGTGCTGCCCTGCCAGTGAGGAGGCTGGGGGTGCACAAGGAGCTGGGAGGGGACACAGCCAGGACAGCTGACCCAGACTGACTGAAGGGATATTCCACACCATATGACTTCATGCTCAGCAATAAAAGCTGGGGTAAAGAAGGAGGAAGGGGGGGGACGTTGGCAGTGATGACGTTTGTCTTCCCAAGAAACCGTTACGCGTGATGAGCCCTGCTTTCCTGGCAGTGGCTGAACACCTGCCTGCCCATGGGAAGCAGTGAATGAATTCCTTGTTTTGCTTTGCTTGCACGTGGTTTTTGCCTTACCTAGTGAACTGTCTTTATCTCAACCCATGAGTTCTTGCACTTTTACCTTTCTGATTCTCTCCCCATCCCACCTGGGGAAAGTGAGTGAGCGGCTATGTGGTGCTGAGCTGGCTGCGGGGCTAAACCACAACAACATGCAGGGGAGTTTGAATGTGCATTACTTTTCCTTTTTCAGTCTTCAGTCTTTTCTGCATTAGGTGGTCTGCATGGAAAATGTCCACAGAAGAATTTCCTTGGAAAGTCTTTTATCTTGGCTACCTGAATAAAAACACGCTACCTGTGAGTGAGGCCACGAGCCAGTGAGGGGGAATGGCTCGGCCATGGCCAGAGCAGCTCCATCTGTAAGTGAGCTGTGCTGGGAGAGGGGATCAGCTCTCTGTGCATGAAATCTTGGGGCAGATATTCCCAGATAAAGTTAAGTGTTAAAAGTCTATATTGACAGCCTGTCTCATGAAGCATGATTTGCGATGCCTTCTAGTTCTGTAAACCTAGGTAGCTACTGCACCTTGGTCAATAAACCTTGATGTTTACTTCAGTGATTGTCAATATTTATGTCATTATATCATGATTCAGGGGTCTATATTCCTGGGCTCTTATGCAGCAGAAAGCTTTAGGTCTAAAATCAAGCAGGCTTTTCATGATATATCTGTGCAGTACCAAACCCAGCAGGACTCTCGGTAATGTAGTATAAATAACAGCTTACTCTGTTTTGTAAATTCTGTTTTTGCATCAGTTGGAGAAGTTTTGTGCTTTATTTTACTTTATTTTATTGCCTTTAATTCTAAGTTCACATCTTATCTGATTTTAGAGTTTGTCTTGTTTCAGGGAGAGAGAAGCACATCACTTTCTACCCTTCTTTGCAGAGGCAAGCATTAAGTTTTCTGTGTTGGAAAAAATGCTTGAGGGAAACTGAGTGCATGGGTCCTTTCTACAGTCATACAAGAGTGACGGGCCACCATGAACTCCCTCCCAGGTGATGCTTGCTGATAATGGTAGCCTGGAGTGAACAAGTCCTGCATTACCTACAAGCAACCTCTTGTTCTTCCTTTGATCTGCGCAACACGGAGGGAACTGAACAGGGCATTGAATGGGCAGGTAACGGTATGTTAGATGGTTCTCATCATCACAGCCTAGTTGGTCATGATATATGAAAACAGACAGAAGAGCAAACACATCCCTGGTCTCAGCATCCTGCAGGAAGACATGTCATGCTGGGACTCACTCCTTTGACCTTAGTAGAAGAAGGAGGAAGTGAAGAAGCAAGCTGGGACCATGAACATTTCAATAAAGATGACAGATACTTTCCCCTTAAAAACGCTTTCGTACTTCCTTACTTCCATTTTCAGTTTTGTGACAAAACATGGTATTTACTTTTTGCCTGGAAAATGTCTTTCAAACAAAAGTTTTTCATTTTCAGCTTTTCAAAAAGAAACCAACATTCCTATGAACCACCCCCTTGAACCCCCTATTTCTGGTCAGTTCAAGCTGCAACAGAGCAGTCACAGAGAGCTGGGACCTGTACAGGGTCACAGATCTGCCACCATAGAGCAGTGATGCTGTGTCCCTCTGTGGTCCAGGAGAGGTGGGAGATGTTCTGCATTTTTCCTGGGACTATTTGTGTAGCTGCTTGCTGATGCATGACATTCCATACAGAGATGTGAAGGATCCTTACTGTAGAGCCATTGCTGTGCTAACTACTGCTTCTTCCTTATCCCTGCAGGTGTAACACAGGGTGCCACCTCCAAGACACCTCTTTTTCCTTATCTTTGGAAATATTCTGAATTTAACAGAAAATCAGGAGTGTGATCAGAGATTTTCCTCAACACAGTTTGGTCTGCCATGCCCTCAGCAGCCCTGGAGATATCCCAAAGCTCCTGCTGTCTGTCCCTTTCTGGTGGACTGGTTTTGTCTTTTCTACACTCCTTTTTTTTTTTTTTTTTGTTGTCTTTCATCTCCAGGCTAATGAGACCATAACAGGTTAGGCCACTCTCACAAGACTTCACAAAGATCTTTAAGCCAGTGTGAAGGATGCTGTTGTAGCTCAGTTTTGCCTCACGGTTTTCTAGGACACTGCACAGCTGATAAGGTCACACAGCATAAGCCCAGTCTGTGGGTAGCCAAGCATGGAACCGCAGGTTTCAGGGACATAACCTGTTTATTTCCTCTCTCTCATATTTCTCCCCTTGTTCATCTTCTGTCTGTTTTGACCCAAGAGGACATAGGAAAGAGCTTTTAACTAAATTTCAAAACAAAATGTTTAATTCACTCTTAAATATGCTTGTCTGTGGGTTTCTTTTTCAGATCTTGGTTCAAGGGGAGAAGAAAGGGGAAAAAAAAAAAAAAGAATTTCATTTTGGATTGACCCAAAAAACCAGTTTTTCAGTTCAGTCAGCAAAATAGATCATCAATTATTCAGCGTGTTACATATCAGTATGAGGGAGTCAGCTCTGTGCTGGGTCTGGGGAGGGGTGTGGGAGGCCTGCAAGGTAACTGGGGTGAGAAGATGACACCAAATGGTGTGAAGCTGAAGCTATGTGGTCTTGTACAGCTTTTGCAATGGGGCTGTTTTTAACTGCTCCTCTCCCAATCTGGGCTACATAGCAGGTGAGACATGAGGTGGGTGTGAGGTTCACAGCTCTTCTGTTTGTACTGTGACATTGGTTTGCTGCTCAAGGAGAAATTCATTCTGCAGCTGGCCTTGATACTGCAATACATTGAAGTCTCCATCTTCTAAACTGACTGGTTTGTTATATGCATGGAGGCACTTCCAGTGCTTGCTTAGGTGTTGGTTCTCTCAATTCTTGTGCAAGACAAAGAAATTCAGATCCTTCAGGACAGAACATGGTGAGTACTGAAGTTCTGAGGATGTGCTGCTCTCATCTACATTTACACAGCTTCTTGGATGCTGGCCAGACTTACGAATGTGTACTCTTTCACCAGGAGTGTTCGGACCAGTGTCTCAGCAGCCTCCAACCATCAATTCATGAGTTGCTGCTGAAATGCCTTCCTGCACCCTCTTCATGCCACACAGCTGCTTTCTGGCATTGTGTCACTGGTGACTGCCTATAAGGAGCCCTGAGCCAAATCACCTACTGCTCTCCTGACATGGCCTGGAGCTACTGTAGCTGGGAGCACCCAAGTCACCACGCATTTCTGGGCATGGGAGGAATGAACAGATCTCTCTCTGCAGAGCTGTTTTGAATCCCTGTTTTGTAGTGTGTGGGAACATCCTGGGCATCTCCCTATTTCCATCCTCAGCACTTTATCCTGACAGGTCTGGAAACACGAACCCAAATCTCTAGACCTCCTTGAGGACCAGGAGCTCTGATTCCTGAAGGAACTACCAAGGGGCCAGAAAAGCAATCCAGGAGGCCACGTGCCCTGTGTGTTGCCAAAGGAGGTCATTCTGTCTGGGATTGCCAGCTGCTGCTTCCCAGAGAGAGACAGAGTGTGAAAGAGGTGTCTTTGACGCATTTCCTCTGCTGATAATTTCTAAGACTTCCTTGGTCCTGAGTGACCTTGCAGATGGGAAATGTTACCATGAGTAGAAGATATTGCAGGTACCATTTCTGCACCCTGAGTCCCTGTGAGACCCTGTCACCAAAATATTCCACATCTGGCTGGTACAGCACTGATAGGATACATAACTCATCACATATGAGGCACCAACACAAAAGGCTTCTGGACCTTTCCTTCTGCAGATTACAGGTGTTTTAATAATGATTTCATCTAACATTCACCAGATGCAGCTTCAGATGAAACAGCAAGCTCGTCGCAGCCAATTACACCACAAATCCCAAATCCATGGCCATTATGGTCTCTGCTTGATTTTGGTGATATTTTTAAGAAGCAAACCCATTTGTCTTTTTTTTTTTTTTAAATGCCAAAATTAACATTTTCTTGAAAATTTGAAAGCTGGGGAGGAAGGGGAGCTGATCTGCCAATGTCTCTAATCCAGAATACTGCATCACAGGGATAGCAGCTGGAAAGAGATTTTTTTCTTGCAAGAATTGAGTTTTCCTTCAGGGAATATCAGAAAAAAAAATGTTGAAATCCAAGTAATTTTCAATAACATTTTTTCCCCAGTTTGTGAAAACTTTTCTTACTTAAAAATTATTATNTAACAGGAGAAGATGCACATAACCAGCTAAAAAAGTCCCCAGATTGCAAAGAATCCACATTTGGCCATTTCCAACTGGGCTTTTTTCTTTTTTTTTAATCAATTCATCAGCCTGAAAAGTCAAGAGGATTTTGTACTTTGCTTTCGTCTCCTGAGTTCAACAAACAAACAAACAAACAAGCATTTTTCTTCATTAAAACCTTCTAAACTCTCTAGAAGGATAAACAAGCACACCAATACCAGGAGCAGACCTGGGAAGGGGCAATCTGTGAATCCAATTGAACTGATATTTCTCAGGAATTTTATAAGAAGCTCTGTTATAAAAATACGTTCACAACATCTCTTCCATACGAGGATTCCCTCTGCCCACAGTACTGGTAGGACAAATAAAACAGAACTAGCAAGCACCTTACCATCTTATAATTTGCTGTGAATAGTTCTACAGCCAAAAAAGAAGAAAAATTCAATCTCATCTAGTTGAATGTGGATTAGAGAAAGACTTTGTTTGATTTTCTCATTCTTGTTTGTTTGTTTGTTTGTTTCTCAGTTTTACTAAAGCCCAGGTACTGAGAACTTGAGAATAGCTAGGAGTTTGCCCATGAAAACAATGCACAACCTACCAGATTTCACCAAGATTTTGCAGAAATATCTGCATCTCCCCTTCCTGTCCTGCATCTTTCTTGGTCTCCTGCTAGAGAACGTACTAAAAAAACTCCTGTCCCAGACAGGCCCCCTGTGTCTAAACCCTTGTACCTTCTGAAAGGGCTGGACAGGAGGAGTGGACCAGGATGACTCCTTACTGCTGGAAGGGGACCATGGCAGTGCCAAGACTCACACCCACGTCTCCTGGGTCTGGGGGTTTTAGCAAGAGTAATGGCTTGCAACACAGCTCACTCTTTCTTGTCCTCAGCAAAAGCACACCACCGCAGCCTCAGAGCAAGTAGGTTTTCTCTGGTGGGAGAAGCGCAGTACCAGCCTCTCACACAGGTGGAGGTGCCTACAGAAATTATTAGTTCCAGGACGATGAATACAATCGTGGTTTCCAAATTTCTGAAGAGAAATGTCTCTTGTCTGGGGCAGTTTTCCTCTGCTATCACCACTAATCCTGTTAATAGAAATTGCATCAATAAACCCAGCTCCTTTTGATGTCTTCCTCCCTAATCTTCATGGTGGATTACTGCAGTAGGTCACCTTGTATCCTCCCTTATCCTTGTAACAGCATCCTCCTTTGAAATCAGTAATTATCTCTCTGAGATAATTGCCAAAATCATTTGCAGTCCTGGAGAGATCTTCAAAACCTACTTGTTTATGAAAGCAAATAATTCAGGTTAATCAAATATTGTGATTTCCACTCTGCCTGTCTGGGTATTTGTACATTTAAAGCTGCACCTTGACTGTTACGCAACTGGCCTGAAAGGCAACTTTTGTTGCAAGAGAGAGGAATTCAAGGCATTTAGAGGAGAAGCCACTTTAGTACAAACCTAGTTTCAGGAACAGGCTCTTACCACTGCTGGTTGGCTCCCAATGTGTGGAGAGATGTTGCTACAAGGGGCACTGAAACAGGCTGGATGAAGGCGTGCTTAAACATTTCCAGCACCTACAAAAAACAATAGAAACTGCAGGTGCAGGAGTAACTCTGTGTGGTTGGTGGCTGTTTTCAGCATATCTGATGCTGACAGACTGAAGGAGTTTGTTGGCAAACAGGTCTGTCTCACTTGATGGGGGAAGCAGTTGATACAAGGAAAGAAACTGCAGACCTGTCCCAGCTGCTTCCTGCAGGGGAACACTTCTGGGCAGGAGAAAATCCCTGCTGCTGCCTCAGAGCAGCCAAGCTCGAGGTGTGCCAAGTGAAGATGGGCTCCAAAACAGGTCATAGGTTCTGCTAGATGTCTTCCACGGCACAGCTAAAACAAGCATAGGGATGTAAGAGCATCTGGGGGAAACATGTCATCCCGATGATGTTCTGTTGGTGTTCACAGCAGTGCTGCTGGACCTGCCCTGGTCCTGGCCCTTGTCTGGACTGTCTCGTGTCTTGTACCCTCACCCTCTGTGGTCCAAGCAGGCTGTCCTATCTGAGACTTCCCAGGGTGGCACAGATTGGCTACGGAGGAAGCCTCCACGGCTGCACCAGGGAGCCTCTAACTCACAACCAGCCGCTCCTGCCCTCTGGGTGTGCAACCTAGCCTTCAGTGCCCGGTCAAAAGAAGTTGGACTGGGACCTCACCAATGAACACTTCCAAATGTAAAGAACCTAAATTTTACATCATGATGGGCTGAACTGAGTAAATCTGGTCATTTACCAGCTCAAAATCCTAGAAGAGACTTACTGGCATTTCTGGGAATATTTACACATAGAGAAAACATCAGGACCCTCTTCATCACCAGATTGTCAGTCCAGTCACATCTTTGCCCCATCCTGGATCACACCCATCCACCTGTTTGTACCCATGGGAAAAAGATTCCAATTTGACCTCTACAAGACTGGAGCAGCAGATGTGATTGGCTTTGCAAGTGTCTGATGCTGCAGGGGAAGAGAAATCACTGATGTTCATGGAAATACGATTTTCCAGAGTCCTCTCCTAACCTTTTCTCTACAAACTCAGTGAAAAATCTTAGATTGCTGCCTGCAGTTAAAATGTTTATTTTGGACAAATAAACCAACTATCTGGATTCACTGGGTTTCCCAAAAGAGTCTTCTTTCTTATTAGGTGCCTGGTTGTTCTGAACTACATTGTGGCTGTAACGCTAAAACTAATACTTGTCTATTAATGTGTTGCAGACACATCTTTTCATCCAACCCTATACACTACTATTTTCTACTATAATGAAATATTCCCTAGGTGTAGTTGTAGGGCTAGAACTAGAAATATTATTTTCTTAGGAAATGGGAATTAATTTCCAGTAGAGTTGAGCAGACTCTTTCAAGGATCTAGAATCCTTTATCTAGAATAAAGTTTTGGTTCAAATTCTGGATAAAACATACCATATATAGCTTTTGTATCTTATTTGTTTTTAACACATCAGTAATACTGTTCAGTGTTCAAATTCTTCTCCCCTCATTTGCTAGAGGCAACAAATGATGGTATCTTGAAACAATAAGTATTTATGAGAAAAGGTAATTTTGACAAACCTGAATCACACATTTAATGGCAAACAGTCATAAACTCTTTAAGCATTTTTTTCAGATTTTGAAAAAAGATTTTTTTTTGTTATTTTAAATGACATTTTTTTCAAAACTTCACTTATATTCATACTAAAAGTGAAATAAATATCTTCAAAGATTGAAAGTGAAATGGAAATGTTGTGAGATCTGTCCCAAATTTCTGTTATCAGTCAGAGTGAATATTTTTAAACATCTTTTTTCTTCTGTTTTCAGAAAGGAAAACAAAACAAAACAAAACAAAAACCAAAACCAACAACATCAAAATCTCAGCATTCCTGATTTAATCTTCACTCCAAGCTCCACTTTCCTGTCTCATCTTTAATCAAAGAAGCCAAACTCACAAGAAAGCAGCTCTCTATAGCTATAGCAAGTACCAGCAAAGCAGCAATTTCAGTCTGGCTGTCCCATCTACAGAAACCAACAATTTACATACATACACAGCAGCGTTGGAAGCTCTGCTCTAATTAAAATGCCATAATATAAACTCAGTTTTTATAAGATCTATAAAACTTCATTGTGGGAGTGGACTTGGCATCAGCATGGGACCAATCTGCTGCTGTTTGTTTATTTTTTTTATTGATTTGTCAAGAAAGTAATATACATCATGTTCTAATTTTATAATACTGTTGCTGTATAATTGAAGGAGGTACTTCTGGTCTAAGTCCCTATTTGCAAGCAATTACATGTTGCTTTAAAAAATATGTTTTGTGAAATTGATTTTTCATGTCTCTTGTGAGTGACGAAATATGTTTCAATTAAAAAAAAAAAAGTGTAATGGCCAGTTTTGAGACTGTCTAGTTAAAAAGTTTTCTCAGCTTTTAAGTAAGCTCAGTTTGGCATTGGCAGGTACAAAGACTGTGGCACTGCCTATTGTAGTCAAATAGCTCTGTAGTTCAATTAAGAAAAAAAAAAAGTATTGAATCCAATGATTCTATCCAGTGAAATGCAGCATTATTTACTGCTGCTTTTTAATACTCCAGCTTCTCAACTCCATCTACTCCATGAGTAATCCAGCTTTATTAACAAATAAAGTTTTCAGTCCTACTGCCTGGAAAGAGAAGATTAACACACAATATGCACAAATTCAGAAGCTTTACATACCAAAAAGGAAGTGTCTTTTAAAATTTCATGTGTTTTGGAGAACAACTTTTTGGTGTTTTAGTACTGGGGTAAGCAATACTGAAAAGATGCACTCTTTTCTACTCTTTGCATTCCTCCTGCTTGTACTTTCTACTCAGCACCAGCCCTATAGACTCTTACTAACCCTGAGCATTTTAGCCACCACCCTCACAGCAGTCTAACACAAAGTCTAGGACCAAACTTGCCACTGCAGCTGTTACGAAAGAAGGGACAGAAGTGACGTGACGTTTCCTGCACAACCCATGACACCTTGTTGAGTATCTCAAGCTTAGCCAACCCAGCATTATCTGCATCCAATATCATGCCATTTGCTCTTGAAGCAAGTTGTAACTACACTGCGATGACAAGTTAAGCATCCCAACCACAGGAGCACAGATTGTGAGGAAAGCTTTCTGCAGTCCAAAGTGGTGAAGAAGAAATGTGAGTCAGACAGTGAACACACATCAGTCAGGACATGGGATGGCTCATTTTCATCTACAGACTTTGACCCTTACAGCCTCTCGTCTCTAAGCCATCTGGGGACAGTGTACCTGTAGGTGTACACTCTTTGTCTGCCGAAGTCCACATCAGAATCTGTGCAGTAGACACGGTTTGTACCTGTGGCAAAATACCTCTATATAAATCACATGTATTATTCTCTCCAGTTTTTTATACCCACTTGCTGTCTCTTATGCTTGGCATGTAAGCTTGTAACAAGATCCCTGTGCGCTATGAACATCCCTGAGGAAGCCTATTCCTACCACTCCTATCACAAGGTCCTGCTGCATCCCCAGGGGTGCCAGCACCTTGTGCAATACAAGCAATAAATAATGGAGAATCTACCTCCCTGACACTTAGCATAACTGCTCAGCTTCAGCCTGTGTAATCTGGTTCATAAAGACAGAGCACTACACAATCCATAAACCCGTAGTCAATGTGACTGATGTGTGGCTTTCCTGGGAGGAAAGTTATTTCTAAAGACTTCTCACCCTGGTGTTGTTGTATTTTTTTGATACAAATCTCTGCTCCATTGTGCCATAGAGCTGCGATGTGCTTCTTTCTCCACGAAGCACGCAAAGCTTTGGCTTTATTTCATTGCTGCATACATTGGCTCCAGGAGACCAAGCATCTATTCCCAGATCTAGAAACCTCTTCTAAGGTATTCTGTCTTGAATATGCTACATAAAAAAAACTTGAATAAAGTCATTGTTAATTCCATTAAGGGAGCAACAAGGCACTTCTTTTTTACTCACAGTCCAGGAGGGGCGTTTGCTTCCAGGTAAAGGAGCCAAATGCATCACAGACAACTGCATTTTAATATTACATAGTCTAGATTCATTTCTGCAGGATATCTCTATAGCCTTTGACAAGATCCTGACTTCGTGTCAGTGACACTAGAAGCATACAAGTAAATAAAAAGGAAAGGTTGTTTTCTGAAATGTGGGTTAAAACATTTGAGGAAGGTCCAGTGACCTGTTCTGCTGAAACAAAAAAAACACTTTTGGCCCAAAGGCCCACCAGGTTTCTGACCATACATTATAAAATACAGCACTGGCTGTGGACAGGGTTAATCCTGATGCAAGCTCTGCATGCTCTGACAGTCTTTGAATAAATGCCATATCTGCCCTTCCTTAGGAGGCAGAGCTGCAGGAGGTGTCCATCAGCAGGGACCCAGCTGGGGTTGCTTTATCTTTGTGAGGTGCTCAATCCATCTCCTTGCTGTCCTTTCTCCCTGCCCTAATTGTGTCCTTGGCAGGGGTGTACACCCTGATATTTCTCCAATGCTTCAGTAAGAAAGGTCAAGAACAAGGTTTCACTGTGAAGACACTAGGTCTTCACAAGTGCTCCACTGCCTGCACAGATACCATCCCCTCTGATCACTGCTTCCCATGCAGGGCACTTTTCTACCATATGTTCCAACTGGACTTTCAATCAGTGCCCACTTTTAGAGGTCAACACCCACCCTGCTCATCCCTCAGAGGGAGGCTTTTTTCCAGACACGGTATTCTAGCTCTTTTTCTGCATTTTTAGCAATATCTCAGCAGTTCTGCCTGACACTACAGCCTCCCTCACGGCAGCTCAGCTTGAGCCAAAGGATTTATTTCAATTCCCCTGAACAGTTCTTCCCTTCTCTTCTCTACAGTGCCCTTTACCACTATGGTTTTCCTGCCCTGTCCCTAGGCTCTCAGAACCACAGATACATCCAACTGCCAGGGGAGAGCAAATTAGAGTCTGTCCTATCTCATATGTCAGAGATAACCATCGTGGGAGTCCTTATTCCCATTGCAAGGAAGGCAATGTGTTTGACTCCCAAGCCAGAACAGCAGCAAAATGTTGGCAATAGAAGTATTGTTTGATTGAATGTATTTAATTCCCTAATCTTATGAATAGGTACCACTAGATGGTCCTTTGGGCCATCTGCGTACTCAGAATTGCTCTTATTTTAAAGAACCTGCAGATCGAAGATGGCAAAGACTGAGTGCAGGGGGAACTGCAAATCCCTCTGCACAGCTTTGCACCCACTCCTGCTTCCAGTCCAGCATCACGTCTGTGGGACTGCCCTACTTGGCATGCACATGCAGTACCACACACTTCACTTTTTTGCCTTTCTCAATCATTTTTCTTTTATCACTCCCCTGCTCCCCTCCACCAATCCACATGTGGGAACCTTTGCCACTCCCAAAAGCTCTCCTTGACGCACACCATCATGTCTTGAATCGAACAGTGCAGATTTAAGAAATGATGGATATGTAATTTAAAGGCATAGCACAGCCAAACTGCACTGTTACGGCTGCTGAGCAGTTTTTTTAGTTTGTAGCCACAGCTATAGGCAACATATTAGCTGAATATTTGTAATTGCAGCCAAGTGAATGAGCCCCAGGGAAGCAAAGGTGGTTAAAATTAGCAAAGGTCATGAGAGGAGTGCATGATACACCATGGCTGAAAGGGAAACAGATCCTAGACCTTGAAGGGAAAATTTTTATACTAGACTTTGAGTTTAATTTCTGCTTTATACAAATTTTTTACTTATGCTAAATCGAGTTAGCAGGATGGCATGGATAATATGATACAGCATGCAAAATCAGTGCAGCTTGTGATGACTGCATATAAGGAACCATGTTTTGTTCCTTACCTTTACTGAAGCGCTAGTGTTGGCACGGCAGCAAGCAGTAAATGAATGAGCGATGCTACAATCATTTGTGAATACGCCTATCAAACTCAGCAAATTGCCTAGCGTTTGGAGAAGTAAATAGATGGGACTATTCCACATCATGCTACAAAGACTTGGAGACTTTGAGAATATGATCATGACAGCATGACAGCAAAGCTGTCCATATAGTAGAGGAAAATCCAGCCCAGTCCTTCTTGAGAAAGCTTAGCTTAGGAGGCAACATCTGCAGCTTGTGTAATGACCCATTCACACCCTGTTAAAGGCATGTGTTGCTGCCCCTCCAAGAAACCTGAGATTTCAAGGTGCCTCCACTGCTATTTTTTTCTGAGTTGGAAATTTATTTTTCCTTATCAGCAGGAGCAGGATTAGACCCTGCAATGTGCAGCAGCTGTAGGAACAACTTAATCAGTCATCCTGAGGGCATAAAAGGAGTTGGGGCTGAGACAATAGGCTCAATGATAGTTTGCTGTGGATGAGGCAGGTGTGTGCAGCAGAGCTTGGTGCTCCAGTTGGCTTTGAGATTTTTAAGAAGTGCAGGCAGGATGGAAATGAATTTAGGGCAGAAATAAGAGGAGTCAAAAAAAAGAAAAAAAGAAAAAAAAGCAAGTTTAGGCTGACTACATCCATCCTCACAGTGAATTCATTAGGTTTATTCAATGTGGGATTTAAACAAAAATAAATAAATAAGTAAATAAATAAAACCAGCAACAAGTTGTTGGTTGTTTTTTTTTTTTTCCTCCTTTCAAACAATAGAAGTATTTTCCCTTTACATCTTCAGAATGAAGTGCTTTAATTTTTAAAATTTGCCTAATTTGGTTGTTTCTGTATAAGAAAGTGAAAACAAAAACAATCTCCAAAGCTGATGCAAGTCGTTTTGGCTGTCAGTGATTTTACATCACTGTCCCATTTGACCAGTGAACAGAAATGACACAGCTGTGTTTCCTGCCTCTGTAGACTGGTGGGACCATGACTACATACAGGCAGTGTATTGTGCCTTACAGCTACTGCTGGTCATTCTGCCCTTTGCAGAGACCTTCTACAGCTGTCCCATAGCTTGGAGACTGTTCGAGTGTTTCTTTCCTTTTCATATGCATATGAGAGGCAATGGAAAAAGATTCAAATCATGGCTTTCTAGCACCATCTGAGTGTGAAATATTCTTTCGAAGTTCTTTGGGAAGTAACCTAAGACCACCAAAGCTCCTTTCTCACTGGTTTTATCCCAGACTGACTTTCCCATGGTCACGCGGGAAGCCTTTCAATGTTTTTATGGCTCAATTTTTCCTACCCAATAATTCTAGAAGTTAAATTTTTTGTTCTTTTTAAGTGAAAGACAAGATTGGAGATAAAAGCTGTAATCATCACCTTCTGAGAACTGAGACTAAAAGCACACCAAATGTAATGAGTGTCTCAATCAGATCCCAAAAAGGCAGAGAAAGCAGTATGCCGATAGCAGGCCAAGAAGGGGCTGGAGGATTTTCAGTGCTTTCCTTCCCTGCGGTCTCCAGCTGCATTTTCTTCTCCCTATGAGGTGTGCGCTAGGTGAGAGTGCTGCTGTGTTTGTGTGGGAAGGATCTCTGCTTCTATCAACATTACTGGGAGCTAAGATTGTTGTCCTTATGGCCCAGCAGGAAAAACTTTAATAGAAGAGACATTCACAGCAGAAATTTGCAGTTTGTTGCACAACAGTAACCATATGGTGACTCCATAAATCCAATACAAGTATGTTTGCCTTGTGGAGAAGGACACACCTGTCTTTTTTTTTTTTTTTTTTTGTAAATACGACCTAATTTACTAAAGCATTTCCTTGGATTCTGCTGGGCTAGAGTTATTTCTTTCCTAAGATGGGACCTCTATGAGTAATGGAAGTGGGTATAACTCACTCAACTGCCCAGAAAAGGTGGAAAGAAAGGTTCAGAGTGGCACTGCAGGAGCATTGTAATCTTTGCAGTGACAAGAGCTTCACATAAAAAGTTATGTTCTCTTTCTTGAATTAACTGAGTAGTTAAAAATGCTGTGCAGAAAACAGCTAAGCCCTGAAAGAGAAACCTCAAGCCTGGATTTCCTACTGAAGCCTTCATCTCCAGTGGCATTGAACCCTGCATTGCTCTCCCCTTGAGTTTTGTACACAGATTCCACATGCCAGTTAAAAACTTTCCTGTGGTTCTGGGCAGCTTGATGTATCTAAAGGCACCACAATCCCTCAAGATTGCCCTTCTCCATAGGAACACAGGTCTTGTTTTTCACATCTAACAAAATGAGTGATGGGATATGTCCTCCTAAGGCACCAGTGGGGCAGAAATCCATGGAGTGAATGGCAGTCACCGGAGGTGCAGGAATTCAGAGCAGGACCATCCTGTGCCTCCACTGCCAGACCACAACAAATGTCACCAGTTTCTTCCTGTGGTTTGGAAAGAAGGTGTTCCTGCAGAACATAGCTGCTGAGTTCTCCTGTGCCTGTGGGGTCTGGTGGGCTCAATTCCTCAGTTAGCATGAATTAATTGCACATCTGGCTTTCTCACATGCAAATCAGAATTGGGTACCATGTACCACAGCAGGCAACAGGACTACAGCTGCTCAGGGAGCAAGAGATAACCCTAACAGCTGATGTCAGCAGCCTTCAGGTCTTTAACATTTCCAAGTGAAAGGTACCTCTGCTATCCATCAGCAAGGTACCTGGTGCTTGCTGCAGCACAACCTCTTTTCTCACACAAGCACGTTCTATTAGACTGCATAGAAAAAGACATCCCGGAGCTTCCATCCTCCTTTTAGGACAGGAAGGATGGGATATACAGAGCAGAAATGACAGAGGTCCAGACCGGGTCAGATCAGGGTTGGGGTCAAGGCTATCCAGGCCTGCTAGCAGAACAAGTGGAGATAGAGTGAGTAGCAGCTGCAAAAGAGTTATGAATGTCTGCCCATACTCAGAGATCTCTGTCTCTCAGTGTATGTCACACAAACAAGAACACATCTCCTCTTAGCACTGACCTGCTGAGTGGTAACATGGACCTTGCAATCGGAGAGAAATCAGCGGAGCAGGATTGGACCACATCCTAGTTGTAACATGTTGCACTCATGATTGAAATGAATTCTGGGATGAAGCTCATGATTAACAGCATGGAAGCAATTTTCTCTTTCTGGAATCACAGCTCAGACACTGAAATTTCATTTCTAGAAAATAACTGCTATCTAAGACTTCTAATAAGAGGCGTGGTGCTCTCACAACCCTCATGCAGCCCCTTTTCCAGAGTCATGCCCTCTATAATAAATCCTTCATGTTCCATGGTGTGTCTTCCCAAGACTGAACATTTACTTAATTATTAATAAAAAGAGCTTGGGGAGCTATGAAACTCCTTCTGATACCCCTTCATTGTGATGAACTCATTAATTTGCAGATCCACAGCACACTGAATTGACAGGATGGCTTCCAGCGTTCAATGGACTCTGGACCAGCCTTTTATTGAACAAACGAAGTAAATACTCCTCTTCTCCAAAATACACTTTAAAAAATGATTGTCTTCCTAATGTTAAACTGCGAAATTCAGGCCACTATTTATGGCTGGGATTCTTCCTATATATAATCATACTTTATTGTTTTCTAATGAAATGCGCGATCTAGTTAAATGAACATGAATGGAAGCAACAGAGCTGCAGACAAGAAAGCAGGAGGGATATATAATTAATGTGATCATTGGAAAAAAGCTGTGTGATATCGTTCCATCAATTATCAGCTTCTAATAATTCTGTCACCAAGTAAATGAAAGCATTTTATCAATTAGTGCCAATTGTTTCCCCACAGAGAGCACTGAAAAATGTTGAAAACCAATTCATAACTGCAGCAATATAGAAGGAAAAGGAGAGGAGCATAGGACAAGCCTGAAGACAGCTACCCTCTGTATTGCAATGACAGTCACTTAACAAGGCTTTATTGAAGGCAGTGAAAAGATTTGCAGCATAAAGTCTAAGTTATTGCATAAGAGCAATAAAGAATTTTGGGGGGAGTAATCTAATGATTCAGTTTCAGGAGACCAACTTGCATTTTCTAACTGTCAGAGATGCTCTTTGAGACTGACCCAGTACATCTCTAGATTGGCCATACCATGCTCTGGCCTGAACCATCCAGCTCAATTAAGCTTCAGTCCTGGTTGGAGGGGCACATGTATCATGGGAAACGGCTCTAGACTGCCTCAGTGGGTCAGACATTATCTACCTTTTTGAGGCAGGTGACCTTTTTAAAACCGATCACATAAATAGTGTTTCGGGTCTGTGAAAACCTACAGTTGACAGGGACAGCAAGGGATGGATTCTTCTCTCTTTATGTGATGATGGCACAGACATCTGCATCTGACATACCCCTCCAGACTTCTCCTAAGTTCAAGGAAACAAACACCTCCCTGCAGTGACATATCTGCCCTGTAAGTGTTGCTCCTTGCTCCCTCTGTTGACCACCAGTAACTAGAGGCAACTTCTGAATTGCTGTGTCTCAATTTTAACAGAAGTCCATTGTGATGAAATTCACACCATCTTTGGGACCTTTTCCTTTGACTACTCCAGCCATGCATTAAGGCCACCGAGAACAGGGTCAGCTTGGCCACAGAGGGCTGAGCATCTCGCAGGAGAAGAGAGCTGTGCAGGTCCTAGTGGGCAGGGGCAGAGAGAGCTACAGACTGAAAGTAAGATTTGGGGATCCATAACTCTGTATCTAATGGACTTCACATCCCATAGCAGGTATGGAGGGTCTGTAGCTGCTTCTCTATGATATAGCCTGGAGTTATGGTTAAGGAAGGACTGGAGTGATGTTTTAACCTGCTGGTGTGACTGCTACCCCTGCAGAGGCTTTATGCCCTGCACAGAGATGTTTGTGAGTATTCAGCAAGAAGCCATCTATTCAGAGGGATTTTCATTCCTCCTCTCAGGATGGGAGGCTGGTATTTTGCTTCATTATCTCCTAACTTAAAGTTCAGGCCATCTGGCATCCCAGTGTGCAAACAATCTTGTAAATTAAAAGGAAAAATATGGTCATGATTCCCTTATGGCTACAGATATGCAAGCTATTAAATAACAGGTGATGTGCAGAATGTACTTGGAAAGAAACAAAGTTGGTTCCTAACATCCCATCCCCAGCAGGTAAAGCAGCATTTTATGAAGGAAGATGACCTTGTTCCTTTACGGCATGTTTTCCTTCTCCAACTTATTGCTTGGACTACTGATCCTCCTGGAGTTGGATGAAGTGCTGGTGACTTTGTGTCAGTCATAATTTTGTATGACTGTCCTTAGAGTTTTAAGCCAGCCCTTTGAATTCCTTTCCAACAGGTTCATTCTTCATCTTAGCCCACAAGCTAATTTAGCTCTCTGCTGAACCCACAGAACTTTTTTGACTTCATTTTCTTTAACTAATCTGGAAAACTTTATTCATAAAACCTTTTAAATTACCATCCTCTTCACTCCTTTCTTGGAAGACCCACCAAGGATATTTGGTGCCATGCTGGATGTTTCAAATGAGTCCTATTTCATTTAAGAGCATTAACAATTTCAAAAGATATATAAAGATGAAAGATCTTTGCATGTTTTAACGAACCTCAAAATAAGCTTTGGAACAATTTGATTAGGAAGCTCTCAAAACTTCAAGTGCTCCCTCAGGATTGAGCAATAGTAAAGGTAATAATTAGCAAGATCAAATTTGAAAATAGCTTATTCCATAAATATATGTTTTATTCCTTGTATATGGAGCCAGAGCTAAATAGGTAAAGGTCTGGAGAAGTGGAACAAAGCTAAGAATGTACAGACAAATGAAAGTACAGAAGCCTTGCCTCCACAGGCAAAAAATAAAATAAGGTGGTAGAAAAGAAAAGAATAGCTCTGTGCCTACTAGTGAAATAGAAGCTGAGACTGGGAGGAGTGGAGCATCCCACCTCGACCATGCACCATGGATACAAACATTCTCCTGAAAGTCTATGTGCTGAAGAGCTCATCCCCCCTCAGCTTACCAGCTGGGTTCTGCTGACCTCTTCTTGGAGTGTGTGGGTTTGCATTGGAAATGGGGAAGAGCTCTGAGCATTTCAGCAAAGCCCAGGTCTCTTGCTTTTCTGTACCTGTGGATAATTCCAAGAAACTCATGCATAAGCTTCAGTCTTGTATTTTCTTCCCCATCTTTTTTCACAGGTTGGCNGGGTGGGGGGGCAGGTTGGTTCTCAGGTCTGTTCTCATATATAGGAAACAAGCTTCAAAACAAGCTCGAGAACTTCAGTTTCCAGAAACTCTTTGCCCACTGGGCATGATCGAAAGATCCTCTCCAAGAAGGCATATTTCATCTGGGACTTGGTTTAGGCTGATCTGCCACACATGGGCCATACAGGGGACCGGTCGTCTGGACTGAAGCATAACACCAAAGGTCTCGCCTACTTGTTGATAGAGATAGGGCCACCAGAGATGAAACTCTAGTGTAATACTAGGACTGAATCCAGCTCTGACTCCCGACTGTCTGAAAACTCTTTGGAGATCAAACAAGGTATTTACTTCCAGCTCAGCACTAATTAAGAAAACCACAGTGTTGCTGTTTTGAGTGAAAGCAATACACACACGAAGATGTTATCTGAACTATACAAAATCTCTAAAACTGAACTGGTTCATTGACCCTTGCTATTCTCCAGGTGACATCCCAGAGAAGGCAGCACATCACTGTGAGTCTGTCTGGATTTTGCTGGGATTGTAGGATGTAACTTGTCATCTCCATGGCTTGGAAGAAGCCGAGGTGGGGGGGAGGTTCTGTGCTTTCCCTCTCTGTTCTGACTCATTAAGAAGAACAGACACAGCATTCATTACAGTGTAACATTGCATGGGTTTGTGCCCTCCCATCAACGGCTTCTTACTTGTTGAACATCATTTACGTTATTGTGATCAGTCTCACTGGGTAATCACTTAGACAACACAAGTATTTACAGTGAGATTCCACTGTCATTCAGCTTTAGTTTTTCAACAAAGACTGTTCTGCTGGGAAAATTACCTGGTGAGGTCCTCATGGCAAGACTCCTCTCAAAGGAGAAGCCAGTACTTCCAGCCTGTGTAACTGTGCCTGCTCTACAGCAGGGTATATACTGCAAGACACTGGCCTTTGTACAGCCCCTGGTGATATGCTGGATCATTACAGCTCTTCCTACGAACTTGGTAGAGAGGAGCATCCTTTGTGGCCCTCTGGGACTATCTGGAAACAATGACAGGCCACAGGGAGGATAACCCAAGCAGAAGAATTTGTACGGGCTATACAGGACAACAATGCCTTCCTCAGTTCCTACAAGGTCTCAAACCCTTCTTCCTGCCATTGCTGTTCTACACTTAGCATGCAGATCCAGAAAATTCCCCCAGACATTTGCTCTGCAACAGTTTTGCTTCCCGGACCTCTCTTCTCACCTGCCTGGTATGGTAAATATCCAGACCCGTGATACCGCTGTGGCACTGCCGAGAACAAGTGTGTTAAGGTTGGAGTAGCTCTACGGGACAAGGCCTGGTGTGACCCACTGGACCACTCAAGAAACTTCCAACATGTGCTTTGGACTTCAGTGTGCCTGGAAGTGCTCCCCTCTCTCCACCACGAATGACCTCGGAGCTCTGTACCAAGTCTTGGCTACATTTCACCTGCCTGTACCATCCTTTTGATGACCAGCACCCACACAACAATCCATGGCCTATTCTCTTTAGGAGGACCCCAACACTGCCTGACTCCAGGACTTACAGTACTTGCAGGCAGCTGGGCTTCAGGCTGAGCCCAGACTTTTTCCATCAGTGAGCCCTCCAAGGGCATAAGAGCACACATGCTTACAGACAGCGTGAGCAAAGGGGCTGGAAAAGAGGACTTGGCAGCTCCCCTGCACAGCTGGAGAGGGGAGAGGCAGTGCTGCAGAAGGAGCAGGCTGCAAGTGAGAATTTCACTTGCTTTCCATGAGATTAGTTGTTTCTCTAAGTATTAAAATGTCTCTTACTACGAAGCTATTGAATGTGTCACCAATGACAGCAGGTACCAGGATTCTAATAAAGAGTTGCCCTGGAGAAACTGCAGTTTCCCCTTTGCTTCCCTTTGAAACCTCCAGAGCTTTAGAAATTCAGATCTGCAGCCTTCATGCTAAGATGCAGCGGCTCCGGCGCTGCCTGAGGAGCACAAAGCCGCAGAAGAGCTCCATCCTGTTGGCCTGAGACTGTGTCTCTATCTCCAGTCTACAGTATCGGATGCACACCTTAGAAAACATTCTGCGTGGATGGCTAACTGTGCTGCTACCCTGGCTGCATACAAACCACCTTCCTGATAAAGAGCAGACAAACCCAACGCTTCTGCTGGTCACCTGGGAGATAAAGCCCACCAGAGCGTGTGTTTGTTTCATAGTTTCTTGGTGCACTGATAGAGATTAATCAATCATGTCAACTCTTTGGCTTGCTCTGTAATTTAACCACTTTCAGAGTTTTGTGCTACTGCTGTCTATTTTCTGTCTGGTTAAATGATCTCCTGCAGTCCAGGACACCCATAGCTTCATGCACTGCCTGGGTTTTGTGGCATCAATTAATAATATTTTTAACTACATTTTTACTGGATTTGTGCCTTGCTGTCCAGCTGATGGTGCTGTTCAACATGTTAATAACTTGCATGTCACTACACCAGAGTGACAGGCCTGTGTTTCCAGCTGTTCAGCAATTCATGTCTAGCTCCAGTCTGGGGTTGTGTCCTGTGGTCAGCAACAAAGTTGTCCTGATGCAGGAGCTGCTGGGTGTTGTGAATCCCCAGCCTGGGAGGGAGGGAGTCAGCAAGGTGTATGGAAATCAGTCTCACTTGCTGCACACCGAGGTCTGTCCTGCAATGAAGCCCTGATTATAGCTCACCCAGAGCTTCTCCTCTGTGGATCTCCACGGTGTACATGTGGCAATTCCCAGCTGTACGTATCCTTTAGGCATCTCCTAAAGTCAGGTGAACTGATCACCCTGGATCCTGGAAGGGTCCTGGCAGGTGCCAGAGTGAGACCTCTCTGCTCGCACATCACCCTGCCCTGCATGCCGTGTTCTTTAGCATGCTAGAAAAGAAATCTGCCCTTTAATCATTTCCTTCTGTTGCACTCAAAGTTAGGCTGAATCCTCTTTGGAAAGACATAGCTTATTCCCCCCAGTGAACATCTGAACTTTTGGGCTTTGCAAAGCCACCTACAGAAAACAGGGTGGCAGGAGCTGGGCAACCAGGGGGACTCAGGGAAGGAAACAGCCAGCCAGCCTGCACAGCCAAGCCTCGGGAATGAGTGAAAACATACATTTCTTAGGAAGCAGAGGGAAGTTTGTGTAGTCCTAGGACTGAATGAAAGCAGAGCTCTGGCCATTGTTCCTAGCACATCACAAATGACCTTCTTGACGCCTTCCAGCTGGGGCTATGACATTTGCCTCCTCCCAGTGATTGACTTCCACAAAGGAGGAATGACTCCTATTTCCTGGGGCCTAAGGGGGATTTATTCTTAGTCATGCTGGCTTGTGCTTTCAACACCAAATTCTCAGTTTCTTTCCCTATTGACTGCACTGGCACCTACACACTCATAACACAGATTTGTGAGAAACATGCAAAAGAGAATAGTGCAGCGACAGTCCTCCCTCGCTGGGACTCCCTCGTGTAGATAAAAAAGAGGCACTGTTTCAAAAATAGGATGATCAGTACTTGACATAAAAAGGCATCCAGCTCTATCTCGGGTTGTGCATTAAAATTATCCCTCTTTATTCGCAATCCCTCCTCCTCATCAGAAAAATCTCACCCGAGGCTATTTTGAAGCTCCAATGTGTCGCTTTTCATTCATGTTTTTCAACGTACTACTAAACATGTGCACTTTTGAAATTTCACATCTGAAATGTGTGAACTGCTCTCCACTGAAAGGAAAGCCTGAATTTCAGAGGGCCATTTCCATTTGCCCTGTTTTGAGGTTAAGTAGTATGGAGAATGCCTGAGACATTCACAAAACAGGAAATTTCACAGAATGAAGCAACGTGCAGGAACATGTGGTGGTGAGCTCTCTGAACTGCCTTGTATACATTTTATGATGTCCCTTGAGAAGAGTGGGAATGAATTCATTAATCTGCCACTAACACAGAAAGAAAACACGGATGTGTACATCTTCATTCCTTGGAGTGCCACAGCAGATGGAACCGGGCAGTGACCACAGGCTCAGGAAAGGGGCATGCTCGGGATAGTATTGCTGGGAAGGCAACCATGGGATCAAAAGACCTTCCTCCAGAGAACATCAAGGACTCAGGTGGACAGTCACATCAAAGCAAGCCCAAGCTTTGTGCTGGCTCTGTGATGTGGACTCTGGTCTTTGTGTTCAAGAGGTGCCTCCTGATTTGGAGATCTGCAGGACAGTAAATGATCAGGTTGGCAGCCAGGCTCCTGAGGACTAAGATCCTAAATGAGGATTTGGAGACAAGAAAAAAGATGGACAAGCATCCTGTTCTTGAATGCTGGCTAAAACATTATTAAGAGCAGCCTGGAAGAACACTGAAGACTTGATTGAGGGAGGGAGATAAAACTGAGTAGGGAAACTTGGGAAAACTTTGAAGGGGAAAATAAAAGGGAAGAAGGAGTTGCCATGCAGAAACACTGTGAGATGCCAAGATCAAAGATCCCAGTGAACAAAGACTTATTTCTGCCACTGGAAAGCTTGGATGGGTTTCTCCAGCTCTCCCTGTGCCTCTGTGTTTCTCCCCACCAGCTGTGTGTCTGGACTGTCTGTTCTGCAGACCAGGGTGCCTTTGTGCTTCACAGGGTCAGTGCCCAGTCCAGTCCCAGGTGGGACCCTGGTGTTACACAGACTGTGGCAATTCCCCTGCATGCATCACCTCTGGGCTCTGCTGGCTCAGCACTTTTGGAGTGGACCTACATGGGATTTTATGGGATCCACGTGTGGTTATGAAGCATTCTGGTTTCATAGCAGCTTTTCTTCTGCTGAGGTCACAATGGAATGAGAAGGAATACGATATCTCTGTTAGCGTGGGTCAAAATTTCAGCCTGGTCTTCTCCAGGTCTTGAAAACATTTGGGGGACATTTCTACACAATATGCAAAAAAGCCAGGTGTGCACTGTTCCCCAACACCAATCCATTTCCTTAAACATCATCATTCTCTGCCTAAAGCATTAAGAATATATATATATATATTTAGCAATTTAAAAGGAATGGCCTGAAATATGGGGCTATTTATGTTACAGTAACCACAGTCTAGAATGAGAAGTGTTGCAGAGAGATTGCATAGATTATAAGGCATGTAATCATCTTTAACCTTTCCTGCCTGTTAAATTGGTTCATTTCCTTTCATTCATGTATCTGAATTACTTTTGTGTAAATATATACTTTTCTTGGCTTCTTTTCATGCTCATTTTTTTGCTTAAAAACAAAAGCAGCAATTAAAGAATGATAAAGACATTACTAAATAGATCATACGCTGGTTTCCCTTTAGAAAGGAAAGTATTATTGCTTTGTGTGATTCAAGTGACTTCAGCTACAGTATTGCAGGGAGTGAATTAAATATTTTTACTAGCTACTTGTATTAAATTTGCTGAGTCTCCTATTAAATCCCCAGCATCTCAGATTCAGGAAGCCAGGATAGTAACGGGAGAAGTGTGAGTATTGCGCAAGGCAAGAGAAAGCAAATTCAGCCCAGGACTGTGCTGTCCTAGGTGTGTTTGGAGCAAGCAGAACCCCAGGGCGTGACAGAGCAGACAACGTGAAGGCAGGGAGTTTCAGTATGAAAGCAAGAATCTAGGGACCCCGCTGGTTTCCAGTTGCATCCCCCAGGGGAAGGAGCAATTTAAAAACAGGTTAGGCCCAGGAATGAAAAACCTGGAGAAGGAAAGTGTTGGGAAAAACACTGCCTCCCTTCAGACGAAGGGAGACCCCATGCAGTTAGGCATAGCCAGAAGTAGGTACAGGAGGTGCCTTGTGTCCGCATCACAGAATCACACCAAATCAGAGAGTGGTTCAGGTTGGAAGGGACTGCTGGAGGTGCAAACTGTCAGAAGATATAGGAGGGAACGAAAGCTTTAGTGCCCCCTCTCCTCCCTCGGGACCTCCTGCTGCTCTTTGCTTGAAGCCAGCCCTTCAAATCTGCTGGTTCTGCATGGTACAAACTCCAAAATAAATTTCCCCAGCTTTCTTCCTCTGAGGTGGCCTTCAGGACCTGGCACCATCTATGTCCAACAGCCACTGCAGCCAGTGCCTGCAGTGGGTGTGCTGGCTGCATGCTAAACCAGGTGCTCTGGTCATCTCCACTGCTGGCTGCATGCCGCAGCCAGGGCTGCCTTCACCTTCTTCCCAGAGACAACCCAGTTCCTTTTTGCCATCACTGCTGACTTTCAAATGACCAGACGTTCCCTTTCAGAAAATCCTGCCTATGCTACTGCTTTTCCCTGCTTTGGAGAGGAACCTTTTCTTAACACAAATACAAGCATCTTCTCCTTTTTGCTTTGAGGACTCAGAATCAGGTGAGTAAATGCAGACACCTTCCTTGCCTTTCCCTGTAGCCATCATCAGGGTTTTGGGCAGCCACCACCCCTGTGGGTGAGCTCTGGGACTTTTTGAAGGGCTGTGCTGAGAGAAAGCTCAGTGGACATGACATTTAGGGCTTTGTGCACTTGTGTTATGAGTGCCATATGTACGCCAGCTGCATCTGCTGCTTTGCAGCCATGAGTCCTTGCTCTTTTCCCTACCCATGTCTTCTGCATCTCTGGGCATAAGTAAGTCCCCTGGCAGACCCTAACAGTGTGATTAGAGATGCCCAGATCCCTTCGATCCTTGCTTTTCTGGAGCTGGAGTGGCTCAGCCCACTGAGGCAGGAAGAGTCCTGTTGAAGAACGACTGTACATTAGTGCAGCCTGCAAGTACTGGGACACCTACACTGTGCCTCCTTCTCCCTGAGGCAGAAACATTTTTCTTGGCCTGAGCTTTTGGAATTGCTCGAGTGCTTCTGTCATGTCTGTTCCCTAGAGTTCACGGAGCCTGTTGGGATGATGCTCTGACAAGCACTCTGCCAAGGTACCTCTGTGCTAGACAAATGAGCAAAGAGATGGTGTGGAGGAAACTGTGACGAGGAGGCTTTCCCCAAAGTGGCCAGAAATGTGGTGTTTTCAGAGACAGCAGCTAGTTGTTCACCTGACTTGTCCTTCAAGCAATGTTCCCTGCTGATATAATGGAAAGGCTCCTGAGTATGAGACAGAGAAACAAACGGAGGCTTTACTCTGTTCCTCAAGCCTCTTCCTTACTGAACACTCATCTCTCGCTGGCATTAGTGACCAGGCTGTTTGTCACCCCAGGATGAACCAAGTGAATCCTGCACTGGCCATGCTTAGCATACAGCATGGATGGGGAATGGTGTTGACCCTGGAAGTTCAGAAGTATCTCAGGAAGTATCTTGGGGATATGTGGTGTTAAACCTCATCTCCCACCTTTGTAATCCTTGCATTCTTCTTTCCGCCCTCCTCCACAGCTGGGTCTGATCCAACAACGTCCCTCCTGTTGACTGCAAGAGGACCTGGAACTATCACCTTAGCCAAGGCTACCACTTTTTTACACCAATAGAGCTGACAGGTCCTGGGGTCTGCAGCATTCCTTAATGACTTCCATTGGCAGACAAGTGGTCATCAGTATGGGCAGGGCAGAACTATTTACAGTCCTAATTAAAGACCTCGTTCATCGCTGATGGCCACCCAGAGACTGTTCTGTGCAGATGCATCCATTAGAAACTCTAAGCTTGCATCCTTAAAAAAGATCCTGGCTTTTACTCCCAGGAGGTATCAGCAAGGGTTTGGTGAATGTAACCCACTCGGTGCTGAGCAGATCCCCACGTCAGCAGGGCCAGCCTTGATTACATGCTGTTATAATAAGGAGGGTTTGCATTAAATCACTGAAGATGCACAGCTGGGAAGCTGCTGATCAGTAATAGTTTGTTCAATTACCAGAATATATCCATGTCCAATAGAGAGTGATTCACAAACTCAGAGCTGGAGCTACCAGGCTACATAGCAAGGCTCTCGGTTGGGTTGCTATCAAATGTTTCAGGATGCTTCAGTCCCCTTTATTTTAAATCTCAGCTCTTCTGTCTCTATAGTCCACATATTTCTATATTCTGACTCACTGTTGGCATTAGCAGATAACAGATGTTCTTAAGCTCTAATGTTATGTCAATCCTGATATATGGATTTGATTGGGAAGCTATGTTGCAAAAAGTTCTCTACATGGGCTCACCCTGGGGATGCAGGAATGTAGGGTCTCTGAAACTGTGAATGACAAAGGAGGAAGTGAAGACAGATTATTCACATTTTGTCAAAATGCAAGTGTGAGATGCCACCCAAGGTAATGATCATTTCAGCAAGTTTAAAGAAAACAGAAGGAAGTATTTGTTCATGCAGTGCCTAGTTAAACTGTGAATCTCATTAACATGGGCATGAAAAAAAAAAAAGACATAAAAAAAACAGATTAGACAGGCAAAGAGCCACATCACAGCCCAGCTACAACGTCAGGTATGGAAATCTCTGAACATCTCATTACTGGGAGTGATAGAAGGAGTATGGAGACAGGGGAAAGATCATTCCGTGCTTTCATGAACCTTATGCTTTTTTTCTAAGCTTCTGTCTAAGAGGAGATGCTAGATGGTACTGGGTAGGTCTATAGCAGGTTTCTGACTAAGAAGAGACATGCAGGTGCTACAAGGAAGCAGGGTATATGGTGAGTTTACAAAAAGGGAAATGCTTTCTGTAATGCCTCAGGAAAACTCAGGTCTCTGGATGAGTGGTTTATGCTGACAGCAACAAATCTAAATATGATTTAAATTTCTATATAGAAATCACAGACCTGAGATTTTCTTATGCTCGCATTCTGGCATATATGCGATCCACTTTGCAGTCAAGAGACAGTCACCTACAGCAAGCTTGTAGAAATAGTAATGTGTTGATTATGTCTTGACATCCACTTTATGGGTTGAAGTGGAGACTTTTAGAGCTGAAGAAATAACTAAAATGCCAAGCCTGTAAGAGCAGGGCTGATGACAAGCCATAGCCATCATGCACTGAGTGCATGTTGGGGACTGGTGGCACTGCTCAGAGTAACCCTACAACAGCAGTGCCTCCCTCATCAGCCCTCATTTACCCACTGTCATCAGCAGGGACAGCACTGAAAGCAGGTGGACAAAGTGCCACTAACGCAACATTTTGTTTGGTCACTAAATCATCCCATCCTGTCAGTACTGAAACTATAGAGTCCTTCTGAGTGCTCAGGTCTCCTAACCAGTTAAGAATTCAGAAAGACAAGATTTGGTCAACTGTAGTATAGGAAAGCATGATATTATTCCATAAAATGTAGTGCAAATGCTTGATGGGGCCATTGAGTAGTGGTGCTCCTTTTCTGCACAAGTGCTTCCTCCAGCATTGGCTCACCATGTTCATCTACCCCTCTGAGACCCCAGTGGTGTGCCAACCTCCAGCCCCACGGGCTCCCTCATCCCCCCCTGCTTGGATCTCACACGCTCTGGGTAGAGGAAAATCTGAGAGACAGCTACCCTTTTTTGCATAATAGTTTGCCTTATGGAATGAATCATCACTCTCACCACATAGGATATTTGTAATAAGCAATTCTTGTTTCTCTTCAATAGCTAAGCCAATGCCACCTAATCAATATCTGCAGCTGGAACCTGCTTAAAAGCTCATCAAGCCGTCTGTCATTATTGTTGTACAAGCCAATGTGGACACTGTCATTTTGGTAACAATAATCATAGAATATGTATGAATTCCAGTGAAGCACCCCACTAATGAATGTCTCCAAGTTGGAAAGTAAATCACAGAGCAGCGAGACAGACAAGTGGATATTTAAAACAGTCCCAAAAGTGCTTAACAGTCTCCGAACACTGAAGCAGTTGTTGAATGGATGGTATATAAATAAAAAAAAAGCAAATAATTAGGGACTGTTATGATGGTCTGAAGAAACAAGAGCAGGTTCCAGTGGCTGGCCTACATTGGAGCCACGCAGATTGTAACTGATTTTGCATAAATTGGTACAGATTCACTTTTCTGATAGCTGAGATGGTTCCAATAACAGCCAGTTTGGGACTCATGCCTATCTATACCCGCACAGACAGTAGTCTGGCTGTGTGCTGAGAAGCCAGTTATACTTAGAGACAGGGCTTCATTTTCCTGGACACCAAGCTGCTGCCAGCAGCTTGCACAGTGAAAGAGAGCTGCTTTCTGTTCGATTTGTAATTGTCCATGTGTGTTTCTAATGGACAGCACTGGGAGGACAGGGAATGACTGGAAAGACAAACTTTCTGAAACACAGAGCTGAAGTCCATTTCTGCTGGCATTAGAGAAAACTGGCAGGGGAGGGCCTGGCCAGAGAGAAGAAAGGAGTGACTCCCTGTGACTGTAACGATTCAGCAGTGATAAGGTTTAGCAAAAAGGATGGAACAAGGCTTTTCTCTACAGTGCTTAGTAAAAGGTCAAAAGAAAATGAACACAAACCAACATACAGGAAATTCTAATTAAACAAAATAAAAAGTTTTTTTGTTGTTGTTTTTGTTTTTGTTTTTGTTTTTCTTTGGTCCACACCCTCTTCCAGCTGGACACACCGACCTGGGCAATCTGCAGTAGGTGACCCTGCACTTAACAGTGGGACCAGGTGGTCTGTAAAGGTGTCTCCAGCCCCAGTGATTCTGTGATGTTGTGGCTGGCTGGAGGGAGATAGCTACTAATAAATACTAGTTATCCTGAGGGGTTGCTGAGTTTAGCTTGAGTTTCTACAAGAGAAGCCATGTTCTCCTTTCCCATGACATGTAACGGAGAGAGACCTGTATTGGTGACTGGGACCAGACTAGGATCAAACTCTCCTTTCCCCATTCCCTCTTATCTCCCAGTTCATCTGACAGATGAGTTTCAGGATTGCTGCATGAAATAACTCACAGCCATGACACCAGTTAACAGCACTGTGGAATTTTCCTAGTGGTCTAAAGCCCTACTTGGCAGCCCTTGGGGAGGTGATCCAGACAAAGTTGGGATGCTCTGTGCTCAGGTTCTGTGCTGTCTGTGTGAAAAAAGAAAGAAGGAAAGAGAGAGAAAGAAAGAGAGAAGGAAAGAGAGAGAAAGAAAGAAAGAAGAAAGAAAGAAAGAAAGAAAGAAAGAAAGAAAGAAAGAAAGAGAAAGAAAGAAAAAAAAAAAGAAGAAAGAAAGAAAGAAAGAAAGAAAGAAAGAAAGAAAGAAAGAAAGAAAGAAAGAAAGAAAGAAAGAAAGAAAGAAAGAAAGAAAGAAAGAAAGAAAGAAAGAAAGAAAGAAAGAAAGAAAGAAAAAGAAAGAAAGAAAGAAAGAAGGAAAGAAGGAAAGAAAGAAAAGAGGTGGAGGTGGGGCTATGGAAAGCCTTCACATGCTTATCAAGCTCAGCCCTTGCTTAGATGCAGAGCCTCTAACCTAAATTAATAGATCCTCTGGGGTCTGCAAAACTGGGCTAATATTTTGCAAGAATAGCTCTCCCCTGCTTCTTGCCCTCCAGTATGATGAAGACAAAATGCCTTCATTATTGCAGCATTTAACAGTGTGCAGTGTTTATGAAGAGGCTGGAGGATGTGAAGGAATCCAAACCAATTACATTAATCTCACAGCAAATAAAGCTGCAAATATTTACCTTCACTATACTGCTTTATCTTATTGGACGAGCTCTTGAATTAATCTAAATCCAGTCCTTTAACCTTGCTAGATGGATTGTTCTCTCTGACATCAGGAGGTCACCTAGACTTTACAGTGGGTCTCCACAAGCAGACACCAGCTCATCTGTAAATTGCACTTTGGGCATACAAGCCTTATTTAAATCTCTTTCATCTGTTGTAGCCCTCCTAAGAGAAGTTCTCCCTGTCTCCTTCTGGTCGCTTAGTATTGCTGTGTGATACTGCAGTGCAAGAGGAATGTAGAATAACCCAATCAAACAAGTAACAAACAATAGGGAAATGTTCAGATTTTTTGCAAGACTTTCTTCCTGGAATTATGTCAGTTCATTACCATGAATATTTTTCTCACTGCAGCCCAGTGATATATAATATAGACAAAATTTTCCTTGAGATGATATGCCTCAGGAGCTCAAGAGCCTCCCTATTCTGCTACATACAAGCTTGGTCTGGCAAGTTCCAGGTTTGTTTGTTTGTTTGTTTTTCTGATTCCTTTTTCTTATGTGACACCAAACTGTAGTGCTTTTGGATGTGACTTCAGCAAACACAAAGTAGCAGAAAGCATTAAGGATGTGAGTAACAAATAAACTTGTGTTGCCCATGGGACAGAAGCCCTTAGGTCATACTAGGGACAGACAGCATTGGTCCACTGTGTGAAACAGACAATTTATGTACTGTTTTCCCTGCACCTCTCAGTTCTTTTTTCCATGACAATCTCTTTTGAAATTGCAGTTCCTTCACCTTACCACTGCCTATAATCCCAATTCTCTGAGCTCATTTTAGCCTACTTGCCTGCAATGGCCTTTGTACTCAGCCCACAAAAGTGGTGGTGGGTATGTTCAGCCCTAGCAATGCTTGGTACAACACGCACCATCAGACAAAGCTCCAGAGAAAGACAGCTACACAGGTTTGGAAAGCACCTACAAATAACATTAAGAAAAGAAACCAATTATCTTACGTGGTAGAGCAACTTCTGTCAGCTTTTCCTAACTGGTAGCTCTGTAAATATGATTTTTTCTATTACCAGTGGAAACAGCACAACTTCTCAGGACTGGTCTGGACTTCTCTGGACAGCTCAGTAAGCTGTTTTTGCTTACTCTAGCTGTGATAACAGTGCAGGGACTATGACTTTGGATTAGCTATGCTCTGGGACCAGTCTATGGCAATGGCTTGACAAAGCCTGGTAGCCCCTGGTGACAAAGAACAGCCCTTTGTGTTATTGGGGCTGGGGGAGGCTCCTGAGCAACTGTCAGGCTTTAGCTGGGTGCTGAGGAGGAGGAAGTAGGTTATCACAAGAAAATGCATAAAAAAAGCCAGAAGTAGACCCAAACCAAGGAGGGAGAAATAGCAATCATCAACACCAAACTCCTTCCATAGGAGGATTAAGGTTGCTGATGACTGCTTGCAACCTCTCCTCTCTTTCTTGGGGAAGGAGGGAAGTGTTGATTTTAGGATCCAGAAGGAGATGGAAAGGGTGAGTACAACCGCAGAGGACAGAGGTAAATGCCTGGGAGCTTCTGTATAACAGTTTTAATGGTTTTATTGAGGTGGCTTTCCTCTACTACTTAGACAATTTAGACAATTAAAGTGTTAAAACATGAATTGAAGTGATGAGTTCTGAGCTCGACATGTATATAGCGAGCTCCTTTTGCCCATAATGATGTTTGAGTGTGACACAGCTCTGTCTGTGATTTCAAACTCCACAAATGTGTGCAAGTTTGTGTGTGGCAACTTCTAGGATGGCCTTCGGTGATACATAATGGGGTACATTCACAGGACAGGTGTTAGCATGCTCTTGCCTGAAGCCTATAAACACAAGTTGTTCAGAAAGATGTTGCCTGAGGGTTCAGGAATATAAGAGTTTACTGTAATTTCAGCTCTCTGTCATGCTGTGCCTGTCATCCCACAGCCCCTGCAGGGTTTTGATTTATTCCATATAAACACTTTCAATCTACAGATCCAGGTGATTGGTGGTTTATTTATTTACTTCCACTCCCTACACTTGGGAACAGCAGTTTACTTACTGCTAGTCCCAAAGCATAAGAGGGGAAAAATTTGCAAGGAAGTCAGTAACTCTCCAGTGTCTGCACAGAGGAAATACGCCTTCATGGGCTTATGGAAGCAGTGACACATAACATAACCAGCAATGACACACTTTGTGCATCTTCCCTTGGCCTGCTGAGCTCTGCTCAAGCTGTCTACTTCTCTCTGTGCACACAGATTGAACCGGGATCTAAGTAGGCAGGATGTTGATACCTGAGCTCTCAGTAAGGTACAGGTATGGAGGTCTCTACAAGAAACCAGGAAGGAAGATTTGCATTTCAAAAAGAGGGTGTTGGTTGGACGTAGAGTTGTCCTTCATGAGCTGGTGATGAGGAGAGAGCATTTGGGCTCAGCTGTCAACCAAATGTGAACTCAGCTCTTCCACAAGTCCCCCTAGGTCACAGATGTTTAAAAGGTGCTATATAATACCATTTTCATTTCCATTTAGGCAAATTATAGTAAAACTAGATAGATTTAAGCAAACAAATCTATTCTCTTCACATTTTATATCCACAATCATCTTTCCCCCTCATAAATTAGATTTACATACCAGAAATCACACAAATTCTGAGTACCCTGGGAATGTCATTGATAGCAGAAGAGTCATATGAGAGCCACAGAAACGCTAGTTGATATTACCAAGAAGATCCAGATGCAAAATGAGATGGAAGAAAACACTAATCTGCTCGGTAATCATCCTGATCTATTCCTTCCTTGGCAAAGGGTCCTGGGCTGCACATCCCAATGTGCCCCAGTCCCTGGGTTTGGAGGGCACACAGTGGTGTCACCCACTCTGAGAGCATACCATGGCCTGGAAGACACACTTCTAGTGAGATACTTGAGCTAATTTACTGAATTTATCAAAGCCAAAGAACCACGGTGAATCAAATATCGTCCATAGATATCTACACAGGGAAGAAACTGTTAGTAGGGAAGATGCCTTTGTAAAGTAGAAAAAAGTGGTACAGAAGCCTTTGGAACCTGCAACCAGACACATTTCAACAAGTATGGTGAAAATGTATACACGTGAAGGAGGTGCAGCTATATACAAGTGAAGGAGACTCACAGCTGGAAGAAATCATCTAGGCATATTGTTGATTCTCCATCAGAAAAAGCCTCTGAATCAAATCCAGATATTCTTCTAAAACAGCTGTCCTGACTCCAGCAAAGCTACACCACTGTTGTAGACATTGCAAGTAGAGATTTCTCTGGCTTGAATGCAATGGTTCAGAGTAGATGGTAAGTGTTGTCCCTCTGGCCTTCTGACAGTGTTTGGAAATGCTGATCAAGCACAACTCCAGCTGAAGTCAAAGACAGTCAGATAGTCAGTTCCCAGTGCAGCTCACCCAGTCCTGGTTGCACAGGGTCGGCCTGACAGCATATTGTTCATTTTTCTGGGAGGAGCACAGGGAGCTTTGAAGTATTTGGTTTAATATTTTATTTACTTCCCTAAGGCACTGAGTGTGGACTTTGAACTAAACTGCAATCATTGCTCCTGGCTGTCCTCTCAGAGATTTCAGTGCAAGGTAGCCTCTCTGACTTCTCTTTGGCTGCTGTGAGATTTAAAAACAGCAATTCCACCATCTCAAGGTGACTGCATCCTATTACCTTGCCCAAAGACCCAGGCGTCCCAAAGGTCCCTGATCACAGCATGTCTCACATGGTCTTGCAGCGTGTCCATTTTGGAAGGAGGGTCCCTCTGTTTTATCAGTAGCTATTAAATGCTATAGTCTGAGTACAACCACCAACACAGGAAGATGCTAAGCTGCTGCCTGGTGGAACCAGTGAGTTTATTTCTTCATACTCCACTCATGAATATCTGCTAGGAAGCATTTGCCTCCTGTGTAGTTGCCTGGATAGTTGTCCCTCCATTACTCCATCCCAAGGAGAAACTGCTAGAGCTGCTAGGTCATTGACTAGGGCTGTGGTTACACCAACTGAACAGGATTTGGAAAACTGCTGGACATGAGCAGTTCTCATCACTTGAGAAATGGCTGGATGTGACAGATAACAGTGTGAGAAGTGACAAAAATTATAGACAGTCCCATGAAGGATGTATGGATTTCATGAATGGTAAAGAGGAGATGATAAGAGAAACAGCTGGACTTCAGAGGTAACTTGAAGGGAATCTTGGGGAGCTTCTGGGCAGCAAGTGTCACTGTATTGGAAACATCATATAAGGCCAAGAGTACCTAGGTAACTGTATCAAAAATACCAAATCTTGGTGCAGATGTAGAAAAACTGGTATCAATGGTGGAAATAGTAACTGGGGGAAGGCTGTTTATATGGAAGGAGACTGGTCTAGGGGTACAGAGGTA
Organism: Chauna torquata; assembly: GCA_013399475.1. NCBI lineage: Eukaryota > Metazoa > Chordata > Aves > Anseriformes > Anhimidae > Chauna > Chauna torquata. The sequence continues at coordinate 255,161 of VXAL01010187.1, read as the reverse complement.
CAGGTGTGGCACAAAGGACGTTCAAGAAATGAGAAAAAATATAATAAATTTTGCAATATATGTGACTGACTCTGTCCAGGGGTAACTGCCAGGTAGCCCCTTTGCTCCAGCTGTACCATGACAGCCAAATCTGTTCCTGTCAGGAGGAGCAGGGTGGGGTGCTTCACCTGGCTGGTAAGAAAATACCTGGATGGATGGGCTGAGCATCTCAATAGCACAGTGCTGCTGCCTGCTCCCAGCCTGATGGCACTGGCGGGTACTTGCCACTTCATACCAGAGAGATGACAGACTGCATGAGCAGACTTCCCCTAATGCACCTGATATTTCACCATCATTTTTGAACTGCTCTTGCACTTAATTTCCTCCCTCTTGCAGGTGATCAAACAGTATGAAGAAGGAGAAATAGATTTTCAAAAACCGCTCCCTGAATTTGTTTCCAGTCTCACTGACATTAAGGATTACACAAGTGTAAAATCACTGCCTGCTGAGGAGATATTCCTGATTTATACTCCTACGAGAATGATCCCCCTCCCTCTGCCAGGAGAGCATAGCCATAGCCACAGACCATGCCTCCCACATCTGCTGTATCTCATAATTCTCCACTGAACCACTATGGGGATGCAGCTCAAAACAAAAGGGCACTCTCATCCTCCACATGCACCTATACAACTGGCATATCCATTTCTCTGCAGGTCTGAAAACCCATCCCTGTGTCTGTAACAAGTCACTGAGAAGGAGCTCTGAGAGGCAACATAGGAACTGGAGTTATGGGGTTGAGGAGCAGACAGGAGAAAAACTGCTCAGGATTTAAAAAAGGCTCTAGAGAGCAACTCTGTTAAATGCAGTGGAGCTGGCAGGGTCCTGGATATCTGCAGCATTTTGCAAGTGCTTGAATTTTTTGCAACACAGTGGCAGAATCTGAAATATTTTTTTAACTCATCTTAGTTTTGCTGAACTATCTGTTTAAGGAAAAGAAAAACAAAGAAGCAATTCCCTCCACTCCAGATGAAATGTTTCATTGTGACATCTTTCAAGGGAAATCATTTATATTTTCATTCAGAACTATCTCATTAGGAAACATCTTTCAATTGTCATTTAGAAAAAAATCTTCAATTGGAAACAAAACATATTGTTAAACAAAAAACAAAAGACTTCCAACTGAAAGTAAGCATCTGATTGCTTGCTGGTGAGCAGGAACCCCACCCTGGCACACCATTCCAGTTGTGTAGAAGTCCTGTTCTGCAACCCCATCCAGGGACACAATCCAGAAGCAGCACCTGCAGTCCTGGCAGCCCCAGGAAGAACCACAACACATACCTTGTTTAACTGTGCAGGCTTTAAGGACGTATCAGCATCTGAGAAGAGATTAAATACAACAGGAAAATTGCACAGAGCAATAACCAAGGCGGGACACTGTAATAAGCCTGGGTTCTGGGTCATTAATTCCTTGTTATCTGGCTTCATTCAAATGCAGAGCAGATACACGCTGCTGCCCTTTATTTTACTGAACCCAAATCTTACCATGAGATTCCCATTTGCTGTTCACTTCAAAAGGCATTTTGGTGCAATATCTCCAATGATCTGCATGCTTTGCAGGGTTCTTTGTATGCTATATATGTTTTGTGGGAATGACATGTGGGTGCAGCTGTCTCCCCAGGCAGGGGTGTCTGCAAAGAGCCATGCCCAGATGCTTCAGCCTGCAAGAGGGACAAACACTGTCAGAATCCCAAGACCAGGAACTGCACAAACAGCCTGGCAGTGCCAAACTGGAATATTTCACCCTCAGCAATGAAACTATAAAGAAGAAAGCAGGAATTCTGGATTACTCCTTTTTAACAAGCCTGTTGCTTTTCACGAGGAAAAGAACAACACAAGATACCAATACTGAAAGCCTGGATAGTCTACCTCTGTTATACTTGGAAAGGTGACCATTGACCATGACCATGAGGTGCCCTGGGAGGGACTTGGGAGCAAAGAGCATTACGGATGCTGGAGCCTCAGTGATTTCCATCGACTCCTGTAGAGATCCTTACCTACAGTGGGATCTTCAAGTACAAATTAATCATACACTTTATAGCAAGCTATGAAGGTGTCTGTGCCCTTAATCCTCTCTCCACCTCTTTGCAAAAGCTAAGTGAGGTTTTTGTCTGCATCCCTATTTGCCGTGTCGAATGCAGCAGTTCTCAGGTCAGGCTCCCAGGTCAGTTTATAGAGGAAAGGAAGGCCCCAGAGGAGCAGGGCAGAGCAGTAAACTAATCTCTTCCCCATCCCTTTTGTCCCTACCATGTCCACAGTTCCCAAACTGACTGCTCTCTTCCTTGTCCATCAGACCTGTGCGCTGCGGGACAGGCCGGGATGCCGATTTGCATCTCACAGAAGAAACCTCTGGGAGAATTACACAAAGCTTTCCCCAGCAAACATGCTCATGGACATCACTGAGGCATTTGCTGTGCAGGTGGGATTTGGGAAGCATACGCTGGTGTGAGCTCTGCTTGTGATAACATGCCCACGCTTACTAATAAGCAGGTACTCTCATAGGAATCGGGGAAGAGAAACGGAATTGCAACAGTTCTGCCACTACGGCTTAAACAGAAGCTAATGAGTGGCTGATCACGCTGATCGCTGAGAGCAGCTGCTTTCCCCACCTAGATCAGAGAAGATGCACTTTCTTTAATTTTAATTGCTGCATAAAAAACTCGTTGAAATTTCACCTTCTTTATAGACACTGCAGCACATTTCTGAGTGTGCCTTTTGCTGCATGTAGTTTGATCAGCTCTGCAACCCCCTAATGTACACACCAAAAAAGTCCTCATTTTTAGAGTGACTTTTACTTTTCAACTGCCCAATATCTGTGTTCTATGTACCAAAAAACACAATTCATTCAACCTTCATAAATATCCACAAGAATCCTAAGAGACCGCAGACATTTGGATTTGGCCAAATCTAGACAATGAATTTCAGTTTTATACTGCAGCTCTATTTGTTTTGCTATTAATTCTAGTGAGGACAATTGATCAATTGTTTTAATTTTAAATCAGAGAGCTAACATCCAACTTTGGCTTCCCTTGTGGTCTTTCAGTTACTGCCTCTGAGCAGCAAAGATCACTTTCATTTTTTCATTTCTGTAGTTAATTCAGCTACCTTACATGAAGAGTATCAGCTACCCTTTCCCCATTAGATTGGAGATGATGCAGTTTCTTTGCTTTTAATTATATTCATTCCAAAAAAGCCTGAAGAATAATGTGTAATTCTATGGTCACTGCAAAGTCTAGGGTAGGCAGACTCTTGCAAAGCCAGACAGCAGGCAGACTGCAGAGCCATTTTGAGAGGTTTGGAAAGGTTTTGAGATCTTTGCATAGCCATTGACTTGTTCTCCTCTGTTACCACAGCATTTCTATTGGCAATGCCTGTACCAGTGTATGCTTGGGAATAAAGGTGGCCTACCGCACTGTATCTGTCTTCTGGCACCATCTGCTACTTTACCTTTCTCCCTGTCAAGTTCCCACCTTCCTGGGGTTTCTCTCTCCAGCTGTACTGTGGCTTGGCACTTCTCCATCTCAGGGTTGCTGGAGGTCTTGTGCCCTCCGACTTCCTCCTCCTCCTCCTCCTCCTCCTCTTTTTTTGCATCTTAACCTCTCAGCAACCAGCCCTCTCTACATTTAGGTCCAGATTCTGCCCCAAACTTCTTGCTAGCTCTTCTAAAGATAGGAAATTAGGGTCTTGATTGAGGGTCCTGTCCCCTCACCTCTTCTGGTTTTCATGAGCCTCCAAATGGTCTTTTTTGGAAGTTAGGATGTTCAGTAGAAATAAATGTGTTGAACTTTGCTTGCTGTGTTCCTCTCTCAGAATCAATTATTCTTGCAACTCTCATTTGTTAGCAGATTTATTGCTTTGATTTCTTACTGCATACTGATATCCCCAGTTCTGGTCTCTCCAGGTACCTAGAGTGGTGGCAAATTGCATTTGTAGTTTGTGGGTCAGAGGCTCCAGCTCGGATCCCAGTGGCAGCTCAGGAAAGAGGTAAGTTGTGATTTCATTCTAAGTTCTGCAAATACGCTCCAGTTCAGCCTGCCTCTTCCCTTGACACGTTTGGTCTAGTCTAATTCATATCCCTGCAGTTCTGCGCTGTTCCCACTGAAAAGCTTATTTTGTGAGCTTAATTTAACTGGAGTTGATGCTCCATAGATCACTCCGTAGCCAGAGCACATTGCGCTCTGTGATTCTGCTGATCCTCACAAGATAAACCAAGCCAGACTGGGTCATGGCATGTGAGACCATCAGGAAGCCGATGCTGCTGTAATCAGTGATGTTAACTCGGTGGCCTGTGCTGTAATAGGTTAAGCTATTGGTGATGACTTATAGAAAAATGTCTGGGATAGCTCTCAAGAAGTCATCTACTTCACCTTCCTGCTAGGAGGCACGACCCTACCTGTGTTAATCTTGACACATTCATTTAGCCTGGACTCAACACCTCAGGAGGCTGGGGAACCTGTTAAAACATGGGCTTGATTGCTTCTGGTCATATTTAATTCTCCTGCTCTCTGCGCTAAATGAAGGGTGACAGTTATTGTGGGCTTGGGAGGGCTCTGGGATTGCCATTTAAAAGGTTATTCCACTATTCTGAAATTTGCTTTAATTCCAATTTGGAATTAAAAAAAAGAAAGAAAGAAAGAAAGAAAGAAAGAAAGAAAGAAAGAAAGAAAGAAAGAAAGAAAGAAAGAAAGAAAGAAAGAAAGAAAGAAAGAAAGAAAGAAAAAGAAAGAAAGAAAGAAAGAAAGAAAGAAAGAAAGAAAGAAAGAAAGAAAGAAAGAAAGATTTTAAAATTTCCCTCAGATCTTTTTTTCCCCTCAAAAAATGTTCTGGTTTTGGGCAGTGAAAACATAAACTGGTGTCAGCCTAAAACTAAAATCAATAAAAAATTTCAAATATCTTTAAAGTAAATTTTTGTTTTTGTTCCTGTGCTTGAAAGACTTCTTTAGTAAATAAACAAACAAAAAGACACACATTGGAATTACTTCCTGTGATATAAACAGAATTATGTTATTCACCATAACACTGTCCTGTCCCAGAGTTCTGTCCAGAGCCAACACCAGCATGAGATTATGTCCCTATCTTCAACCCTTGGGCAGATTCCAAACCCTGATCCAGCAGTGCTCATACCTCCAACAGGTACATTACAGGTCTTCCCTGCGAACGGCCCAGAAGCTCTGAGGATGCTGTTGGACAGGTTGTAACAGTCAGGTTACAACTTTCTGCTCCCTCTGGTCTCATCAAGCAGTTCTGAGAGCAATTCAGCATGGCTTTGCTGCTCATCCAGGGGCTGTAAGCTCCTTTCCCGCACCCACAGGCTCTGTCCCTCTCTGCCAGTCTAAGGATGCTGTTGCATATCTCTCTGTTTAAAACATTTGTTGCTCTGGAAGTCTGCACCTTCAGGCTACACCCAGGACAGAGGCAGCTGCAGTGGCTGCCAGGAACACTTTCTGCTTGCCCTGGCTTTGGTTATACACTCACAACTGGCACTGCTTCCTTGCAGGCTAGCAAAGAAGGCTGGCTTAGCAACTTCATGGATGTCTGGGGCTCATCCAGAAAAGGCAGAGCCTCAGCAGCTTCTCTGGCTTCTGGTTGACACTACTAAACCACAGGACAAGAGTGGCCGCAGAAATATAATCTGTAACAACGGTCATCAATGGCTTGTGTTTACAAGCTGGCCATAAAGCCACACTACCAACTTGCACAGGGTGTGGGGTCTGTCCAGAGTGACCCTGTGCTGCACAAGTGATTGACATCTTCAGCTGCAGCCAAGGAAAGGCTACAGCCAAGCAGCTTCAACCTTTAGACATCCTCCTTTTGAAGGCAAGGATATACATCAAAAAAGGTCCCTAGGCTGCTTGCGCAAGCCTCCAGGTAAAATTGTTCACATTGCCTCCCTCTGGCTACAGGACAGAAGATGCAATGAGGGAGGATGCAGAAGACATTCTGCATTGGAAAAGAGATGCATCTGACATTAAGCTGTGCTTGATCTGTTTGGGGGATGCAGACCACATCCCAGTCTGTGTAATGAGGCCGTGAAGACTTGTTTGGCCATGTAACCACTTCAGTGAAGAATCTAGCACATCTGGCAAATGCACGTCTCACTCCCATGCCAGGTCTGTCCCATCCACTGCTCCAGCTCATGCCAATCACTGTCACCAGGCTTGGAAAACTGGCACAGGATCTGAAGTCTTAAGAGGGTGGACAAAGGAAAAAACTAGTTATCTAATGGATTGCAAGATAAGGACAAGTTAATTACATCCATCTTCCTCCTTGACAATCCGGTGAATATTTGGTGCAAATGGGAGGTGATGAGCACATGGTAAAGCAGCCTTCTGCTGTGATGGAAGTTCTGGACACAACAGAGATGCTGCTGAGGATGACAGTTGCTTTCTTCTGGCCTCAGAACAAAAAGCTTTTTACAGAGGTATGTATTTATCATAACCCTGGTGAGACACAGAGAAACAGAAAAGGGACCTTGGGCAGGAGATGGAGTATTTGGTTTGCTCTCCACCACACTGTCCTGCAGGCAGGCGAGCAGACTGGAAGGTAGAAGATATTAGATAGAGATGAGATGTATTGTCTGCTGGGCTCTCTCTTTCTCTGTCATTAATCAGCTTCTCTTCTCAGATAATTTGTATACAGTATAACTTAAAGCAAAACAAAGCCTGTGGAATGATTTGTGCCCTTATGAATTCTTAATTCAAGCAGGACAGCAGATAATGTCTCTCAAAATGTTTCTGCTGTGCTTTACAGCAGTAGCCAATTAATTACTGCAGGGATGGTGTTTCAGGGCCACCTCCTCTCCTAGATAAATCTTCTGTGTCCAGTGACAGAGAGAGTTCTTATTCCACATGCATAACACACAGGGACAGCTCTGCACTGGAAAAATAGCTTTGTCTACTGCAGGAGAGGTACTCTGATGCCAGGAATGACCTAGACACTGAAGAGAACACTTTCTGCTCAGGAAATCTGTGTTGCATGTGCTGTTGTTAGCCCTGTCTAGCATCTCTCATGCCTGTACTCAGGCTACGACGAGGATGGAGTTTGGTGTTTGGCACCACCTGAAATTTTCACTTAGTCCTGCAGGCTGGACTCTATGCAGTTGGAAAGGAGTGGGTGATGCTGTGTGGACAGGTTCCCAGTAGAGCAAATCAAGCACTTCTGCAGTTAGCAGGTCTCTAGGAAAGCTCAGCTCCAACTGAGGCATCAAAATATTGAGTAGGTTTCCTAGCGTCCTACAAAAGGCCTTGCCATAGCTACTGATGTGCAACAGTAACTCCATCTGTATTACCCTTGGAGTCGATAAACTTTCGTCGTTATCTCAAAGCTCAACAGAAAATAAAGTGTTTGGTTAGTTTTTACATCTGTTTACTTAATACCAATACATTAAGAGTGTTCAGCTCCTGTCAATCAATGAAACAATGCAGGCAGTGGGCTTTGGGCTGACTTCTAGCATTTCCAGTTAAGACAAGTATGGAAACCTGTCTGCAGTTTCCTCTGTAACAGTTTGTTCTAGAGGAAAAAAAAAAAAAAAAAGGTTATGAGTGTTGCACTGGTTCTAATATATAATTCTTTCTAAACCAATTCTAGATTGAAAAAGCTTACTACTGAAAGAAAGGCTCAGCTTGGGGATTTTATAGTTTTTCTTTAAGATACAAATGGGGATTAATGAATAACCCCTCCTTGCCTCAATGGCGGCTGGGTGCCCGGTGTACTCAATGCCTTTGAAATTTTTCAAACGAACAAAGGCCGGCTGCAGTCAGTGGGAGTCGTTGCACTAAATGCAGTGGATTTGGGATCAGAGCTGCAAGAAAGATGACCATGAATAACAATATGTACCAGCTGAAAACTTACCACCTCTCGCTAGCTTGCCTCATATCTGGCACTTTGTGCTCTTAAATGAATTACGTAAGCCTCTTGAAACTCTTCAGTGGTTTATCTCTGCACCCACTTCGCAACACAGTAAATTGCGAAACAGAGAGGTCAAGCCCATAAGTTTTCTCCAGAGCAACGTGCAGATTCCTGGGAGACACAAGAAAAGTGCCCAAGGGTCCTGACTCACTTGCAAATGAGAAGAATGAAATAATGAATGGAAAGAACAAAGATCATAATAAATCTTGTTCTGAAGTCTTTAATAATGAAGCTTTATTGTAAATCCATCATGAAGAAACATTAATATGGAGCCACCAAATAGGTCAGGTTAATTACATCATCTGAAAATGGTGTGGTACCTCAAGCCTTCGTAAAAAAAGCCATCAAATCCCCTAGGAGTGAGAGATGACTTTTTTAATTAGGTGAACGTTAAAATCTCTGTGCTAACACCTCACAATATTCCTCTAGCTTAGCTAGGTGTCACTTTTTACCTCCCGTTTGACAAAATATGACATTTACAAGGTAAGTAGTAACTAGAGCTTGTTATCTGTGTGCCAGTTTGCATCCTGCATGGTTATTCCTTCATGATATCATGGAAAACCTCTTTGCTGGCCATACAGGCTTTGCTGCAGAAAAGACATTTGCAGCGAGCACCTTCTCTCATCCTGCTCTGCATGTGCAGCCTAAATCTACCCTTTTTAGTTTAAACAGGTTGCCCCTTGTCCTATCACTACACACCCTGCTAAAGAGTCTCTCCCCATCTTTCTTGTAAGCCTCCTTTAAGTCTTGGAAGGTTGCAGTAAGATTTCCCCAGAGTCTCCTCTTCTCTGGGCTGAATAACCCCAAATATAATAACCACCTTTAATACAAGCCAGTGCTGGTTGACTTGGTGGGGAGGAGACAGCTGGGATGTATTCTTAGCCATTCCTGCGACTCCCTGGGTGACACTGAGGAAGACTCTGAGCTATTCTTCACCTCATTCTTCTGCTCCAGTGCTGGAAGCCCCAAAGTTTGCAGCTCAGGTTCTCTCTGGCTCCCAAACTCTCTCCAACCCTCCACTTCCAGCAAAAACTAAAAGCTCACAAGACCCTTGCACTTACCAAACCAAGTAGAAAATAGTCCATGACCCAGGGATGCCAAGCTGAGGAGACACAGTGCACAGCTATGGATGCGACAAAGATGTAGCTCCATATATATGTCCAGCTGATGCAGTTTTACCATTAAATACCAATGGGAACATATCCAAGGCTCACTTTAAACAGAAACACTCCAATAGATTGTGCTGTACTTGGGATCAGCCACAGTTCCCCTTTCCAAGTCCCCTGTGGCTTTTCTTTCAGATGGAGCCATCTGAACAGGGTTTGCCAAAAATAGTTTTTGAAGGGAAATCGTCTTTCAAAAGGAAAAAATATTTCCCTTGAAGAACTAAATTCTTTTTGAAGCATCCTCCTAGTAGGTTTTATGTTTTGAAAACTTGAAATATTTTTCAATTCTCAAAACAGGATTTTTCCCACTTCTCATCCAAAAATACCCTTTTCACAGGAACTGTTATTATATTATTACAATATATTATCCTCCTTGTCTGTAAAGAATCAGTGAAGATACGTATTACTGAGTTATATTAAAACATCTATTTATATTTTCCCACTTCAAGCAAATGGCATTTTTACCAGCACTACTGTGCATTCCCCAGCAGCAATTCCAGCAGACTTGCACTCCCGATTCACTGGCAAGATGCTAATAGTGTCACTGAGGTTTCTGCACCCAGAAAAGGTTTGTTTAAAGCTTCGGTAATTGCTTTGAGCTCCACAGACTAATAATTGCCAGGCAGGAGAGCTGTGAGTCACCAAGGCATCTAATCCTGTGACCTGCAAAAGTACCTAAAGAGGCAAAGGTTATTTAAGAAAGCAACATTTCTTCTTTCTGCTTAAATTCAGTTTCTTTGTGTTGCTTTGCCAGTCAATGTTTAGTTGTCTAAGGAGCGCAGAGTGTGACATATAAAAGTGGTAGGTGTTATTACTAAGCATATTAAACTGACAAGAAAAACATAGGGCTTAGAGACAGCTGAAAGGCACTTTTAAGTCTCACCAAGAAAAACAAGCTCATGACATACTCCTTCTTAACCCAGCCTTGTACAAATGAACCTCAGAAGTCCAAGGAGAGATGCAGTCCACCACTGTAAAAGACAGCCAGAGAGGAAAACTGGACAACTGTCCAGAAGTTGGGTTTTGAAAAAATAGGTTGGAACTTTGAGGGCTGTGAGAAAAAAAAAAAAAGAAAAAAGAAAAAATCACTTTCTATAAATAAATGTAGGCAGGGAAAATGCTGGGGAGGGAGAAGATCTAACAGACAAACTTGGCACAAGAACAAAAAGTATATACTAGCCATGAATAAATTGAGACTGGGAAATTGAAGGAAGTTTTCAGCCATCAAAGAACAAAATCCTGGAACAAGCTTCCACAAGGAGCAGCAGGAGGAAGAGAAGTGGTTGGGTATAAGCTGAAGGACAAGAGAAAGGCATAGAGAGACAAAGCCGCTTCCTGGGTCACACAGTGAGTCTGTGTCCCTGGTCCTGCAGAGCAACCATGTCCTGAGGGTCTGAGACCTTGGGGTGATGCAACGGCACCATCCCAGTCCCAGGAGACCCCAATATTGCAGGACATGGATGTGGACTTGGAGCGATGTGCCCACAGCAACCTATCCATCCCTCTCGCATCACCTCCCTCAAAGGCTGATGTGACATTTCCTCCCTGACATTTCATTTTCTTTATCCACTGGGTCAAGGAACACTTTGTCAAGGTCATAACAATTCTGGTTGCTGCCGTTCTGAGCTCATTTTAATGGCATCAGTGTGAAACAGTGCTGAGTCTGACAGCTGAACTCCAGGCTTAGAGATCAAGAGGTTTCTTCAAAAAACAGGTTTCTCAGAGAAACCCTGGTCCGTGGTTTATAGCATGAGGCTTACCTTCAGGGATGTTGCCTTAATTTCATATTCTCTTCTTGTTTATAACATGGCCTGGGGCAACTCTCCTAATCAATATAATTGGTCTAATGAAGAGGGATTTTTAAACAGTGGATTTTTTTTTTTTTTTGATCACTGGAAAAAGTTAGGAAAAAATTAACATGAAAATTATTTTGTAGCAATCTGAAACTTTTTTTTTTTAATCAGGAACAAACAAAAAGAAAAGAAAACAAAAAATGTCTAGGATTAAATGAAATGCTTATGGATCTTTCTCTTTTGAAAATTGAAACTAACTTAGGATTAAAACATTTCAAATGAAAAAAAAAGTGATTGTTTTTCAAAACTGACAAAATGAAACATTTTTCTTAATGCTCCCCTACCCCCAACCCCAGTCTATCAGACTGTTTTGCCTGACCACTGTCATTTTTCTCCATTAAAATAGGTTTGCACAAGGCAGTTTTCCTAGCTCTTCAAAAACATTTTGGACAACTTCAACACAGGTCTTCCATTCTATGGGAAAGTCATAAGCAGAGGTATCCTAAGTTCCTTTTTTAACCTTTTCTACAAGGTTTAAATGTCCATTCCATGAGACTGGTGAGAACTCCAAGCAAGCAGACACCCTCCCTACGACATCTGTCAATGCCCACTGAGATAGATATGTGAGAAGCACATCAGAAGAGCCAGAAGCTAACACTGGAGACATGAGATCAAGATGATCTGCCTGGGGGATCTGTTTGGGGTGACAGGTGGAAGAATACAGCTATGGGCTCTCCAAGGGTGATGGATGAAGCAGTGTATGGAGGACATTATCGTCCTAGTGGACACCAGGGTTTCTGAGTTAGGACAGCTGGTTTCCCACCATTGGAGAGACATTTCTTGACTCCCTACATAAGTCAGGTATGTCCTCTAGCTTGTTCTCCTGTTTTTGTGTTCCTCTGACCATGATCACTAATGAAATGATGACTACTGCTATATCTGTTCTTTTCATACAGCTGATTTATCCAATGTTTGCAACAACAATGAACACACAAATCTAGGAGATGAAAGATTTGTATGAGATCCCCTCATGGTGGGTGCAGAGGGAGTTTTTGCAAACTGTTCTATTTATATATTTATTTATTTATTTTAACATTTGGATGCTTACGATTCATCTGAAGAACACAGATATAACCAAAGACATCCATTCAGAGCTTGCACAGAGACACACAACATCACCAGGTTGGTCATTTTCAGCTAAAGATCAGGTTTTCTGGGACATGCGGATTAGGGATATGATGGGATAGTCCTCTTAGATATACAAGCAACAGAGCAGAACAAAACTCCAAATCTGAACAAAATGTTCACAGATCACAAAGAAAACCAAGCCCACCACCAAGTGAGCCCGGAAGTGGCTGACTCATATAATTGTCAATGATATGCAATTCATGCCTAGCACATGAAGACTCTCTTTTGTTTCAAGGAGTTTTTGCTTTGAGACTGAAAACAAAATTGAAAGTAAAATATTTGGAAGAAGAAGTGAGATGAGCACTTCAAAAAAGACTGAAAGAAATGTTTGTGTAACAGTCAGCAAGAGATAATACTTGGCTTTTTGCTCAGCCACACTGCTAAGACTCATGCAGAGCCTGATATTACAGACTAGGTTAAATAAACCCTAGAAATAATGCTAGATGTTCACCATGGGACTGGTAAAATGTGTTGCTATTCTGCATAAGAAAAGACTCCTCTTTAAACGTGCAGGCAGTCTACAGCTCAATTTGCTGATACAAATAGGGCAGCTTAGAGTCAGAGTGAATACAGAAAAAGTTTTCTTATATGCTAATGGAAGATCACATTATTCCATAGAAGTAACTATAATAGTTGGAAATTAGCAAATGTTTCCAGATCCTTGTTAAAGGCAAAAAAAACCCCACCACCACCACCAACAACAAACCAACCAAACAAACAAACAAAAAACAACCTCATCTAGTGTTCCTGGATAAAAATGACATTAATTGAAAGTTTGATTTTATTCCCTAATGGGTTTTCCTATTGCATTGTAATTAATAACTACTTACACCTAAGAGAATTCAGTATCTCTTCAAATTAGGGCATTACTAATAAATATATTAACACTTTTTGACTAGTTCTTAAGACTACCGTACCTTGCCCTCATAATGGCTGTCCAGGTGAGGCACACTAACAAACTCTTGATGAATGTTAAAGCAGCTGTTAGGCAGGACACTGTCACAAGCCAACTAAGAGCCTGAGCCCACCCTCCACCTGGAGCCCTCTGAAAGCCAAAACCTTGTGGCGCGTCTTCACGGTGACTCAAACACCAGCTCTTACTGCCCCTCTGCACTGGGGCTTATCTAACAGCCACCCTGAACCTCAGCATTTGCCAGATACCTACCACATGTCATCATTTCAAGGCCAGGCAGGAGGGATGGAGGTGGATGTGCCAATCACAGGGCACCTGGGGCAGTCCATGTGCAATTTCTCTCTGGGTCACCTCCAAGTCATCCCAAAGATGCTCTTGAAGGCAACAGAGTGGATGGACTTTGGCCGTACTTGACTCCTAACTTGGCCTGAAGGCTGCTCTTACAAGACAGCAGATACATCACTTGGATGCTGCCTGAGACTCTTTAAAAAAGGCTTCAGAGATATATTTCCCTTGTTCCTGGTAAAGAAAGAAAGGCAAGGGAATGAAAATATTGCAAGAAGCAAGCCGACACGTGGATGTGCCTTCCTGCGCAGTGGCTGTGTCACTGTTTCTGCTAATGCAACACACACCCACGGCCAGGCTGTGGATGGTGCTTACAGCACTGAGCCTCAACGCGTGCTGCAGGATCCAGGCCAGTTCCCATCAAAGTCAAGCTGATTATTTTAATTAGCTTTGTTTCCTTCCAGGCCCCTGACTCTTTATTTTGCTTATTATGGTAACTGATTTGAATGTTAAATTGTTAACCTCAATCGCAACCCAATTAAAAAGTCCACCATAAAATACTCTGGTTTTGCTGTCTTGACTTGGAATAATTAATGCGAGTGGTAGAAAAATAACTACCACTCCCACTCATCATGACTGTCTGGGGAATGTGACACAGAAGCAAGTATCGTTTGCCATTTGGGATTGTCACCTATTGACAGCACTGACACTTTTTGCACCACCACAGGTAGCATGGACATCTGGGAAGCCCTAAGGACCACAGGAGACGAAGATGGAGAGGAGGGTACCATTATGCCTCCAGTGCTTCCAAGGGGAAAGCAGGCTTCTTCAGAGCAGGAGAAATCCTGGGGGCTAACGCTTTGAAAAGGACATGGTGGAAAGCCTGGAAAGCTTGTTCAGTGGCTGGATGGAGATTACACTGCTGGCAGGGCCCGTACCCAGGTCTACTTGCCTTGGGAAAAGGCTGGAGTCAGGTCCTTGATGAAATTGGCTTTAAATTCATTACTTTTTTTTTTCTCTACTTTTTATTTTTCCTAAAACCTTTTTAGAATTGCATTCTGATGTTAATAAGCATTAGGATTGTATTTTCCCTTCTGCCAAAAGGAGAAAAAGGTTAAAGAAAAAAATGTTTTTGCTTGGCCACTCCTTCATCCCAGGGATTGAAGGCTTTTTCTAAAACACCGCTTGTTCTGGCCTTGGGCTACATCCAGGAGAACTGGTCCTGTCCATCAATGCCACCAGATTAGCCTTTGTCTCCTTCCACTATCCAGAAACCTCCACAAATTTCCCTACTTAGAAATATCCCTCTGACATCAGCTTTCCTCCCCATGATAGCTCAGAAACCCATAAAAGAGCTCTTTGCAATGCAGCTTGGATTCAAATCTCTCATCGCCCCGCCACACACACACACACACGCTCCCCATCCTGTATTTAGAGATTGCAAATTGACTTCACAGGCACGAGCTGCACACACGCACATACAAATCTCGGCACAGCAGGGTCCTGGGTGTGCTGCTGCTGGAGCAGCAAGAAATGCTGCTGGTAGCCATCGGTGTGTTGATAGCTAGGGCAAAGATGCGTCTTGTTCTCCAGGCTGCAAAGCAGGGGAAGTGGTATATAAAAAGCCAGGCATGGATGTGTGCCAGGAGGTAGTAAACAAACTGGGAGCTGTGTTTTTCCTCTGGCTTTCACTCCAGAGCCTTGTCTGTCTGTGGAGGAGAGTGCCCGCCCGGCTGCACCGGGCAGATTTTTCTGATTCTAAAACTGGCGCTTTTATTTGTTTTTTTTTGGTGATGGGGAGGAGTAGGAGTAATTAACCCTGCTTTGCAGAGAGCCAGGTGAGCAGCAGGGAGCAGCATGGACTCTGAATTCAGGCCAAAGGCAGTAAATGGCACGAGAGCAAAGTTCAGAGCTGCCTTCAAACCTCGTTCACGTAATGAAAGCATGAAAGCAGATTCACACGATGGATGAACATGAAAAGCCAAATATATCGATCACTCCGTACATCGCTGGCAACCAGCTGTTCTGGCAGCAGTCTTACAAGGGCTTTGCTGCAGTCAGACACAAGATAATGAGGAGGAAGCAGAGCAGCCTGGACTGGGTGGGTTTTATTCCTAGGGAGAAACCCTGCCTGTCCCAGCGTCACCTGTGCTGGTCTGATGTTGCTCAGAGTGACTGTGTTTTCTAGATGGTGGACTCTGTCCAGCAAACGCTTTCTCTGTGTGCCTGAAACCTGCTGCACAGAGGCAGAGAAGCTGTGGCAGTGCTGCAGGGAGCATCAGAACGCCAGAGCTGCCCGAAGGGCCCTAACATCCAAATCCTCTGCTTTCCTTGGGCTCTGCTGCACGACTCACAAAGCAGGTGGTGCACAAGGTAAGACAGCGTTTCACGTTCGTTCTTCTCCATGCAATTAGGCAGAATGAGGCCTCCGCACAGGCAGAGTAGACGCTGCAGACAGGGAAGGCAGCAGCACGGGGCTGCCTGCAGCATGCAGGCACGGAGCGGTGATGAGGCTGGTGTGGGCAGGGATGCCAGATGGAGACCTGGGGATGCTAGGTGATTTAACCTCCACCATTTTCTCAGCCTCTTCATGCTGTTCCTTGTTTCAGCCCAAATGCCCTTGGGTTTGCTCACTGCCAGCCTGCTGGCTCCCTTCCCTAATCCGGCAGCCGTCAGGGATGCTCCCAGGCCTGTGCCCCATCCGCCTCCCCAAATCTGGAAGCCAGAGCCCTTGGCAAAAAGAGGCGGTGACCTCAAATTGTCCCTGAGCACTGATTGTCCTTGGGGAACCGATTCAAGAGTCCGAGAGCATCTTAGCAGGGAAGGGCAACAGCAGGACATGCCCATTTGGAGACCCACCAGGAAGGAGGTCCTCGGCCTACTGGTGGCCAAAAGCACTGAGCCCCCCTCACCTGGTGCCACAGCCCCACATAGGAAGGGCAGTGCAGCGAAACCAGCCCTCAGAGAGGGCCCACCAGCTTTTCTAATGGGAAGCTGTGGTGGTTTTACCCAGCTAAACAGCCGACCTCCACCACAAATGCTCGCTCACTCCCCCTCCTCAAAGGAACAGGGGGAGAAAATATGATGGACAAGGGCTTAAGGGTTGAGATAAGGACAAGCAGGCTACTCACTAATTATCGTCACGGGCAAAATAGACTCAACATAGGGAGATTAATATAATTTATTACTATAACTAGCAAACTAGAGCAGTGAGAAACTAAAAGCAAACTAAAAACACCTTCCCCCCATCCACCCTCTTCTACCTCCTCCCCCCAAACGGCGCAGGGGAACAGGGAATGGGGGCTGCGGTCAGTCCGTATCGCTTCGTCTCTGCCGCTCCTTCATGGTCGCTCTCTGTTCCCCTGCTCCAACGTGGGGTCCCTCCCACGGGATGCCGTCCTTCCCGAACGGGTCCTGCGTGGGCTTCCCACAGGCTGCAGCTCTTCAAGAGCTGCTCCAATATGGGTCCGTACCACGGGGTCCATCCTTCAGGAGCAAACTGCTCCAGCATGGGTCCCCCACGGGTGGCAGCTCCCACCGGATCACCTGCTCCTGCGTGGGCTCCTCTCCACGGGCTACAGGTCCGGCCCGGAGCCTGCTCCTGCGGGGGCTCTCCATGGGCTGCAGCCTCCTTCAGGCCACATCCACCTGCTCCACCGTGGGCTCCTCCACGGGCTGCAGCGTGGAGATCTGCTCCATGTGGTACCCCATGGGCTGCAGGGGGACAGCCTGCTCCACCATGGTCCTCACCATGGGCCGCAGGGGAACTTCTGCTCCGGCGCCTGGAGCACCTCCTCCCCCTCCTTCTTCACTGACCTTGGTGTCTGCAGGGCTGTTCCTCACTCCTCTCACTCCCAGCTGCTGTTGCGCAGCAGTTTTTTCCCCTTCTTAAATATGCTTTCACAGAGGCGCAAACAACATTGCTCATTGGTTCAGGTCTGGCCAGCGGTGCGTCCCTTTTGGAGCCGGCTGGAGCTGACTCTTATCTGACATGGGGCAGCTTCTGGAATCTTCTCACAGAAGCCACCCCTGTGGCCCCCCTGCTACCAAACCTTTACCACGTAAACCCAATACAGAAGCATCTTCCCAAGGTCCCTTTTTGCTCGTCCATCTACAAAACTCTGCAGAGATGGAGAAGGAAAATCATGGTTCCCGTGACAGCACTGCTTCTGCCTGGGTGCCCAAGCCTTTCTTTAGAAACATCAAAATAGAGATAAAAATAAAACAAGACAATGCAGTGTGTCTCGTTCTCCACGCCAAAGGCTGCGGCTAAGCCTTTGTCCCCTGCCCTGTCCTCAGATCCTTTTTTTAGAACTTCACAGGCTTCTCCAGCCCCTCCCTTGACCTTCCATCTGCAGATGCAGAAGTCTCCTTCAGCATCCATCCTTGTCCCTTTGATCTGGCTCCCTACCTGCAAGGATGCCTTGTAGCTGGCTATCCATGCCCTGCTGAGCTCCTTGCACCCATCACCAATGTTTCTACTCCTCTCTGTTGCCAAAATAAGGGTTAAACAGCCTCCTGGACTCCACACAGCTGCTCTGGAAACCATGGTTTGATTCCATGGGCACAAAATACCCTTTTCTTGGATGCTCTTCTCTGACCTCATGGTGCCTGGGATTAGCTGTGGCTATGAGATGTTTTTTTCAATTGTGACAAAGTTTTGGAGGAGGATAATAACAGAGATTGCAGGGAGAGAAAGATAGCTTTGTGTTTAAGGAATGGATGCTGTTTTGAAGAACAATAGTCTGTCTCCGTCCCAGAATTTCTATATGATGTCAGGTGAAACCTGACCCTGTTACAGTCACTTATTTCCTGTTTTCTTAGCTTTTGGATTTATTTGCAAGTTCCTTAGTGTTCACAGCTCTGTCTCCATTGAATGAGAATATGTTTTCACCCCAGCAACTCTAGACCCAGGATGGGATGATTTCTTTCTTGAAGGTGCTCATTTTTCCCCATTAACCATACAGGCTGCCTACCCAAGTCAAGTAACTAACTACCTGACAGCTAAGGAAGCAAGATGAATTTTACCTGTTGTGTCAGTCTAGGAATGGGGATTTTTTACTTTCTAGGCTCTGCAACCTTATTGTCCTTTCCTGTCACTAAATGATTATCCCTTCTACATCAGAGTTTTCCAACTCACAGAGTACAGTTCATTGAACAACACAGAACTCAAAAAAACAAAACAAAACAAAACAAAAAACAAAAAAACAAAACAACCACCCAAAGCTGAATAAAAAGGATGTTCAGCATTCAGGTCCAGAGCTGGAAGATTTTAAATGCAACTGAAGCTCATGTGAATAGAATGTTCCGTAAGCAGAGCTCATGTTTGATTTTTCATTTATTAGTGGCCAGTCTCAGTGCTACAGATACATTCTGCAGCAACTCTTGGGGATTTTAGGAGAACAGGGAAGCCAGGAGAGGCAGCAGACAGGAGGGGCAGTTTGCTAATGCTATCCACTCCTGTGCATTCCTTCATGGTCTAAAAGTCTCAGCTCTTTACAGCTGCTCAAACACACTACTGTTGCTGTGCATAGGATCAGGTCATCTACCGAGCTGTTGTCCAGAGGGAATCATTATTCTAAGAGCATGCATGATCCCTGTCTTTTGGTTCTCTTTTTTTGTGCATATTTAATCTATAGAATCTATGAACAATTATCATTGTATTGATATTGATGGTATTGACTAATTTACCATAACATTGCACATTTCTAAATGTGCCCAAATGTTTTTCATCTATAGATGCTCAGAAAGAAGGACACAGAGAAACAAAAGGTAAAGAGGTAAAATGAATCCTGGGAGAAATGCCTCATGAAGTTTTGGAAATTATGCTTTTAGAAATAAGAAAACGAGAGTTAAGATTGAGGCTGGGCCTTAGCTCTGCCTCCTGATGCCTTAAAGAATGGTGTCTCATTATTTTGATACATTTATGTGTCGATTTAATGTGCTGTGCAACTCAACCTCCATTATTCATACCATCTAATGTGTGGTAAATTCCAGCATCCCACTTTGGATTTGTTTGGACTTCCACTAGTAAAGGAGCCCAAGAGAACAGGTCATGCTAGAAGAAAATCAATTCTTATAGACTTTTTTGAATCCTCTAATGAGACTGATAGTAAATCAAGAGCTAGTTTTGCCCTGAAGAAACCCCATGCATTTGGTAACCTTTGGTAGTTTCAGTTATCTACATAAACGTGGAAAGTAACAAATATTGGATCTCTTTTACTAAGACCTCAAGAGCTGAAGGCTTACAGAGCAAAATACCTTATTCTGGTATCAGGATTCAGGACTATGGCAATACCACAAATTATGAAGCACTGAAATGTACAGATTATGATAGAAAGAAAGTGGATTTGCATACTTAAAGGAAAACTGTGCCTCTATTCCATTAATATGTTTTGAAAATGTCTGGCTGGGAAACTTTGAATCCTTCATTTCAAGTAATTTGGACTTACTTCTTGTAGCACTAGGAGGTGATGGGATGACTTTGAACACCTGATATTACTACATCTGGAAAAGCTGCCCCTGGCACATGGCCGTATCTGTATTAGATGAAAGCACTAAGCAGGGAGAGAAGATCAATGGCTCAAGAGGAAACAGCTCAGTGGTCTTCTTTCATTCTCACAAGTGTGAGACTCGTAACAGGCCTAGACGGTTAAGACGATTTTTGTGTGAGATGGAAAGAGCAAAGATGAGGATCACAAAGGCATGTGATAAATGTACCACATGATTATGCATCATACAGCTGCACTTTGTCACTGTAACTTGTGCACATGCCATTTGCATCACTGCAGGGATGAACAGAAGAAGCCATAAGCTTTATTCTTTTTCATGCTTGTCACTGGTAGAAAATGCTCAGTAAATAAGTAATCGGTCATTTCCTCTCTCCAGAGAAGTCTGTATAAGAGAAACAGTTAAAACTTAATTATGCCATATGAGCTAATAGAATATGGTCGTTCCAGCAGAGGCTTACGAGCAGCTTCTGATGCCACGTGGGAACCTCACTGGCTTTTCAGACTCAAAGGGACTTTGCTTAAGTTCCCTTCTAAAGGAAATGGCTTCAGCTCATTATTTGCAGACAGCATCTGTCACTTTTCTATGCCAGTGGATGCTGATCATCCTCAAAGAACATTGTACAAATGTGCAGACTGCTGTGTGTTGAGAAAGGACTGCTATTACATCAATTTTCCACTTGAAAGCAGCAATAACAGCAAATAAAGCCTGAGCCACATGACTCTATTGGATCTGGGGCGCTTTCACGGAGGCTTTCACCCTAAGTGAAAGACAAGAAACTAAAAGGGGAGGTATGGACAGTTGCAATACCGCCAGTGTGTTACTGAATACTCCCTGTTAACCTTGTGAAATGCGGAAAATGGGGGTTCATGGCCATAGTGGTGCAGAAAGCAGATCCAAGGAGATCTCATCTGTGTTCTCATGTGGACCTCCTGAAGGAGCTTCTGCTCACTGCAGCATTTGAAACTCATGTGCCATTGGGTTGCGTCTAAGCTCTCCTGGAGCAAAAGCTGCCACAAAGTACAGATTCTGTGATACACAGGGCATTTGAGGTGCCTGCTCCTGTGAAATCAGTAAGAGCTGAGTACATCAGCTCCTTTTCTAGGTCTGCACAAGGGATATTTGCTGTGCCTTGTGTTCCCATCAGCTGAAATCGACACAATGTTCTTTGTTAACCAGAATGTCTGGCACAAGCAGACTTCTCTGGAGTCCTACAAGTAATGTTCTCCTATACCAAGTAGGGAACAGTGTCTGAAACAGAAACCAGTTGCTGCCCTCCAGCTCCAAGCAGCTGTATCTGGACACTACCTGTGTACCTGCCGGATGACAAATACCTGAGGACAGGGCATTTAAGGACATTTGATTCTGACTAGGACCAGCAGGCATTTTGGTGTGAAAGGGAGGGCAGACACACAGAATGACAACTTCAAAATAAGAAAGCAAGGCACTTTCATGAGCACTATTTTTGGAATCATTTGATTGGGTTCTGGTACTCCAGCCGTACAGCCATATAGCACATAATGCACCTAGGAAATGCCACATTTGTGCCCTGAGATTCCTGCAAACAGCTCACTCTGTGTATTTTGGACAGTTATTTGAGGTGGCTTCCTTGCAGAGATTAGTGAGGAGACTAGGTGACTCCTGGATGGCACAGGTTAAATGAGATGACCTCCCTCCCTTGAGTGCTAAATTGAATGGAGAAATTAGGGGAAAATGTCAACTAGCAAGCATTTCTTGGCATGTCCTGACTTCTATTACTAAGACTACTTCACCGCATGGGCCATATTCTCTAAAATCTCTCCAGGAGAATCTGGAAGACTACGCGGGAGACTTAAGGTATAGCTGGAGTTAATGGCAAATTTTCCCTTTATTTTAGGGGAAGAAGCTTTCACTTTTGGTAACTTGATCTATCACATCTGCATGTGTACCACCCCAGGTCAACCCTCAAACTTCAGTAAGACCGGGCTTTTGAGCAGCTGTGGAACAGGCAGATATCACGATCTTGGCTGCTCCCTCTTCCCAGGCCTGGGCAAGGAGGCACTTACAGAAATACTGGGACAAAGCATCTCCCAAGAGGTTGAACGGCATTACCCACCAACAAGATCCACAATCTTGCTTGTTTCTAAGAGTCTGTTTGCTTCCACATAGGACAGTCAATACTGGCATAATGAGAGGGCAGTAGCCTGTGCCAGACCCATGTCTGAAGGAAGGGCAGAATTAGACAATCTGCTCTTCTGGAAATGTTGAATGGAGAAACTCAGAAATCTGCAGGAATTCTGACTCAGTTGATCTGCAGCACTAGAGTGGCATGGGAAAAATCCCCATGATTCCCAGAGCAAGCTAAAGATTTCTCAGTATGATCTCTTCAATTCAGACGTGTTTTCCCTATATATGAAAAAATGGAGATTTTACATAGAAAGGACATTTCAATTTTCATCAGTTAAAATTTGCATTGTTAAAATAATAGTACTGAGGCAGGAGAAACAAACCTTCTTCCTCTGATTGCAAAGGGAAAACAAGTGACAGTCTGGTTCCTGCCTTCTTATCAAGCCCCTCAAACTGTGGGTTTTTTTTTTTTTTTTGTTTTTGTTTTTGTTTGTTTTCCCTTGAAATACAGGAAAATGAATTTTGAAGAGCTGCCAGAAAGATTACATGAAATGCCCTCTTTGTAAGAAGAAGCTTAGAGAAGAGTGAGATGTAATATCAAAGAAAACCCGGTTGATGGACATTCACTGTTACCCTAGCAATTAGAAGAGAAATGACCTCCCACAGCAAAGGGAGAGGTAGGGGTTTATGAAGAAATCTCTCTTGGTGGTGGGTTCTGATTGCCCATCTACACC
Organism: Chauna torquata; assembly: GCA_013399475.1. NCBI lineage: Eukaryota > Metazoa > Chordata > Aves > Anseriformes > Anhimidae > Chauna > Chauna torquata. The sequence continues at coordinate 232,522 of VXAL01010187.1, read as the reverse complement.
TGCCCCAGGAGCGGCTAATCCTCTTCATGCTCTGAGGAGGAATGGGAACTGGACTGAAGGGATGTGCTTGAACTCCTCCCAGGGTTTTACCGTGATGTCAAAAAGCTGATGTTCTGAAATGTGTCATCTCAGATGGATGACCCAGATAGCAAACCTGGCAGCTGGCAGCTGCTCTTAGGATATCACTGTTGGCCTTCGGAGCTACAGGTCAACAAAACTTTTCAAATTTTCATTATGAAGGACCATGTTTCAGACCTAGTGGGCTTACGTTTTAAAGCACTTTTAGAATATTTTGAGGAGATTACTTGGATCAAAATTTAAAAAGTTTATTTCAGTATTCATGTACCAAAGGCATTTCATAAAACATTTCAAGTTCATTCAAAAACAAAACTAAACTAAAAACAAACAATCAAAAAAACCCCAACCAAACAAAACAAATTAAAAAACCCCAAACTTTAAATATCTGAATGTTTTTTAAGTCTTCAAAATTTGTTTCAGTTCTATTACAGCTTTTTTTTTTTTTTCTCCATTCATTATTTTTTGCTTAACTTTTTGGGTAAAAATGTTGTCATTCTTCAAGGGCTTCTGCAGCATTCTAATAGGAAGTGGCAGATTTTGAGAATATATATGGATTTCAGGGAACAATAATTCATTCTATGTTTTATTAGAATGCAAACAGCTACTCTGTATACTGGCTGTCCTCCAAAATGGCTGAGATTTACAATTAGATGGAATGTTTGAAAAATTCAGCCTAATTCTTCTTTCACTGAAACTAGTAGGAATTGCATTGCTGACTTTATTGGGAAAAAATCAGGACTAGGGTTAGTAGGATCTCACACCAGAGTGATGTGCTGGAACATCATCATTGCCAGATCAGCATCTTTCGTCGCAAAAGGTAAGCTGTAAGTGACATCACATCCGGAAGATACCCTTTTTGCAGCTCTCCATCAGGTCCTTACATTGCAAAGCTATGCAGCAGGTATTTACATGTGATACTTTCAGCAGGTAGTCAGAGATGTCTCCTAGACTGTGTTTTAGCGGTCTTACTGCATGCCATAATTTAATATTGAGGTGAAATAAATCCTTTCTGGAGCTTTGCTCCTTGCAGCTTAGTGTCAGGCTGTGGCAGACTGAGCAGTCACCGCTCACAGCCAATTTACTTGAGCAAGATTTTGAAATAACTTCGTGACAACCTCCTAATGAAAACACGGACAGGACTGTTCAGAGAAGTCTAATTGATTGTAAATGTCCACTGTTTCCCAGACCCGGGCAAAGCATTGCAAGAGCCATAAATAAGAGTTGTAGCTCACGGCTCATACATCCTTTTAAATATTCACCTTTTGGAAAAGATGGGAAATGGCAAGATAAACAGAGGCTCTAATTCTGGTGTTTTAGCCACATTGGATTTATTAAAACAAGACATGGAGAAATCAAACAGGGGGCCTCGGTGTTGACTGCATCCTCATTGCAGGGGGAACCCTGCCTGGGAGGGAAGCCCACGGCCAGTCTTGCATCACCCCGCACCCACCCCAGCCGCTCTCAGCAGCCGTGATGCCAGCAGCGGCCTTCTTTCCCCACCAGTGGCTGAAGACATTTATTTGCTGCTTGGGATTCTTTAAAATTGTTTTTATGTGAAATTATACATCAGACAATGTGTGTGGCATAAAAGAATGAGTGAGGCAGGGTATGTATCTGTGTGGGTCTGCACGTGTGTGGTTCGGGAGGAATTAGGAAAGCAAGGCTGAAACATGGTTGCTTCTAGTGTGTGTAGGAGCTGGCACTGGCACGGGCATTAAGAACATTGGGAGTCCTACCAATTCTTCAGCAAGTCTACTAAAGTGACCTTGAACATCCTGAAGAGCACAGATTCACTACTGAAGCTTCTGATAGATGAAGATAATGCTGCTATGTCTTTTCTAATTAGATTTTTAAGTGCTTCAGGGTGAGGACTGACTTTTCACAAGGGATACTACAACATCCAGTAGAATGAAGCTCTGAAGCAAGTCAGAGTATCTGGCTTTATTATCTGAATAATGACCAAATCATAAATAGCATAATAGTAAGATGAAAATGATATGATGGAACGAAAAGTAACACTGGTAGTATGATAATAGCAATAATTATAGCCATGCTATTAGTTATTATAATAATCTGGCTGCGTTAAGCAAACCTGATCAGAGGGCCAAGTTCAGCAGGGGAATGTGTCCAAATGTAACAGATCACACCATCCACATGAGAGGAGCCCCGGGGAGGAGCTGGTTGCTGTGGAGGTTCCTTCTTGGTGCAGCTTGTCCCTGAATGTCTTGGTGTGCAGTTGGATGCTTTAGTGCTACAGTTCTGGATAGGAACCTGGAGATGGGGTGAGATTCTGGCATCTGGATCAGAGGTGTGGGTAAGTAAAATGGGCCATTTGGGGAGCATTTCTCTGCCCACGTTACCTCTCTGACAACGAGAAATCCAATCTACAGCAGTAATTTAAGATTCTTTGGCTGTAGTGCAGAGAAATGGGCACTTTTAAGGCTAATTTATCAGACACAGGTATGTCTGAACTTAGGCCACATGCCTAACCTTCTGGCAATTTAAATTCTTTGGGCTTCACATGGCCACGTTTACATTGAGTGTAACAACACTTTCTCTGTCATCTACATTTAAATTGTCAGTGTTTTGGAGAGCAACATTTTCTTTTCCTGCAGCCATACAACATTGATACAACAAAGTCCTGATTTTACTTGGATTCTGTAGATCCTACTGAAGTACCATTAATCTACAATAACAATAATTACAAATTCTTCCTTAGATAAGTACTGAGTGACCATGTGCTCTGATTTCTTTTGAAGAATGTCTCCTAAGCTTTATGTTGGCAGCAGATAAAACACTCTGCTACGGATCTGTGAGCACTGGCTGCAGTTTATATCTACCAGTGCAGAGGTTAGTTGACCTATACAGGCAGTAAACTGGCACAGCTGGAAGTTTGGAATTGAGAGAAGCTTTCTGAAATGCCTCCTGTGCAACCTGTAGTGATGGCAATCATTTTTCTGCTCCTGTATTGGCATGCTATGATACCACCCAACACAGGGAACAGTGATGGGACGTCTCCTGAGATATCTCCCCTTCTGGTGAGGCTGTGAGCTGCTTTGCAAGTTTGTGCTAAACTACTGGAAACAAAGAAGTGACAGCTAGGACTAGCCTCCTGTGCAAGTCAGAGCCAGCCACAGTTTTATTCCTGTTATTTTATTTAGGATTTTTAGCTGAAAAGTGATTCTCTTATAAGACTGGAGACCACCAGAGTGGTCCAGAAGACTCTACCTGGTGACCTACAGCACTCTCAAGCTGGCTTGGCACTTCTTACTATCCTCGCAAGAGAAGCCAATGAGGTGCATTCAGTTAACTGTATGAGGTGGGGACATGACACTTGCTTCTTCAGACCAGACCCTTCAAAATCTTGCTTTAGCACTTGCACTTTGCTGGACAAAATGGGAACATCTGGAGGTGGAATTGTCTCCTCACCAAAAGCCTGAAGGTGCTTCACTGCCAAGTGTCACTGTCACAGGGTGTGTGTGACTGGTGGAGCAGCATCAGAGATGTTGCTCTTGCATGGAGTCTCAGACATGGCTGTTGAGCATCTGTCACCAGCGGCTTTCCCTGTACAAACCTCACTAGGCATCGAGGATAAAAGTGGCATAGCCATGACCTGTAGATTTCTTTAAAAGGGTTATTTTTAGGGGCTAGATTTTTCAATCATTCTTACCAAGAGAAACTCACATGGTGGCAGTGTGATGGCTCTCTGAGCAGGGAATGGGACATAATCTCAACTGGACTGTATCCCATGCTGGCAAAAATATATTTGTCCTCCACAAAGCAGGCATGAATCTTCATTTGTGTGTGACTCCTCCATTAAGTAGCCCATTGCCCAGTACTTATTGCAAAGTAGATGCACATGTGGGTGCACAGCAGAGACTTTCCCTAGCTTTTTCCCCTTGTCTATTCCTGTGTCAAGTGAACTCCACTGACTTCAGACCAGTCCATCAAAGGCTCATAGTCTCTGTCTGAAGACCATTAACAGCTAAATGTACTGAATCTATGCTGGTATTTCCGATAGCCCCTTTCCTCCCTGACTACACAAGAAGAGAGGAATTGGGGCAAACTAACAGCCTATGCTGGAGCTCTCTAGAGAAGGGCTTCACTGGTAGCCTGGGAAGTAAAATAATGTACGATACAGGAAACACTATGGATAGGCATTTTTTTCATCCAACAGCAAATTGAGATTTAGATGAAAAAGCTACTTTTTTTTTTCTGCAAACGTGCATTTTCAATGAAAATTTGGAATTCTTAAATTCTGAACTTGTTCCTATTTCAGTAATTTGCTTTCCCATTTTCTTCTGGCTTTGCGGTTTCATTCAGAAAGCCGTATTTGTTTTCTGTGTGTGTGTGTGTGTACACATGTGTTTGTGAATAATTGATGTTGTCTAACTGGGATTGTTCATTAATGTCAACCTTCTTCACAATCCTATAATTTTGACACAAATATATTTTTCCTCAATTTTTAATTGGGCTGACCCCAAATTACTATGGCGCAAGGCTAACTTTGGGACTAAATAGAATGAAGTCTCTGGAAATTGAGAAAGTATTAGTTATGTCACTGGGTGGATTCCTGGACAGAAGCTTAAACTGAGCTCTTAAGAACTGTCTTCAGCATCTTATTGTCTCTGATGAGATCATGATTCAGACTACTTGAGCAGTATCTCAAGTAGGCGAACCCTCGGGGAGTAGAACTGGCTCAAAGGACAGCATTTTGATGCATAGGTTAGCAATGAATTCAGGTTTAATTACCTTGTCTCTGTCAGTTTAAAGCAAGTTGTCAAATAAGATCACAAACAGGGGGTAAAGACAGCCATGCCCAGGTATACCACAAACAGCTGTGTCCACACAAAAATAAATGCTGCAGTCAGATGTAGCCAAGCCAGGGATCTGCCAATAGATTTACGCGGTCAACCTTTCCCATCCCTCAGAAAGAATCCTACCCCATGCAAGCATATAACCACCAGGGAGATGCCTACCTGACCCAGAACAGAGTCAGTTGTCATGACCACACTGTATTAACTACTTGGATAAATCAGTCAGGCTATACCACAGGTCATCATTTTTGTTTGTTTGTCTATTGTTGTTGTTGTTGTTGTTGTTGTTGTTATTATTATTATGGCTTTACATTCTTGTCTCATACAACCCTGTTCTGGTCTCAGGTCTTGGCAGAAGCCTGAGGTCACTGGTTCTTTTCAGGTTCTCCTTCCAGTCCACATTTGGCTAGTGTTCATAATCAGGTTTTTGTTCAGTTTTCAAGCTGTGTTTTTAAAGTCATGGTTTTAACATTTTTGGTCAACTGCAACCCCAAGAACCATCCAGACCTAGATAAAGAGTTTACAGAGTGCATCAGTACTGCCAAGCTATGGCTGCAAGATGCTTCACAAATCCCTGTTATTTGCAAGAAATCCATGCAGCTACTAAGTGTTCACATATATATTAGCGAGATGTGGAGAACCAGAATTCAATGCCATTTAGAGCAAGTAATATAATGGACTGAGCAATACTGCAGTGCAAAATTCAACCCATGGCACAAAACAGTTGTGAGCAACGACTCCATATAGCCCCATGCTTCCCCACGTGCTGGATGGGAATACTTGAAGAGCAGATTTCCCCAGTCATAATGGTCAGGGCACAAATACAAGTTTGCCCAGCATTTTCTATTGTAAGAACCTGTTTCGACTTGATAATGACTTTGAAAATGAATTCATTGGGTTGAACTCCTCCATGCTAAATGTATCCCTCAGGGCTGATATTATTATTACTATTATTATTATTATTATTATTATCCCAGAAAAATGTTTCATCATTTACTAGGTAAAAAGTAGTAAGGAAATGTTGCCTGTATTTTAATAACTTCTCTTGCTTATTTTGAAGCAAGGGTCTGAAGTCCTGTAGGGCACTCAGGGTGGGAGGGTGTCTCATTTATTACCACTTTTTAGTGTTCCACCAAATTGCAAAGTGGGTCTGAAATTCCAGGAGCAGAGCTACAGAAATGTTCTGCTCTCATACCTACAGCTGAAGGCAATGAGAAGTCAATTGTTAATACAAGTGCCATAAAATGCTACAAGCAGAAGCATTTTGTGCATGAACTGCAATATTTGACAGCACAGAGAAAGCAGCTGGTGAAGGGAACCTATTTGATAAAAGAGACAGGATTATATGAGAATATTAAGAGTGAAAATCTCTAATTCGGCATCAGTAAACTGTCTATACTGACAACTGTGATTTTAATCTGAGTAGAGCTACCTGGTTGTAATAAAAATACCACCTCTTCCCTTAAAAATGGTGTGAAAGAAAGTGAAAAATACCACGAGAGAATTAATATGGTCTGATCATCCTAGAAAAGGCCATGAGGAAACTGATATTTCTGTATTCGGTGCAGACCATAAACAACATGCAGTAAAGTATGCCTGGCACCACAAATACGTGGACAGCTTAATGAGATACTGAGCAGGTACCCAATCAGAAATAGCATCTGTCTTGTGCCCAGGATGAGACCAGAGCTGTGTGCAATCATGTAAAACCTCAACCAGAATATGTACATATAAATGAGCCCAACTCAGAGTTACCTCAGTTCTGTCACTCTCACTTGGAATTACGACCTTGAAGTTTTTTTTAATGCTGCAACTTTGGGATGAAAAAAATGACTTGGGCAAGCCTCTGTGCACCTTTGACTGGTTTCACGACAGAGACTGGAAGTGTCTGATGATGGCTGCTTTTACACTCTGACCACAAAGAGCACTTTGCTGTCAACAAGTAGCATATCCAGATGGCTTTATGGAAACTCCAGATTCAGATTTTGCTTTAGGAAACAGCTATGTCTGAGTTCCCAGACTGCATATTGACAGCCTACCGTTTACCCAGTTCCCCAGCACTGCTGAAGCTTGTCGATACCTATCCTTTGCATTTAAACATGCAATAAAAGCTTCCAGCTATTACCTTTCATTGCTTTCATTGCTCCTTCTTAAGCTCAGCCAGCCCAACCTTGCTAGCCTCCCGCAGCAAACTGCCTCTTCCACACTGGGGATTAGGGTTGGGGAATGAAGAGTTCAAACAGAATTGCTTTAACTTCCGGGGATGACTGTTTTCTTGCACAAGGAAAGTGATGTGAAAGTTTCCCCCTCTTTAATGCATCAAAAGGAAGTGTGAAAATAAACTGGGTCTTGTTCTTTGTGTGAGATCAGTCAAAGAAGTAAGACCACCAGGAAAGTCTTCAGATGAAGGCAGAACTTCCCATACTCTCATGATCCTGGCATTGCTAAGATTATTTAGTCAGTAATTACATTTGTAAGGAGTAAGATTTTGGCTTGGCAATTATTTTCATTTTGAGGAAAGTTAGTAGTAATTAGAAGTCTCCAGGCTGGTCCTTTCATAAAAGAACAGAAAAACCGCAATAACAAGAGGAGAAGGTCATTTAGGCTGCTGCTCATTCTCTTCTTCGCTCCTTTGCTTAAACTGTCAGTGAAGATGGCAATTGGCTTCAAATGGAATGCCTGATTACATAGCCCAATTTCAGCATCTTCTCCAGGTGGAAGTACAAGGGAATGCAGGTGGCCAGGCTGCCTTACCCACACCCAGCCATGCTCTCCAAGAATCTTGGCTTTCAAACTATCCTGATTGTCATCTTATTGCTCATTTTGAATGATGATATTAATAGAAATAATGTTAATTTAGCCATCAAATTCAATTAAAGTCAAATATTGACAACTCCTGAGTCACTAAAAAGCAGCTAGTGAAATTTTCAATAGTGCTCTGAAAATTCAGCCAGATGTTCTTTGCACTTTGAGCTACCTAATGTCTTAGAAATTTCAGTGTATTGACCCAACTATATTTATTGCCTTTAATCTCAGACTTTTGACATTTCTGAAGATGAGATAAAGGAGAAGAGCCTCCTACAGTACCTGTGAGGCCATGAGCTACTCCAGGGACACGTTGATTTCTTTAACACTGCTGTGAGTCTCTTCGTGTGTACGGTAAGTTGTGGTGTGCCTGTCAATCCAAAATAAAGGCCAGTGTGTGCCAGTAGCGGGCTTCACATAGGGTGTACCAACAAGGTACATACATCTTCAAAAGCTGTTTCAGGTGAGCTGAAGTCCTGCTATGCTCTGCTGTTGGGCTTGTGCGGCTCAGACACCGAAGCATGGTGTCTGATGTGTAAGGGTTTTCTTCTGTTCTTTCGTATTTTGATACAGGGTGCGTGGGAGCAGGTTTTCTTGCCTTGAGGCACTGCTCACAGAAAGGGGCAGAAGGCCTTTGCATGCCTGTCTCACCCCAAGGACATCACTCTATAGGTAGCTGCCCATCCTCCACTGCAGCATCACCCAGTTGTGCTACCGCCTGTGGTCCAAATTGCACATAACTACTAATTTTTTTCACAAGTTTCACTAAACACACGACTACTGTCAGGTCATGCAGGTTCTGCTGAAAGCCTAATGCAGGGTGTTACATCTTCTATACAACTCAGGCTGGATATTCATATGTACAGCTTTGGAGTTAGTCACTTAGCTGTGACATTGAGCTGAGAAATCTATAAAGTGGAACGTCTTTGTTGTCCATTTCGTGGAAGTGCTAATGTCATCTTTAGCTCTCATTCATGCCAATTAGCCAAAGCCCCATGGAGGAAGACTAGACATATAATTCCAGCTGGAGCTGGTGCGTCATGTGTGGTTGCTGCCACAGGTCCTCAGCTCAGACTCATCACTCATCCGGCTAGTCACAGAGGTTCTCTGGCAGTCCCATCCGGATGATGCTTATTTAGTCCCTTTGGTGTGCTGAAACTGGTAATAAATCAACTCCATAATGAGGTGAAGTTGCTGTTGGAACATACTATAACTACATTGTCACTCCAAAAGGCTTTATTAGGTAAAAGAACTGCCTGATATCTGGTTATTTTGCTGGGAGCCCTTCTAACTGGTTTGCTTAAAGGATGACCTTGCATGATTTATATATAAAGAAGGTTTGTTTATCTGAGACAATATGGAGTGAAACTTTCCAAGTCATTTATAAGAGGGATAACAGCCCATGGCACCACTCAGGACTGATCATCTTTGTACTCCTGGGACAAGGAATACTTCAAAAGAGGGATTTTGCACACATGCACCATTTTTTCTTGAAAGCAAATCTCAAAGGTGGTTACAACATCAATGCTACACAATTCCTTTCCCCTCCACAATAATAGGGCAGCCCCAATAATATACTTCATATCAGACTGGATTAAAGGCTAGCAATTCCAGTGCTGTCTAGGGGATTCAAACACCCTGATTGCCAGTGATACCACTAGAATCCAAATAACAGAAATCTTTCTAAATGCTTCCACACTGCTTTCGCCTACAGCATCCACCAGTAAACCTTTATTTTCCTGCTTTTCTACCCAAATGTTTCTTTCCTAATTTAATGTACTTCCTGATTACTTTTGCCTGTATCATTCTATATGTTATTTAAATATGACATTTATTGTTAAATAAGCCCTACTCATACATACAGTCATCACTCAACCATACTAATGAGGACCTAACTACAATTTGTAAGCTGCTGCTTTTCATTCAGCTCTGTAATTATATCAGTGCTGTTCAAATTTTTTTACCCAGTGAGCCAAAAAACCTATTATGTGGTCACTAAAGAACTGGATGCCTTCTCCACAAGACACGAGTACTTCTGAACAGGGGTCAAACAGCTGGAGGACATAAGGCCTCCATCCTGTTGGCACTTCCTTTACGCTGAAATAGCGCTGATTACCTCTCCAAGTGTTCTGGAGGCTGTGTTTTGCTCAGAGCTCTTCTGAGTGCCACCTGAGCTCCTGAGATCTCCTGCAAAAATGTATAGGATGAGGAGGGGTCTCAAATTCCCATCAGCACCGCTGAACATGGGTTTTCTACCACCCTTTTTGCACAAAGACAAGTGGGATGTTCTCTTTTCACTTAGCCCTCTCCTGGTCTTCATCTGCCCAACACTGCCACTAAGAACATCCTGGACTGTCTCACTTGGGAACATATCAGTCTACAGGGTTTGTAGACTGATCTTGATTGCACTTTCCACTAATTTTTCCCCTGCTGCACAGAAGTGAGCATGGCTCTGCTGGTGGCACCTGCAGAAGTCCTGCTGATAGAGAGCAGCTACTGTGACCTCCTCGCCCAGCTCTTGCCCAAACTACATGCTAGTTCTCTGTGTTTGGAAACCACACAAACCAGCAGTTTTCCTGAACTTTGCCCAGGCTCCTGGGCACAGGTGCACTTAGTAAGTTGAAGACTCTTGCAACTGGCTGCAGTTGCAGCCTTATCTGCTAAATCTGCATGTGATTCTGGTGTTACCAGAGGCAGCCAGATGCCCAGGCCATGCCTTACTACAGGGCATGAAGAGAATGACACTTTAGCAGCTTTAACATCTGAATCAAATGTTTGAGGCACCTTCAGAGTGCTACAGCTGGGAGCACAATTGCTCCAAGGCTAAGCCTTGCCAGCAGCAGTACCACTGCCAGGACCTGCCTCTCCCTTTACCTGGCAAAGGACCTTATCCAGCCACTGGAGAAAGCGCCTCGAGGAAAGATGAATTCAGGCTTTGCCAGGATCCTTCAAGGCCTGGGGAAAGCATGCTGAGAAAGGACACCTTCAGTATTTACCCCTGGCATGAGGCCAAAGTCAAAATTTTGCTCCTAGCTTTTGGTATGGATGCAATTAACATGTGGCCTGCTCTCTGTGGGATGGTTAATAGAAGAGTGAGGAGAGACAGGAGCAAATGCTGGCCAGTTTTAGCACTCTTTTACAGCTCCTTCTGTTATCTGAAATGCTGCAGTGTATCATTATCTGTTGATTGCAGTCTTTTGCCCAGTTCTTGCTCTTGCCCAGTCAGCACTCATCTCTAAGACAATCTGAATTAATTGTGTGAAGGATTTCACAAGACTGAAATATTCAGTAACATTCAACTGAAATCGAGACAGATCAGGGCTGATTCTGATCCCACACAGTTTGAGGTGGGCAGAGCTGTCAAGGATTGATGGATTTTATGGCTGCTCTTTACCCCAAGGGAGGGAAAACCTACATCTACACCATTGTGCCACAGACCTAGCATTTTATCACCGTGTATCTGGTGGATGCAATTTGTTCTCTGAAGCTCTTCTTTCTTTGTCCTCTAAGGATATTCTGTACCTTCTTTACAAACCTAAGATTTCCACCATTTTTGCTGTAGATTCTGGTTTCATGCCTACTGTTGTTCATATATCCTGCTTGAAATAATGAAGCATGTGCTGAGGATTAAATCAGACTTACCAGATGACCGCTGCCAGAACAACTGTTCGTCCCTTTCTCAAACACTGGTACTACATGTGATTGCTTCCTGTACCTTGCTGTTCCCCACGGCTTTTCAACGGATTTGGAGGAGGTGTGGAATACTTATTAGCTAACTCTGCTGACAAGTTCAGTGGATGTTATCCAGATCCACTGACTAAATACAAGTATGACTATTAATTGTTTCTTTCCCTCAAGGAACAGACTTTTGTCAAACCAAATGCCACTTTCTCAGCTAATGCCTTGCCACCTGCCCAACCAGAAGAGACTGCATCCTTATCTTTGTGACAATAGTAGTAGTAGTAGTAATGGTAGTAGTAATAACAGAAACAACAACAATAATATCTCTCTTTGAACATAGTGTTAGGGTTCATAAGTAAGAAGGGATGCTGCTTGCTGGAACTCTTGATTTGGCAAGCTGAACAACCAAATCAAAGGTAAGGATGTTGTACATGCATTGTACTGGCAGCTTGATACCTCAGTTGGTGTTCACCTCTTTTCTACAATACCTGTGTTGTTTGGCTTCATCCACTATCAGCACATGAAAGTCAAGCAGGTTTCCAGTCCCAGCCCTACCACCGAGCTATACAACTCGGTGCTATCCTTACTTCTCTGTGTCTGCTCCCCTACCCACAAAGGTGGCAATCAAACTAGCTTTTGCACAGCTGTATGAAATATTCAGACAATGAAGCACAGGAAAGTTAGATTTCAGCACTGTACACAGATTGTTAGTAGTACCATCTTTCTTTCTCCGCCTTTCTTCCTCCTACCTCTCAGTTACACAGCATCCCACTGTTCTCAAAGTTGATATGCTTGAGGAAAAAAAAAAAAAAATTAAAATATTATTTTTCCACTGAGTGTCAGCATAGATCAAAGGCTACAGTAACATCTTCAGCATGGGCAGATAGTAAATGAACTTGGAAGGTTCAAGTAATTCATATTCATCATTTGAAAATGTACCAGACTAAATCTCAAGTTTGAAGGAAAAGGTCAGAGAAAAAATCCAATCTGTTAAAGCAGAGCAAATTATTAGTAATAGCCAGGTTTGAGCTTTGTTTTTAATTAAAAATAATTTTATTTGACTATCATTTGTTTTTTATCGCACAGCAGGTTTTTTATTCTTTCAAGGAGTAAAATAAAACTTTTCTAAATATTCTCCTGACTAGAACTTCCATTTCTGCCCACGTAGTGCACAGTGAAATGAAGCCTGTTTGCATTTGATTTAAAATCCTTACAATGAGCCAGTATCTGGGGATTGCACTGGTTTTATTCACGTGCTCCCAGACACAAGCTTGGATGGAGTTTCCTCTGCTGCTGCCTCTCCGGCCACTCTCCTGGCAAGCAGGTTAAACTGAAGCAATGGTGCAGGGAGATCTTTACGCAGGCATTCATAAATTGCTGTAGTTCTGCTTCCACCGCAGGGACTACTGAAGCCCCTCGGGTTGGCGTATAATGAAATGCAGACTCCTTGTACTCCATGTGTGAGGAAGTGAACAAATTCAGATTCCCTTTTTATTTTCCTAGATAATAACTCTTTTGTTTTAACCAATCTTTCTCTTTCAGGGGTGATTAGATGGTTTAGCTGAATGAATCCTATTATTTAAAGCCTTTCCTGCCTGCTTCTCAATATGTGTTCTGACTCATGTACCTATTTCAGGTAGAGATTATTTAGATAAGGTATTTTTTTCTCCCCCTTTAAAAATAGCAGCAAGCAGGTTTTTGGGCTAAGCCTTATCTGTGTGTATGGACAGTCACTGGTGTCGAGCTTAGCAAAAGGCAGAGATGCTAAAATGTCCTTGCTAACGCTTGTAGATGATGTTTGGCAACTGTGTGAGAGGATGCAATGGAAATATGGATGCTGACTGATATTTTCAGGCCTCTCTTAAGTATTAGCCAATGAATACTAAACACGAAAGTACAGCCCTAATGCAGCAGAGCATTCCCACACATCCTCAAGCTTGTGCTCCCTGGGTTCAATGGGAAGTGCCTGAAGCTGAGTGATCGCTGGTGACTGTCCCTCCTGCAGCAGGATGTGGTGCAGCTGTGGGGCCACGCAGTGCAGGAGCACAATGCACTGGCCGGAGCGGAAGAGAAAGCAAAACTCTCTTCCTCCTTCAGCTCCCAGGAAATAGGTGCTGGGATCTGGCTCATCAGATCACAGCAAGGGAGGAGGCTGCAGTCACAGCTAAGCCAGGAGCAGAGTGTGCCGTGTTCTTTAATGTAAATACCACTAACGTATGTGCATAGGATACATTTCCATTGAGTTCCCCATGTACTATACACCCACATACTCAATGTGAAACCATTACCTCTGCCTCATTCTCCCAGTCCAGCCTACGCTCCTATTTAACTTAGTGCTCCCTGGCCAAGATACTTTTTTAATTCCTTATTCTCCCAGCAAGCTAATGATCTCCCAGAGCATGATCCACCATCTTCCTGATGTAGCTTTCTCCAAGCCGGAATGTCTGAGATTCAGTTGCAAAAATATCCATGTGAACCTGGAGTCAATTTCCAAAAAGATCTTTTAAAAAGAAGGCAGATGCAAGAGAATGGGGAGGGAGAAGGAATGGCAGCCAGCAATTTGTGTTCCCCTGATTCAGGGGATTTATCTGCTTTTCTAGTTAATAAAAGACATTAATTGATTCGTGTTTTTATGGCTGCACACAGAGCTATTTCTGACTAGAAGGAGACACTCTTAAATGGAGTGAGTCAGACCAGACCTGTTATGTCACCCTGGGACCCTGGAGGATTTGTTAATAGCTCTGAAGAAATGAAGTTGCTTCACAGGGCTATTTTCTTCTCAGACATCAAAAGGAGAGGGACAGTATAGCAATTCTGAAGGCTGAAAATAATTTTTTACATGGTCCTTTGCATTTGACAAATAGCAACAGGATAATCAAAGAGCTTGGCTCTCCACAAAGCACTTGCATAGAAATCTCAGCAGGATTTATCAGCCCAGCCAAACCTAATCTCCAGAGACATGGCTCTTAGCTAAGGAAAGTCCAGGCAGGTCACAGCTCCTCAATTCACTTCCCAGGATTTCCTTCAGATTAACTTCACAAATCAAAAGATTGTGCTGAGAATGTTTTACCGGAAGGGAAGTCTGTATTTTTCCTCTTAAAAATATGTAGAAAACATATTCTATCACTAAACCCCACACTCTTCTACACAAAAGCACCCATTTTCTAGCCAGCAATAAGGCTTTTTTATTCAAAATTGTGCTGGAAACAAAACCGTTTTAAATAAGTATTTGTCTTCAGGGAAGAACTGAGTCGCAGCAGAGGTGTTTCTTGTTCCTGTTCTCCCTTCTGGGTCACGGTGCCCTACCAGATGACACCTCCAGGATGTGACACGCGGTGGCGGCCGTGGTTACTCACAGGATGGAGTCCAGCCAAGAAGCCCACAAAAGGAGGTGGTCCCAAGTGGCAAGCAACATCTAAGGAACCCCATATGTGCCTTCAGCCCTCTGACCACATTTCCACCTTCAGTTTGGAAAGGGAATCAGATAGCTTTAAACTGAGAAATATCTATGCTTTGTTTTTCACCAGAAGACCAAAAATATCCATGAAAAATGTTGACAAATTGAAAGCATTTGTCATTTCTGCTTCTGTTTCCCTGGTGACAACAACAACAAAAAAAGCATTTCCAACTAATTCAAAGCCTGCAGCTCACAGTCTTGGCCAGTTCGTCCCAATATTTGCCCTTGCTCTTGTCTCTATAGTCCAAAGCAGCACAATGGTGGCAAAAGCCCGTAAAATAGGTCTCCCTCTCATCTACTAAGCTGGATCCTGTTTGCCCTTGTGGCTATCTGCCCAGGGCTGTTCATGATGGCATAAATGCCTGTACTGGCCTCATCCTATTTAGAAAGTGATAGCTATGCTTTGTTGTCATGTTAGCTCTTGCTAAGGAAACAGCATTGCTCTTTGTGGTGATGGGATAAGTTTTCTGTTGTTTTTTCAGACTTTTTTTTTTTTTTTGGTGTTGACATCTTGAATATTCATAGCTCCTGGACATCAGAGGAGTCCATCAAAGGGCTCAACTCTGTGTTGCAGATATGCAAAGTAGAAGCCTCAGTTTCTTCTGAACTTTCCTCACACTGGGTGGTGAGACTAATTTAGCAGCACACAGTTTGTAAATCTGCATGGAGCCCTGATGTGACAGCATTATCTGACTTAAAGGGGATGAGGGAGAAATACAAGCATGTTTGAACCCTTACGGTTCAGACAAATCTGCCTCCAGCCATGCCTGCATTGTCATCTTTCTTATGGAAAAAGCATGCTAGAGAAAAAAGATTGTAAGTGGGCTCCTCTGAAGCCACTACTGCCACAGAGCCTGATGGGAGCACAGCTTTGTGCACCATTTGTACGGCTGCTGGATTGCGGTGTTTTAGCTCTCTGCCTCTGTGTTAGAAAAAGAGTGGTGGTGTAGTTGGAGAAAGCCACCCTTCTGTGAGAGAGGCTTGTGTTGACATATGCAGATGAAATCTCAGCCTCCATGTGCTCCAGCATCAGCACCTTGCAAAACCCCATTCTTTGGATGGCTGTAGCCTGCTGGCTTCCCAGACAAAAATCTCCTCCATTCACATAGCAACCAGGGAATTTGCTGTTCCCCCACTCACCCCTATCAGTGAAGACTTCCATTAAAACACCCTGGAATCCTTAAAGACAAGAAATTACTGTGGCACAGAAAGGATCAATACAAGCACGATAAATACAGCTTGTGTTAGCCAGAGCTCTTGTACTTCATAACACAAATCTCAAAAAGTGATGCCAGCTACAAATCCAGGCTAGTCTTTCTCTAATGCCATGCTCTTTAACTGTGATGCAGTGTTGTGACTCTACAGAGTGGGCTTCACCTTATGCTGGAGTTTCATATTCGTTTTAAGGTGCGATGCTGCTGAAACAGTCACATCACTTCTCCTCTGCCCTTGGCAGCTAGCTCCTTGCCATGCCTGTCCTCAAGCCAGTGCAGCATCCAAGAGGACACATAGTGAACTGATATAGGCTCAAACCACTCTGGGTTTGGTTTCATCATACTTGAAGTCTCCAGTCTGGCCCATTGTGTTATCTCACCAGTGCTTATGCTGGCACAGAAGAAGATGCATTGAGAGCACACAGGGAAAAATGTCCATCCCAGCTGCCCTGCTAGGGGATGCAATTTTAAACTACACTCAAAACCTCTGGTTTTAGCTGTAAAGCTTGTACACATAGTCTAGTTAATCATTTAGGCTGTTATGTGTGCAGAGAAACACATCTATCTCAGGATGAGCTGAGCCACTGAAGAGATGCCCACCTTGCCCCTGGACCTTTTGAGAGCCTACATGATCAGCTTAGACTGAGAGCCTAATTTTTAACTGCTATAAGCAAGATGATATGAATCCCATCTACACGACCCAGAAGACTCCAAAGCTATTGTGAGCCTTGCAAGGCATGGGGCCACCTGAGAAAGGAGGGTGGTCTGAAGTGTCTACTCTTTGGAGAGGCCTGGAGGCCTAACGTTTGAGGCATGGGCCATATCTTGGCAAGAAAAGCAGTGGGCAGACAAGAGAGGAATGCAATAGCCTACTCTCGTTTACTTCTGATACATTCAGTTCCTGCAGAATAAGGCTGTGAATAGACACAATGCTCATGAAAAAGTCAGAGCAGTCAGAAGCTGATGTACTTGGAGATATAGCAGGTTTTTCTTGGGGGATATTATTTGTCCTTTCAGAACAAAGCTATAGACTCAAATAATCCATCCTTCTCTGGGAAACTGTCCTTTACTCTGCTCCCACCAGGCATTCTGGCGGCTAGCACAGGGTTATTACAGAAATATTGTCCCTGCTGGGCTCCAAACTTCCTCACAGTGCTCCTAAGCTAGAAAAAGGGAAGCAGAACTAGAAGGCTGTTATCTTTGGAACCTTGTTTCATGAATGCTGGGACATATGGGTCCTTCATGGACCGACCAAGCTCCATGCTGCAGGGCTGGCTTGCTTGTGCCGGTGTGTAGTAATACACTAACTGGCTGAGTGTCAGAGAACTTCACAGCTTTGACTTGTAAAACTCCTGGACTAAATTTATCTATAACCAATCCTCACCTACCTGTATTTGTATTGGTATTGTCCTTTTGTTTACACATGATTTTCCCTCCCAACTATTAAGCACTGCTGTGTTTGTGCAGGATTTTCCTGTCTCACAGCTTTTCTTAGCTAAGCAAGCTAAACTCGTGTAGTCTCATCTTGCCTGACAGGACCACTACTCCCCAGCAAACCCTTTTTTTATCGTGGTTTTGTGCCTGCTTCAGATTGAATTAATCTTGCTTAAACACAGTAGACAAAGAGAAGCTGCTCAGTGGCTCCTGCACCTCCTGCGGGTGATTTCTTATCTAGAAAGGACTAGATAATAGCTCAAAGGCACCAGTTTTTTCTTGTTGTTGCTGTTTGTTTTTGTTTTTTTTTTGCTTACTTTCTTGTCCCCAGTAATAAAAGCCAGTGGATGGCCCATATCCATCCTGAGGGCTCAAGGCTTCTGTCCTAGGGTATCTGATCAATGCAAGGACTATGCATTTATCAGGAGGTGAGGATCCTCAAAGTGGATGTATTAGAGAGGTCTCTTCTTGAGTCAGTCACCCTGGTAGCCAGTGGAGAAATTAGGCGTGGTTAAGATGAAGCTCCTCTGGGCTAGTCTGGACGTGTGATTCAGGATGTGCTACACAGCAGGGCCTCCTTCTCCCCAGGAAGTACTGAGGGAGACTGAGCAGTGAAGTCAGATGGAGATGCCACATTGACTCTATTTCATCTTTGCTGCCTGTTTCAGAAAGAAAAGAGGAATATCTGCTGCCTGGGAAATCACATATGCCTGGGAAATCTGCCTGAGCAAGCGTGCACCCACAAATGTGGGCTTCTCTCCTAGCCAGCAACATGACCTGGCAGGGGTCCTAGTCCCACTCCAGTCAAGGGACCAAAAGGGACCACAAATCACAGCTCTGTCACAAGGATCCTATATTGTTGCAAACTGAGAAGAAGATATTGACACTGCTGAATTTCTGCTGATAACTCTGTCTGAATCAACATTTGTGCAGACATGGGGCTTCTCCTGGGAATTGTCTCTCACACCATAGCCAGTTCCCACACTGCAGGATGATGAGAGGGAACCTGAAGAGGTAAAGTGAACCCTGCTTATGCTTTCTCACTTCTCCTCAAATGCTGCTGTAGAACCCATAGGAATAAAAAGTCACTACTGTCAAATCTCATCTTTACCAGTACCATTGCCAGTGCACAGAGTTCTGTGACTGAAAGCTTTCTGGATGAAAAAAGAGCCTGGATGGCAACAGGTACCTCAGCATTCTCTTGAAGAAAAGACATTCACTCATGTTGGCATAAGCAAGTGATCAAGGAAGAACCCAGATTCCATCAAGTCATGAACATAATGCAGAGCCTGTTGATTTGGTGCAATGACAGCCTGAACAGGTCCGTGACTGTCTCATCCATGCTGCCTGGGTCATCCTGAGGATACTGCAGACCTGAACCCCCTTTCTGATATGATCACCTCAGCTATGTGGTGGGCATCACCAATGCCACGGTTCCAGGTAGATACAGTCACTGTGTCTCCTTCTATCACTCAGTTTCCTGCCCCTTTCCACCACACTTTCCTGATTTCTGCATCATGTTGCATCCATGTTCCTGTCCTATCCCTGTTTCTGTTTCCCCAGCTTCAAAACTAAGTTAGTAATTCCAATTTATTTGGTGGGTTTCTTGGGAAATATTCGTGCAGGAAAATGGTTAAAATTCTCTCTGTTACTGTTGCCATCCCCTGTTCAATGCCTATTCTGCAGTTCAGCCTAAATATTTCAAGGTACTTCCTTCTTATCTGTATATGAAAAAGAAGCCAGCAGCTCTGAAAGGCTTGTTTAGAAAAACCAACAGCAGCTATCTATTAGGTTTTCAGTTGCTCTATTCAAATCTTTGTTCACATCTAAGGGGTGAAAGCTTCATAATGAGCATGATCACGATAGTGCATGGTACTCCTGACAGCAGGAGGAAGAGCTCTCTTTGGTGGCAGGCTGGAGGTAGATCAATGATGGAGACCATGATGGCAGCCATGAACATGCTGTCCCAGTGGCTTCCTGATGTGCTGACTGTGGCTGTCTGCATCCCTCACACTGTCAGGGTCTGTGTCCCTGCTACTTGCATGTGAAAAATTTCAAAAGGACCACCAGCCACCTCAGGGATCCCAAGAAATAAGATAAGAGACTCAAGATTTTCCAGAAAGCTTGTGTTGTAGCTGGAGGAATGGCAGGAACTCCTATCACTTGCCAAAAGAAAAGTCAGAACTGACAATGCCCTGTCATCCAGTGCTGCCCTGAAGAGCCAGGGAAGGATGCTCCAGCATTGAGATGTGGTGACACTGGGTCATATGAGTGTTTTACATGGCAGAGTTGGTGTAAAGATGTACCACAAGACACAGACGGTGCTGGAGACTGCCAAGCTGCTGGCAGGACCTGCCTTGTTCTCTGCTTTGTGTGTGGAGGGCAGGGGTGGGAAGGGAGCAGCCTGGCACCCTGAGACTACCGTGCATTCAACAAGGTATTTCATCTGGAGTCTGCCTGGAGGTAGGGAGCAGGGCTTAAGCAGGGATTAAGAAGCAAGACAAAGTGCTAGGGCTTTGTGGGTTCAAATGCATGCATCCCTTTGGGCTGCTTTCTTATGTGGCACTGGAGCATAGGCCGTGCATTTACCTCCTCCTGCTCAACTTTTACCTGTGCAGTGCTTAGACTCACTTGCTGGTGACTTGTGCCAGTCCTGTACTTGCCCAGACACAGGTGCAGATGGTGAAACCCATTCTCAGTAATCTGGAGTCTGTAGGAAGAGAAACAACTCCCTGTTAAGGCTTGGGGACTATCAATGACCCATCCAGAGCTTAGAGTGGGGTCAGCTCAACAGCTACAGAGGGTGTGTGGTTTGCTTGGGCTCGGTTTCCATGCAGCACCACAAGCACTCAGGAGGCCAAAGCTCCTGTCCAGCATGAAGCTGGATGTCCCCTAATCTGGGTGAACCTCAGCCAGGGCCCTGAGCTGCAAGCAGGCCAAGAAACCCCAAGAAGGGTTGAGGTGCCACCAAGAACAGCATCAAGACTGCATCCCCTCTGCAGTGACAAGAGGCCACAGTGGAGCAGTGAGGGCCAATGGTAACCTCGTGCTATCTGCATACATGCCACAGCGAGTTGGGCCCAACCTCCTCCCACGCAGCCACTGGGCAGTTCTCGTGCTCCTTGGCTGGAGTGTCCTCTTATTCGTCACTCAGATCATGCTAAACAGGAATGAATTGAGTGTATTTCTGTTACTCTGTGGGTAGACAGTATTAACTGTTTTACAAGACGAGCTCCTGCCATGGACACTTTCAGGACAGCATAAACTCCCGCAGGTTTCCTCCATTCCCCACAGTTTGAGGCACTTAAGCCACAGACATGGATATTGATATCACTTCCCTCATTCTTTTAACACTTACAGTAACTTTGCCTGTCTCGCTAACTGCACAAGTATCGAAGTCTGTGTTTTGTGTCCTGCACACTCTTGATCTCAACAGCATCTTGGGACAGCGAGATCCACAGGCTAATGTTTGTTTACACTGAGTGAAAAAGAATTTCTTGCTGTCTGTGCTGAATTGAGCATTTTTCATTCAATGCCTTTCAGGTACTATGCAGAAAGGATGCATAGCAGTCGCCAAATGACCTTCTCTGTCCCAAATCTACTTTACAAACTTTTACCCACTGCTCCTTCCAAGCACACACTCTTTGTCAGGCACTTTTAAAGTCTTCATTCATATTATACTTTCTAACACTATTCTCAAATTATTCTCGTCACCTATATTTGAACTGGCTTTATTTTTAGTTTCCTAGTTTAAAATGGATGTGAGGACATGCCTTTTATAGACAGTACGCTCTTGGTATCTGAGCATATCTTGAATTAATAACAGTAACATATACTTTAGAATAAAACATGTTACATTTTAAACAATAGAGGTAGGGTGATGACATAAGAAGAATAGATAGGAGTACAGTACCTTAATAAAATTTTGAAGGTTTACACTTCCAGAGAGAAATCTGTGAGTTGTGTGCACAGATACGACCCCACATAAAGAGCAGATCTTCTCAGAAACATGATTGTGCAGGATGAGGGTTTTTACTCAGCAGGTCTGCATCTTGCTGTCTGCACTAGTGTTTTTCTTATCTTAGCTGGGAGTGCAGGCCCTCGAGCTCACTCTGTCCTATGCCTTGTCCACAGAATTTGAACATTAGCAAAGTCCAATTTGATTTTTAGAGCCCGGAATCAATTTTCAGCCTGACCAGTAAATTTCTTTTTGTTTATATTAAACGCACATTTTGTCCAAACACATTTAAAAAAAAAAAAATTAAAGACTCTTACCATGCCATTAATTCATTCCTTGCTCAGAGGGGGAAATGCACCTTGGGAAAACAAACCCACCATTTTCTCAAGATAGAGAACAGAGCAGGTGTGCAACAGCAATGTGGAAAGGTCTGCATTGGCATACACTTGTGTATTTTTTGCTGCAGATCTAAGACAATGCCATTGAAATCGATTCAAAAATACCGATCATTAGCAGAAATTGTGCTTGGAATCAGCTCTTTGGTTGAGGAAATAGGCTATGGTCCAGAAACTATATGTCAGCTATATGAATTACTGGCAAAATCTCAGCTTCTCTATTCATTCACTTAATGCTAGGACTATCCAAGAGTCAGAAAAATCGTCATGAATAGATCTGTTCCCGCTTGAAGGCTTCCTGCTCCATGCACCTCGTTTCTATAGGGACTATCTCATCGTTTGCCTCCAGCTGAAACACTGCTCTCTGTTCTGCAGCTGCTAATCAAGAAAGAAACTCAGTGAAAAAGAGATGCTTCTTGCTTTTCACCTGTCAGACATAAAAATCACAGGTTCAATCTAACCACTAGTCTCAGAAACTGACGCAGACCTGGGTTCTGGCAGCTTTGCTCCATCAGAGCACCAGCAGCAGCCTCAAGGCACTGCATGGAAATTATGCCTTCATCTAAGAAATCCTTCAGAGAAATCCTCATGACTGCCTTTATATGAGAAAATGAGGGCACACCACCACAGTAAGTGATTATGGTCATCTGTTTTCAGGATCATGATGGACACTGCATGAGAGATTTCAAGACCCTGGGTAGTTTTAAAGCCAATTCTTTGAAAAGGATGGATGACAGAATGGGATTGTTCCAGTCCTGAGAAGAAATGGAGATGCTTTTAGAAAGGAAACATCTGTCCTAGCAACAGTCAGGATTTGAGCAGTAGGAAGGGTCTCAGTCCTCCAAAAGGGGTGCTTTCTGGTGCAGCTGCTGGGAGACTCAGTACGACACCTCCTCTCCTTTCCAACTTCTCTGGTCAACCCTTTGACTGTATTCTTCTCAACAGACCATAACTATTATGGCACTTGCTGGTGTATGAAGAGAGGCAGGAGGAAGAGTCCAGGGCTTGCTTTGGAAAGTTTGAGCAAGAAGAAAAGTCTGTCCCCATCCCTCAGCCCATAGTCCTTCCCAGCTCCCCATTACAATCTGTTCTTCTCTTAGGGTTTCTTGGAGAACCTGCTGGTCCCACCATCACCTGAGAAACTACATGTAGCAAGTCATCTCCACCTTCTGGAAAATGATAGATGGGAGTTCCCATTCCTTCCCCTCAAGTCCTGAGATGACTGTGGAAATTTAACGTAACTCACCCTGCCCCCCTTGGTGGCGGTAGAAGCAATTCCTACCTGTCTTCTTGCCATAGGGAACTGTGAATTCAGTCCAGCCTCAAAGTAGTTAAAACTAACCATGTAGTGCAGTTGCTCCCCTATAACCTTCCTGCTCCTTGGGACCCCTGCACTTTTTGTGCCAATTTTGCACTCCACAAACTTCCCCAGACTATGAAAAAGGTATGCCATAAGCTGTTTTCATAACCTAAATTGAATTACAGCAATGCCACTCTGGCAGGTGGGAAGTTGCTGAGCTCTGTCTTTTCCTGAACGTGCAACAAGTAACTCAACAGTCAGAAATATCTTCCAGCTAAAGCAAGACCCTTCATATATGTGCCAGAGAGAAACTGCTCCTACTTCAGAGAGAAAAATAAGCTTCTGATTTCTCAGACTTGGGTTTCACTGTGAAAACTTCTTAGCACTTCCTTCACCACCTACTGCACCAACCTATGAAAGCACAGGCCATCCACTTGTTAGCACTCTATCTCCCACTAGCCCAAGGCTTCCAGCAGCCTACATTGCATCCTGGAACTCTGTGAAGAATAGAAGCAGAGCAACAGCCATACAGGTACTGCTGGTGATAGCCTGTGGCATCAGGATAGATAAAATGCCCAGGCGCTCTCCACTGAATAGAGAAGGATTTTGGTGCCTAGCTGAGAGTACAAGCCTGACTTTAAGCCAGAGAGAGCAGGAATCATCTGGCTTCACTTCAGACCTCTGAAGTGTCATTGCAGTCCCATGAATGGAAGATTAACAGCTCATTCACAAATGTCACCAACATTAATACCTCGAGTACTGTGAGCAGTTTTGGGCACCACAGTATAAGAAGGACATAAAACTATCACAGTGTCCAAAGGAAGGCTACAAAGATGGTGATGGGTCTGGAGGCAAGACGTATGAGGAGGGCTGAGGTCACTGGGATCGTTCAGCCCCGAGAAGAGGAGATGAGGGGAGGCCTCATGGCGGCCTGCAGCTCCCTCACGAGGGGAGCGGAGGGGCAGGCGCTGATCTCTGCTCTCTGGTGACAGCGACAGGGCCCAGGGAACAGCACGGAGCTGTGACAGGGGAGAGTGAGGCTGGATGTTAAGGAAAGGCTCTTCACTGAGAGGGTGGTTGGGCACTGGAACAGGCTCCCCAGGGGAGTGGTCACAGCACCGAGCCTGCCGGAGCTCAAGAAGCATTTGGACAGCACTCCCAGAAGTATGGTCTGATTTTTGAGTGATCCTGTGTGGAGCTGGGACTTGGACTTGATGGTCCTTGTGGGTCCCTTCCAACTCGGGATATTCTATGGTTCTGTGATTCTAGTCACTATGAGACAATCTAAACAGGAAGAGGTTCTCAGTCTATGGGATTTGCCCTGTCCTGGAAGAGTGAACCATCCCTGCTTGGATGCAGCTGATAGGGCAAGAAGAGGAAGAAAACATCTACATGGACAAATTAGGTTCCATCCCATCTGTGAACCAGGAGAGCAATGTGTTACCAGGTGCAGGTCTTACACAGCAGCAGATTCCAGTTCAGCTCCTGTGATTTCAGCTGAGGCTACGGAAAGGGTTCATCACTGAAAATCACAGATTTTGTGGTTAGTAAAGAGAACTTTATTGTCCTTTTGACTGCAAAACAACTGCAGTGGGCAAACCTTCACTCAGCTCTTTTACTGTGCACTTCTTGGAGCATGGATGCCAGGTCTGTAGAAAAATCATAGTGGTATTAAACTAAACTAACTTTGGAATAATATGAAGGTTCCTCCAGTTCAGGAATAGAACCAGACCTAAATGACTGGAAAACCACAGCTCTGTAAAAGTCCGGGAAAACAAAGTGATATTGCAAGCTGTGAAACCTAGCCCTCCAGCTGTCCTGTATCAGGAACTGGCCTCCAGGCTGTTGTCAACAGATGTGTCAACAGATTTACAGCTGTGCACACCTGTAAATCCAATACAAGAAGGAATAATACAGTTGGAGTATTTCTCCCTCTGGTTTGTCCCCACCTAGGAATTACGGTTCCTATCCTCAATCTGTGACCTTTAGACCCTACCACAATATGAAACAGTCACAGCCATGGGCCCACACACTACCTAGAGATGGAGATTAATCTCTTTCAAAGAGTAGAAAAAGTCAATAAATGAGCTTAAGTCTGTCTCTCATGGACTGTCTGCAATTGCGCTTGTGTCATTCATTGTATGCAGCCCCTATAACTGTCCACAGTTTTACGCTAACTATCGAAGGGTAAACTGAAGCTCCTGGGATAAAATAAATTTTCCATATGTGAGTACTGAACCTGGAAAGCAAATCTGGAAAGCAAATCTATGGCTTGTGTCTCCAAAAGCACTTCTTAGATGAT
This sequence comes from Chauna torquata, assembly GCA_013399475.1. Classification (NCBI taxonomy): domain Eukaryota; kingdom Metazoa; phylum Chordata; class Aves; order Anseriformes; family Anhimidae; genus Chauna; species Chauna torquata. Next base: position 207,081 of record VXAL01010187.1, on the reverse strand, counting down.
GAGCCAATGTTCCCTCCAAGGGACTTCAGAAGTTACACTGTATATTACACACTGGCTTTGCTGTAGCAGTAAATTCTTGGACATACCCAAGCTCTTCACCTGCTGAAATCTGACTATGGGATTTGGTTCTTCTGAGGACACAGGTGAGATCACAGCTGCTTCAGAATTACAGATTCATCTGCCGAGTCCTCCATCTGCACCCAGGAATTAACAATTTTTTTTCATAATATTTAAATTCCTTATTTACAATCTGGAAACACATTTAAGATTGAATGGTGACCTGGTAAAGAAATAGTACTCCAAATCCAAGGGTGATTCCTAATTTCACTTAAAATTTCTCTGTAGACAGAAAACCAGCCTGAGATACTCAGTGATGTAGCAGAAAATCATAAGGTTTTTCTTTATGCATCAATTCTTGATAATAAATATAGAAGAAGACACTCTTCAAAGAGAAATTTGTGGCATGCAGCTGAAGCTCCCTGTTTCATAGATATCTGGGCTGTAACTGCCAGCTTTTCACCAGCCTTCGGCTCAGCATTCAAAGGTACCTGCCAAAATGTTGCGGAGAGTTGACAGACTCTCTGTGAAAGGGCATCTGATAATAGGCAGGTCATTTTTCTTCTCCTCTAAGCTATTGAAATTTATTTTGATATACTGTTAGCACATAGCAGAAAGAAGAGAAATCCTTTCTAGAGCACTACATTATTGAAAACCATCCATGGACACTCAGCAGAGTGCGGGCTGCAGTGGAGTCAGCTGGACAAGGAAGTGGCCAGCAAAATGATTCACTAACCACAGGAGGAAAATGAGTTCAGTGATAGCTTTTGTGCTTTACATTGCCATGGAAACATAAGGTTCTAAGTAGTGGCAGGGTGGTCTTTTGCTGGTTCAAACACAGGGTTTTGGTTTAATGTTCACTCAGTGAGCAGAAAGAGGCAACCCAACCTGGCTAGCATCCTCCCTTCCCACCCCGGTCCTATCTGTGTCCTCCAGAAAGCATGTTTCATGAGGTCAAGTTAAAAATGCCATCAACAGGCTGAGATGGTGAATGATATGATCTCCAAATGACAAATATCTTTTCACATGCACCAGTGAGACCGCCCGCAGAGGAAGTTTTTGCTGGTGCTGCAGGAAGTGGACTCCATTTAATAGCTGGTTGTGGAGCAGCTGTGGGCTTCTTGCCACAGCAAGCTGAATCTCCTGGCTTAGCAGTGATAATATGTGCTCCGTGCCCTGCTTGTGGTCATTTTTCTGCTGCTTCCTTAATAAGTTTGAGGAAGGCTCTCAGATCAGCTGCCAATCCTCCTCCTTCTCATTGCTCATAGAGTGGGAGACACTAGCTTGGAAAACCCCATTCCGAATGTCTCTCCAGGTTGTGCTTTAAGCCTGGTTTGTGGCCAGTCAATTGGAAGACAGAAGCGTACGAGCCCCCCACCTCACTTATTTCAAGGCACTGGGCAAAAGGTGACCCCAGGGATTGATCTGGGTTTGCTTATGTTTGTCCCATTCCTGGCCCACAGAGGTAGCATGCTGCACAACTGCTGCAGGCATTGGTATGGTTTCCATGACCTCCTGCTCTCCAACCACCCAGATATTCAGAGGGCTATAAAAAAGACAGCTGTCCAGACTCTGCTGAGAAATGGACGGTTGTGTCTGGAGTCGGCTGAATAATTCAGAGCAGATTGAAATGCCCTGCTGCGTAATGGAATCTTTCTGCAAAGCTGTGAAGCAGTTTCCACATCCCAATGATCCTATTTTCAAGTCAGTACAATTAGGTGTCAGAATATGCAATTGTTGAAATTAATCTGGAATCAGAATGCAAGTGATCTTTAGTGCACACGCACTACAAGAAACCATCAGAATCATTAGATATTATCCAAGATGACCATAAAATGATTCACTGGGATGCTGCAGGCTCTGGCTTGACATCTATCCATTGATATGGTAAGTCTAACAAGTGTTTAGTGAGAAAAAGGACTCAATATACCTAACCCTCAATTTTTGCATAATCTATTTATGGTGTGTTAC
>VXAL01010187.1:140555-205004 GCA_013399475.1 Chauna torquata | reverse complement strand
AAGAAGACCCATAAACTTTTCTTTTTCACTATTTTAATGAGTCTACTGCATGTGTGGATTACTAAAGATGAGGGGAGGCAGTAAGTTCCACCTTGTAGTCGATTCACTGCGTGTTTTGTAGCTGTGTAGGGCCGGTGCTTGGTTGTAACAGATGTTAAGACAAGACCCCAAAATAACAAATTAAGGGTATGAACCAGGACTATGGGAAAGAAACTGGAACATGAGGCTGCCAATCAGGCAGCAGGGAAACAACTACAACAGCAGGGAACCAGGACATTGCTGGAGAGAGAGGAGTCAGAATCCTCAAACCGCTAATGATGATTAAATTAATAAATCTTTTCCCCACCACACTCACCTCTGAATTGTATTTACCTGCAAATGAACCAGTAAAACTACTGGTTTCTGAGCTGCTGTTTGCAAAAGGAGCTCAGCTTTTTGTATGCTGGGGTCTCCAAAAGGAACAGAAGTGTATGTAAAAGGGAATGTGTACAAATGTGTGTGCAAGGGGAGGGTGCAGTGCCAACAAGTTTAAATACCCAATCCCATTTTACCACACGTTGTATCACATCTAGGGTCTATGCAAAGCTTGCAGCATGCTGAATATATAAATCCACTGAGGTGTCTGCATAAAGATTAGTTTGCATCCAGATATGTCATTTATAAAATACAGAGCCTGTCACAGATATCCTTCAGCTTGCAGAAAAAAACAATGAAGGTGGAAAGAATGTGCAAATGAGGGAACACAATGGATGAGTAGATCAAGACATCTCGGGAAGAAAATGATCTGATCATCATATTGACACGGGATGTTCCACAGCCCTATCATTATCAACATGCTTTTCTACGAGTCACACGAACATGAACTTGGCAATGCTGTCTGCCTAACATACTTAGCCATGAATCATTTACTCCGTGCTTCCTCTCCCCATACAGAGGGAGGGCACCACCCTGCAGTGGGAGCAGCAGAGACGTGGTGCTGGGAAAGCTCTGGAGCTGTGAGGGCAGAAAAAGATGAGAAAGTGGAGCTGCCACCCACCTCAGCTGGCTGAGACACTGAAGCATCTTGGGAAGATCTTGGTTGCTAAGTATGATCTAGAGCTGCATTGTCCTCTTTCATATTTGTAGGAGGTTCCCTTATAACAAACACAAATGTTGAGTTGTCAGCAAGAGCAAGCTGCTGCTTTATTCTTGAAATATGTCTTGCAATAAACTTGTGTGATGACCCCATTGACATCAGGCCCTCCACCTCCTGGTACTGGCACTTTGGGTTACTGTGGGAGCCCAGTGGAATCCCCAGAGTGATCTGAATCTCCAGGAGGCTGCAGGGCACTACCCAAGGAGCCGAAGGTCTGGCCACGGACTGGCAGCAGATGGTGGCAAGACACCTCCCTCAGCTAGTGCTAAACAGAGCCCACTGGCAGGCGAGCAAGTGAGGAGCAGCCATGAGACTCAGATGCTACCTCAAGCCTATCATCTCTCCCTCCCATCCTGGCTTTACCTCGTCTCCTGTCACTCTCACAAATCCCTCCAAATTCCAAATCTCAAACCCGTGTGGTAGCCATCTTCCACTGCTCTGACGCCATGGGATACTTGGTCTGTTCTTTCTTAGAACAACTCATTCACCTACACATGGTCTGGGAGAGAAAGGTGATGATTTTTCTAAGGTAGGACTAGATCAAGAACAATTTGCTCCTTTTGCATATGCACAGAAAATGCTGATTTGAGGAAGAAACTATTTGTGAAAAAGCAAGAAGCCAACAACAGCAGAGCTCTCAGCTTCCCCTCTGCCTGTGCATGGGTTCTGTGTATCATTTCGGGTAACAGGGAGCAGGATATTTATCAGGAGATGGCAAAGGGTGATGCTAAGGCTGGGGAGTATGATGTCTAGTTGGGTATAAGGTCCTGTTAAAGGACACGTACCATAGTCCCATACATCAGGCACATGCTCAGCCAAACCCGTCTCAGGCTGGACAGCTGTACCTCGCATTACGGGCTGTACAACCAAAAGAGTCCCCTGAGCCACCCTGTGAATGCATAAGGTACCAACCATGTTGCAAGACAGTAAGAACAGAAGCCCCGGCATGCAAATACCACATTCAGGCTGTAAATCTTGCCATATCTGCACCAAATATCACAAGATAAAACCTAACTGTGGGTAGCTCTTATTGCTCAGTCACCAGACTCTACACCAACATCTTTTTCACATTGCCCACACTGCAGGATGCTTCAAAGAGATGCCAGCAGCAGTGTAGTCAGGCTTTAACAGCCACATCACACTGTTTTGGGTATGTGGTTCAATTTTTTTCCTGCCTACTAGCACCACTGGAGAACATCTTTGCTGCAAATTTTAGTGGGATGCTTCAAGAAAAAAGACTCCTACAGACGCCAGAACTCAGAGCACATCTCCCAGCAAATCCAGAAGCAGCAAAGATTTGCAGCCCTGAACCAAAGGTGAGATGTTCCATTTCTGAAAGTGGTATTGGGCAGGCTGTGAGTACACTTGGTTCCTCCCGAGTTTGCCATACATGCTTTTCAAGTTACTCCCATACCTCTCCACCTCCAAGGATCTGGCATAAGCTTATAGGAAACTAGCAGATTCCAGGAAAAGTCCTGTTTTTCCCTATGACTCTGCAGTAGAGGAGTCTAAAATCCTGTATTCCTCCTGCCTCACTGTTCACTGACCACCCAGTACTCAGTTCAACATTTCCTGCAAAAAGCCTCACTATATTTAACACTGTTGTAGCGTTACCAAGAAAACAAAGAAGTTGTTTAGTTATGAAGTGAGCTCAGTGAAATTCTGCTCTACAGAATTTCTACTGCTGGCACAGACTGGTGAAATACAAGGAGTCCAATTCAATTCTGANATAAAATAAAATAAAAACTACTTTTTTTACCTGAAAGCTCAACAATCTTGATCTGGAGTGAATTTACTGTTCTTCAAGACGTGTTGACTGACTGTGGTTCAACATCCACGTGACTGCTTGCCCCATGTCGTGTTGTGTCCAGGTAAGTTTCTATACCAGCCTGTGTGACCAAGCAGAGCCCTGGCAGGACTGCGAGCACGATCTTTTTGGGGTAGCCTCAACCTGGGACCCCTGATATTAGCAGGATGCTCAAAGAGAAAATAGATTGAAGAGGCTGTTTTTTTAATTAGGTTAGTGCACAGAGGAATGGGATAGCTCCTGTCTGCAGTGATTCTGCTTGTTTCACTGGAGCACTGAATTCTCATAGCAGCTCCCACAGCAGTCAGTGCAATAGTAACTACCCCTGTACCAGCAAATGCAAGTGGGATTCATCTGCCTTCCTCTGATGGCTAAAAGACCTGGTCCCCTACCGCTCGCCCTCTTGCTAGATGGGGAAAAGAAGTGCCTGATGCCCAGCCAGTGAACGCCCATTTAGAGTTGCCAGTGTCTCCCACGTGCGTCTAATAAAATGTCTAACTTCTAGCTATCTAAAGGTAGATGAAATTAACCCTGCTGTGTGTCTCACCATGGAGACCTTCTATGGCCTTTGGATTCGTTCCTAGACTGACAGTGAAGTCCTTCACCATGGTTTGAAGAACACACTATGTAGTGATTTTATAGACTTTAATGCCAGGCTGTGATGCATTGCCCAGTGAAGTGTCATATAAGAATCATAAATCACAATCTTGCAGGAGCTTGTGGATGTCAGACATGTGAGTATGCTGATTTGGTATCCATGGTAGTTTGGCATGTCTCACATCTTTGTCTTCTGCCCAAAATAGACTAGCCTTTAAATATTACTCAGCACTTGGAGTCCTGCCACAGCACAGAAGACAGCTGAGAAAACACCAAAAATGTGTCTCCCAGTGCAAAGAAATATTGAGATAAACTTCACTGGCTTTGTGCAGTCTAAAAGCAGAACCCCCTTCCATGGTGGTGTAACGACAACACAGGCCAACGTTATTCAGCTAATAGTAGCTGAGGTGGAGATTCTAATTCATGCATTGGAACTGAAATAAGATGAAATCTGAGCATGAGGTAGCTTAGCTAAAGCTCAGGAGTGTATCTCTTGCTGGAGCACTCATCCTTCCTGTCTACATATACAACTCTGCTGCCAGTTCAGACAGAACACAGGGAGTCTATCATGTAATATTTCCAGAAATAATCAAATGATATAGGGCACAATCATAATGACAGAGCCCCTAAGTCACTTGTTAAAGACAAAGGCTCTACCTACCTTCACAGCACAAATAGGCAATCAAATCAGATCACAAATAAAGTCAAATCCACACAAGCGAACAAGGTGGTTTGCCTGCGGAATGTGTGCACATGGTCATCACTTGCACCAGTCACGCACAGGCATGTGAGTTTATCGTTAAGAAGTTAGAAGTTAACATGACAGTACTGTCCAAACAAAACGTGAATTTACAGGTAACTTAGAAGTAAATTCAAAGGACAATCCATTCTTTTAGGTCCATAAACAGCCAAGATATTTGAATTTCTTCAGCTAAAAGCCTTTTATTCACTTTTATCAGATAGGATGGAAAACACCACCCTATCTGATGGCTGCTCAGAGAGGTGCTACTTAAACAACCTGGACCCCCTTTGCCCATTCTGCCATCTTCCCAGGGATGGGAAATGTGCTCTGTGGGGCTTCCAGCAAAGCCAGTGGGAAAGGTGTGAAAACCACTGGCCCATCTATGAAAGAACAAAGCCCCCAAGCCTTTTCAGTTAAGAAGGAAAGCAGGTTTTATTTTTATCTGAGAAGGGACTGGAAAAAGTACGTTGTAGGTAAAATTGCTTGAAGTTAACTCATATGTCTGAGACAAAGAGGCGGGTGCTAAAGCTCTGCCCAGGGCTACCCATGTTCTTGATGAAGGCCATCAGGACACACCACTCCGCAGACCGTGCCTCTCAGAGGGTATTCTTGCTACCTCACCCTAAACACACTGTCAGGTCTAATGTGATAGGACATGACTGTAAAACTTCTCTTTGGTGGGGAGGAGAAAGGGAAACTTTATGTGAAATGCCATCCATGAGCCCTTCCTTGAACCACTTTAGTTCCCAGCCTGCCTGAAGGTTCATGGTGGTTTTCTCTGCCTTCCTTCCACCGGTGCAGTGCCAGGCTGGAGTTGCAGGGTATTGTATTACAAGTCCCACGGGTGCTGCCTCAGCCTCAGTAAACTTTATTTAAGCACACACAGACATACACAGACAATATACATATATTTGATTCTTCTCTGACAGTTCTACAGGACCAACACTGCTTTGGATGACACTCGTGGAAAATTTGAAAAAGTGCAGGAAATGTAAGAAAAAATAAAGGTCTTTTAATAATTTGTGAGTCATAGTCATCCACAGAAACAACACAGGTGCATTCAACCAGGCGAGCACATGGACACATCTCCACATACAGTACATTGTGTCTATATAGGTATCTCCACATACATTGTGTCTATAGAAAAGTACAACAGTCTCAGAAGTCAGCAGGACACAAAACCAGATGAGTACTGGCATGGCACATGCTTGCACTCCCAGTGTCGCAACCCACTGCCAGTGCACCAGTGTGACTCGGTCAGGGTGTGGGTGTGAACAGAAAGATGCTCCCAACATAGTCTCACTGTACATTATAAAAACTCACCAAATACGCAGCAACATCATAAAACGAACATTCATCTGGGGTTCTGGTGACCAGCTACTTCGAGTCAAATCTCACAGCTTTTGTGTCACCACAACTCCTGGGATATATGGTTACTTATCTAATATAGCTACAACTGTCTCTCAACTTATATCATATATACAGTACATATACACAGAACATACACAGAGCAGTATATGTATATTTTTGTGTTTTCATGTTTGTACATTATATCACAGATCATATGAACACATAAAATATATGTTTTGGACCTAAAAAGAAATAAGTTTATAAAATATTCATAATACCCTCCCCAATAAAAGCCCAGAAATTAAAAGAAATCCAGAATCGCACTCTTGAACTGTTACTGCCTGCCCTTGGACAGCAATACACCCCTTCCCATCCCCTTTATAAGTACAGCAGCACAATGGTGGTTTGCATCCATGCACCCAAGAAAACACAAAGCAGTATTAATTGTTGAACTGCAAAGTCAGAGCGGAGTCTGGAGTCTGTCTGTCCGACTCTACACTCTCCCACCGTCTCCCTTGCTAGGATTTAAAAGGTTCTGCCAGGAGCACAGTATTTTACCTGCAGTAATATTTGCTAGACTAAATCTACTGAGTGCAGTCCAATACTGTTATCTCATAGCACTTAGAACCCAGCTTCCGAGTTATAGTTTTTTTTATTATTATTTAAAAGAATCTTTTTTATTTAGCAAAAAATGGTTTCCACTGTACCCTTCGTGTGTCCTCGTCCTAATGTGACAAACCCAGAGGAGATGAAATTATGGAGATCTGGCCCTCCACTTCGATAAATATCCTTTCCATAGTGACCTGCCAAGGAAAAGAAAAAAAGAAAACTTCATTCATGTGTTTATATATATATATATACAAATATATACTATACAGCCCCTCTCTTACCCTTGTATGTGAGTACCAAGGCCCCACCACATGGTTACACCATTAATGGTAAGCAGAGGGTAGAGCAGAACATAACAGCTAGAGCAACAAACCGTAATTCCCATATGGGCAAAGACTTAGGAAGAAGAATTGAGTATTTTGATACTGCCAAAGGCATGAACAGATTCTGATAGGGGAACTAAATAACCCAAATTTGCCAAACCAAATACCCTAAATTCCAGGGCATTTGACCATCTGTGCTTCAGATTCAGGCTTGCTAAGAGCAGCATTCTCAAGGAACTGGTCTCACTCAGACCTCCAAGAGTAAGGATGTAACAGACATCAGATGAGATGCGGCTTTAATCCATCCTGATTCCAGCCAGGCCCTTGACAGCATCTGTTCCCCATTGCTTGAGTTTTTCTCAGCATAAAAGTGAAGTTGCAAGTATCTCTTTTGTCCAGGCTGGACCCAAGTGCCCATTAGCAGTATGACAGCTGACTCTGTCTTTTAGCTTTGATTTATTTGCTCTGGTCCTTGAACGACATCCACAGATAATTTCTCAAGTGTGATAGTCTTCCTCAGAATGCTTCCTAGGAGCTTTCTTAGTCCATCACAACAGAGTCCTATCCACTGTTCAGGAGACATCCAGCTTTTTAATGTTCTAATATATTAATAAAGAAGAAGGCCTTCTGCCTCCCTGTTACCACGCAAAGCTCTGAAATGAGGACATAGATAATTTTCCAGATACTCTTTATCATCTCCTCCCTTTTTCATGTTGTTAATTTTGCTATTCCTTTTATTTTAGAAAGAGGCAAAGATAAGATAGGTGTGGGGGGAGGGAAGCAAGGCAGCCTCAGGGGCTGGGAATGCAGCTCCCTCCCTACTAAGTCTCCATCTTCTCCGTGCCTTTCTGCACAAGACCGTGATGCACCACTGTTCCTCCGAGCCACGGTGGCTGGGAGTCCAGCATGGCAGATGGTCCAGTGCACAGCACTCGAGCAGGAAAGCTGAGTCAGCAGGCAATGGGGAGGGCAAAATGGGCGGCACGGATCTAGGTGGAAATGCAGCCTGGGGCCATGTTCTGGTTGGCTCATGTTGCCTCTGACAGATGCTACAGCTTTTTACTATTTTTCAAACACAGACCAAATACCGTGTGTTCTCACACATTTTCCGGATTTCTGGGAACATTGTGAAAACTAAAATGCACAGAGACTTCGAAATCTCATTAATCTGCAAAGCCTTCTTTCCCTTTTTGCCAGTGACTCCCACCTCAGTGCCTTGGCAACTCCTACTGATTCTGCAGGCCATTACTCCTGTCACCAGAGTCCACCTTGCATATATGTGGGCTGAAAGTGAGCACCTTCTCAGGGTCTAAACTGTCCCAAAATGTGCCACCAGTCTGCCCTGCAACGGAGCTAGGCAGGCTGCAAAACCTGCTCCCCATCTGGGAGGACACCGGCAACTCTCCTGCCAGGAGAGCCTAGCACACACTTTGCCACCACGGGAGTATGTTGGAGATCCTCGGAGGAGGTTCACATATGGCAGGCAGGAGATGCTGAGACTTCTGAAAAAATGTTTGTTCCTATCTAACAGAAAAAGCATCCCACTCCCTTTCCTCACATAGTTTTGCTGGTCAAGGGCAGTCAAGTGCTCCCTGTAAACTTCTCAAAACACATACAAAGTGTTTCTACAGGTTTGGGAGAGTTAGCAGCAAGACTGTTTTCTTCTTACATTTATAGCAATGCAAGGTGGTAGCAAAAACCTACAAATGTGGTGGCATCCACCCATAAATTGGCTGACAAGAGTTTCTAGGAAAAAAAAAAAAAGAAGGATTTTCTGCTTTCACAGGAGAGAAGATGGGTTGGTGTTTTGTTCTCTTCTTACCTAGGTCCTGCAAGCCCTGCCTTCCGTGTTCCTGGAAAAAGATGGCAAACGTTTGCCTCTGAGTCCCTGGAGTCTTGCTTCATGCGAGATTTGTTCTTGCTGCATTTTTTCTTTCCAGTAAGACAATTTTTGCTCTTATATCATCAACTTCTATGCTCTCAGGGCCAGCTATTCAGGTGACTGACACTTTATCAGTGCCATAACTTCGCAGTTTTAAACAAGGATAAAAGAAACACACAAATGTGTTCTGTTACCTTTTGCTGAAACGAGGGCTATCTTTTATATATCCCTTTGGAGGATCTGTTTAAGCCAAAGATCAAGAAGGCAAAGTATATTAAAAAAAGTAATAACCCACAAACTTTTACAGGCAGATTTAAGATCATTCATCAGCCATTTGCCCTCTGAACTTTGCTCTGCCCCTTCTTACACTACATAATAGTTAAATTAAAACATTCCTGTGTTAACAATCTATCAGTATTTGAACAGGAGTCATGTTTTCCCATGAGAAACTAGAATCTGTAGACTTCAAGCAGCACAAGCTTTTCCTTTTTATGGGTACATTAGAGGATGCTACATTTGTTTTACACGGTTCTTTATTCCTGCTCACTTGTGATCATTTCTCCTGCATTCACAGTGTCAAAGTGCTGGTACCAAGCTTTCACTTTTAGGAGTGCCTTGGGGGCTGCTGGTGGGCCTAGCTCAGGATTCAAGCAGATTTTTTCATCACTTCTTGACTGAGATGTTTCACAGTGAACCTGAATGCTCCCCCATATCTTACCATCCTTGCATGTATTCGGCAGCCACTGCAGAGCTGAAGGACCTCAAGCAAAGGACACAGGGCTGCAGAGCAGTGGGAGGTGCAGACAGGGCTATGCACAACCAGAAAACATCCTTCTTCACTGGGGTTGTCTTCCTCCCCCTTACCTTTAGTTGGGTGTGCCTCACCTAGGGGCTTCCATGGTCAGTGGAGAGTGACCGGCCCCACCAAATGGGGGTTCAGCTATGAACTGTGCTGAGCTGAACTGCTGATGGAGATAACAGTCCCATGGGCTAAAGAGGAGCTTAACCAAGGTGTTCACTTTTAGTTGGCTGAAGCTGCATCTTTCCCTCTGCCGTATGGTTAAAGAGCTAAAAATAGCCTGATTCCTTGAAAAACAAGTGTAAATGGACCTATTTTCAATTCTTTTCAGACAGCTGAGATATATTTGTTGCTAATCAACACCCAGCCAAGCAAATCCTGCCATTCCAGACAGAAAGGACCTCTCTGAAACCCCGCAAGGCTCCTGGAGCCATTCCTGGAGCTGGAGGCTGTACCAGCCGGGGCTGCCCTGTGGGGCCAGGGTGGAGGCATGGAGCTGCTGCAGGACCCCAGGCATGTAGGAAAAAGGAGATCTCCGAGCTAGATCTGCGAGTGGACGAGGTGGGGACAGTTTGGTGGCTGTCTTGTACCTGCTGTCTACAGGCAGCGTTCCCATTGCTCTCCCTCTTCCCTGGTGTGAGAGCACAACGTGGCAAAGCTGCCTTTTGGTGGTGCGTTTCCCTGGGATGCACTGCTTCATGGGCAGCACCTGAGGCCTCAGAGAAGTCAGAGCCAGAGCAGCAGATCAGCATCACAAGCAAGGTAAGGCAGCTCAGCCCTGCACATTCATGTCCTCAGGCTCCTAGCACGCTTTCCCTCTTTTATAGCTCCCACTTTGGGTGAAATTAGCTGCCCAGACCCAGGTGTCCTACCCAGCTAGCAGGTGTTAACCCTCTCTGGGGCTTGCTGGTAGCCACTGAAGGTCACAACCAGCATCATCATCTGACCAGCCACCGAGCAGGCCAGCTGCACAGCTGTGTCCCCTCACCATGCCTCTGCTCCCATGCTCATAAAGGGAGTTTCTCTGCCTGCAAAGCACCAGCTGATCAGTGAATGAGGAGACCCAAGCAGGAGCCAGATTTGATTACGATGGAGTCTCACAGCATGCCCTACTTCCAAAGCAACACAACCACCCACCGACCTGATTTCATGGCATGGAGCATGTTATCTTTTAATACAATATTTCTCAAACAATTTTGCATCTGTAAGGTCTATTTCTTATGACTGGGATGAAATTTAAAATGGTGCTTCAGAGTACCATGTCTGACTGTCTGGAAGAGGCTTTTCTTGCTCTTTTGCTCCCTGGTCTCACTCATACTCATATCTGTGTGCTCTAATGCATGTAAACTCTCAAACGCACACAGGCTCGCAGGCTTTTTCATTATAAGAAATGACCTGCCTTCCAGCAAGGCAGTGTGTTACTAAAGCAAATGAGGACCTACACAACTTAAAATTTCCAACAGAAATTGAAACAAGGAGAAACATGACTTTTTTTCTTCTCCTTTGGTTATAACACACATCAGAGGCAGAGAGCGGGTGAGTGTTTTGCCTGCCATGCAACAAAGACATATTCTTTAGGGCATACAGCTCAAAGAGGGAATATTTCATTACAACTGCATCCTGCATAACACACATATGGAACAAGCTCAGTCACAAACAGCAATTACAATCCCGGCTCCAATTTAACAGAATTATTAGAGCTGAACTAAAATGCTCTTATCCACCTTTCAGAAATGGTATTACCAAGTACGGATTACATCACCCAGAGAAAGGCAGACAGGGACTGTCATGGACTGCCTTTCAGATGATAGACACTGGGATTCTGACCTCATCCCTGTCCCAAGGCTTCCTTGGAATTAAACCACATCCGGAGAGGAGTCCCAGCATCCCAACACCTCAGCAGAAACATTATTATCAGATAGATCTCTGTGGGAAAAAATATATCCTTTTTTTTTTTTGAGGGGGGAGACCCACAGCCTACCTGCTTCTGAGCTGCTCATTTCTGCTGGAGTGATTCTTCTGGAGCAATTTTACACAAATCAGCAGAGTGAGACAAAAGATGTGAGTGGCCAAAATGACTATAAGGTGTTTGCTGAGCACACGGCAGAGGGCTCTGCATCGTGTGGGAACTGTGGCACATCTGTCTGTCCTGTTCGTCATATACAAGAGTCTCTGAAGGCAAAGGGAGTCACAGCTCTAGACCCTCAAATTCTCTTTTTGGGGCTGGGGAACCGCATGGGGCATCCAGCAAACGCACAAACCTTTTCAGTTGTTGAAAAGTGCCTGCGGAGGTTGGGGGTGTTAGGCACGGCTGTGGGCTACACGACTGATGGACATGTTTGCAGTCAGGTCAGGCACCGTGATATTTTACCACAGCATGGGGTGCTGATTAACAGAGATTACAATGATAAGAAAGGGTACCCAAGGGATGTCACAGAAACATTATCATTTTCTTACTAAAAAAGCAAACAAAGCGAAGCCAGCTGGCACCTCTCACACTTGCAAGAAGAAAGCGCAGTCAGGGCTACTGTAGTGTGTTTTTTCTGGTTTAATTCCATAGTTCTGGGATCACTGTGTCTACCCTGAATGTGCAAGCGTATGAAAAAAGCAGCTGGGAAGAGTTCAGTTGTAGTTACTCTGAGTGGTCAGCATCACATAGCCATAGCCTGGACAAAACGTAGTCCAGACCACAGCAGGAGTGGTCTTCTAGGTGAGGGTCTTTGCGATGCCTCCAGGTCCCCGAGGCTTTGGAGATATGTCTGAAAGAGAACAGGAGCTTCACCGGAGCAGAGCCAAGTCCTGCCACCGTGTGCCAGGCAGTCCCATGCCACCAGGGCTGGTCTGAGCAGCTGGTGTGGACTCCAGCAAGGAAATGGCTCTTGCACAGCTGAGTGCCCAGTGCATCAGAAAACATGGCATAGGGTCAGCCAAGGATCACTGCCAAGCTGAGGGGCAATTATAGGTTCAAAACAGATCAAGAGGATCATTCAGTTTAGGATGACTTGAAAACTGGGAGATCCTTGTTTTTCCTTTTCATTTTTTTTCAGGGCAACTTCTGGCTTATCAGCTTTCAGAGTGCATTTGCATCATATCTGTCAGCCTTCTTCACAACCAGGGAGGGTAAAAGCTTACTGCTCACAACTGAATACTGGAGCTCTCAAATAAAATTATTGGCCAGGAACTGGGCTTTATGGAAAATGACGCATACTGGATGACTTCCCACAACATCACAAGAATGGGGAACAGTTCCCAGGCACGGGGTTTGTGTCAGTCCTAACCAGCAGACATGCCAAAAATATGCCCATTTACTGTACAGCAGACCAGGCCAAATCCAGTGCAGTGAACTGCATGAGTCCAGGTAGTGCTCTTGTATCTTTCTGGCATTGGAAAAGATGTAGAAAGCAAAGCTAAATTTCCTGATAAGTGACCAAGGCAATATCTCCTTCTGTTGTCTCTGTTAAGTACAGCAGTTATCCTTGATTTTGCAACCTCCCTGGAAGCCATAATAAGCTATACGAGATTTCAGAAAAATATCAATTTTTGCTATTCCGTCAACTTAAAAACTGAGTATCTGTGAAAGCAAAATACAGGATTGCAGAGCTAGAGGGTCTCACCAGCAACATGCACCAGAGGTGACAGAAACAAAATGATGAGCTCATATTCTGCTGAGATGTCTAAATAAAAACACTTTCAAAGAGAGAGGAATAAATTGATAGGAGAATAAAACACAGCACCTTTCCAAGGCTCCAAATGTGCATGCTGGTTAGCAGAAAAACCTACGGAAGCTCCTGGTTTGTGCAGGAAATGGCTCTGCTCCCTGTGGTCTGCTTCTCATCAACATACAGCTGTACACGGGCATGTCACGAAGCATGCTCTGAAGCTCCACAAAGAGCAAACATTCAAGCCCCCTAAAGCCAAGCAAGGACAGTCCTTTCATCTGCAATACAGCAAAGAGAAGTGACCTGATGGATGGGACGGACCCGCCAGGGACAAGGGGCTCACCCAAACAACAGGGTTCCCAGCTCACTGTGCTCCCCATTCCCTGTGCTGAACCTGCTCTCCTCTGCCATGGAAGGAAAGAAGGAGGAAAAGGGACTCTGATTCTTTTCTCTTGCAGAAATAAGGACCACTTTCCTCCATGTGTTTCCCCCACTATTGGGGAGGGCTGTTCTGTCGCACCCCTACTCACACAGTGGTGATGTTAGTGTGCGTGGCTAACATCAGAGTAGACCCGAGCAGAGCAGGAGGCTTCCAAAGAGCTGCTCCAGGGCAGCCAAGCATCAAGGGGATCCTCACAGCTTGGGCTGTCAAAGCTAATGATGAAGCAGCCCTTAATCTTTCTTCTGCATCCTTAATCACACTGTACAATCGTACAGCCAGGGATGCAGTAGCAGCTCAAGTTTCCTATGACTCAGTAGGGTGAGAAAAAGGTTTTGTTTTTTTTTTTCAAACCAGGCCATGCACCGGTTCACATACTGCTAGTACTCACACACTCATACTTAGCACATAATACCCTCTCAAGGAAACATAATAGAGACCGAGGACTGTTTTATCAGCCTGCTGAATTTTCTAGCAAGGAAACAACAACTGTGGGTTGATTTAAACTGTTCTATACTGAGAATATCATTCATGATTAAAGGCTGCAGGTTTGCACAGCAATGTATATATGGCTTTATCTAGTTGAGTGGTTAGCCCTTTTACCCATCTCTCAGAAGCAGCATCTTTAAGTTCCCTCCCTGCTACACAGCACTGGAGGCTTTGCTTCCTCCTTGCTGGTGAGCACCTCAAGGCCAGGCTACGGCTCTTCTGATCCCTGCAGGGTCGGTCCAGTCCATGCTTTTTCCATGGTGCACCAATAAGTGAAAGCACTTCACCAGCTGACAATACACAGGGAGTGCACTTGTCCCCAGATCCCTTCATGCTGGCATGTCTGTGACCAGGGGAATTTGCTGATGTCCAGAAGTGTCCAATAAACCCAGTCCCACCTGAGAAATGACTATGTATCTCATCTCTGCCGCTCTGTTGGGAGATGTCTAGTTTTGGCAATCATCCCTGTGTCCACCTACTTAACAGAATTAAAAAAGAAAACAAAAACACACACACACGAAAAGAAAAGAAAAGAAAAGAAAAGAAAAGAAAAGAAAAGAAAAGAAAAGAAAAGAAAAGAAAAGAAAAGAAAAGAAAAGAAAAGAAAAGAAAAGAAAAAAGAAAAGAAAAAAGAAACGAAACTAGAACTTCCCCAGCAGAAATTTCCATGGCACAGTTGCCAGGTGTGACAGAACAGAAAGAGGACAATACATCAACCACGGAGCCATCAGCTCCATGGCATCTTTTTCATGCCATGGAGCCATCGGCAGCTGATGGCAACACCATGGCTTGCAGGGGTCTGCCGTTCAGCGCCCAAGAGGTGCTGTTGTTGCAGCCCAGTAACTGTGACTTTCGCCGCTACCAGCGAATCCCCAGGCTTTGCACCAGCAGCGTGGGGTCTCAGGGTGGCCTGGGCGTGCCTGTGCCTGGGCTGGTTTTGGCTTGTGTCAGCTGTGGTAGCAGTGCAGTGGCTGTCACCTGCCCTGGGCTGGCTCTGCTCTGAGACCAGCCACTGGCAACAGCCTGACAAAGCCGGGCCATCCCCGGTGACAAACCAATGACCCCACCAGAGAGACATGGACTTGAGACCCGGGGTGAGTGTTAAACGCTGGCACAGGCTGCCCAGAGAAGGTGTGGGTGCCCGATCCCCAGCAGTGCTCAAGGCCAGGCAGGATGGGGCTTTGGGCAGCCTGGTCTGGTGGGAGGTATCCCTGCCCATGGCAGGGGGTTGGGACTAAGTGGGCTTTAACGTCCCTTCCAACCCAAACCGTTCTGTGATTCTATGATTAAAAAGTTCTATATATCCATTTTAAGGGCATTATAAGTGAGCCTTTCTGTATTAATTTGAACTACGAGTGTTAGTATTGTTGTAACTCTTTGCTGTGCTTTGATTAGAGTGCTAAGACATTAATTAACTAACCATACAAACTCAACTCTACACACAAGGTGATCTCCTGTGGGCTGTGCAGGATTTTGTGTGTAACACTGCAACCATGAAGCGTCATCATAAATCTGTTTTCTTTCTCCCAGTACTAATTCCCAGATGCGTATGGAAGAAATTCAAAAGTTTCCAGGCAGAGAAAATGCCAGCTTAGACGCATATAAAGTCTTTCGGATGACACATTTACCGAAACCACCTTAATTAATTATCTCATGAATATCTTGGCTGCTTTCCCCATAACAGTGCTAAATTTCATGGCTCACAAGTTCTCCCCACCAGTGGTGAGCAGGAGGAGGCTGGTCCCATAAGCCCCAGCCCCATACAAAGTCCTGTTGGTAGCACACCACCCTGCCTCACTGTTTGCTCGTACTTTGCCATTTGCTTCCACTGCCCCTCACTTCTGAAGCATCTGAGGCAACGCAGCACAGGGTCCAAGCGTGCTCACCTTCTTAGGCGCAAGCTGGATTTCTTACTTGCGGTCAGATCTACAAGCTTTGCCTGCTGAGACAGGTTTAATACTTCTCTCATAGGAATGGGTGTGTCTTGCCCTATTCTTGGTCAAAGCTATGTTGGATTTTAGTCTCTGGCTGTGCAGCACTGAAGTTGTTAGACCTTTAAGCTTCTCACAATGAATTGATGTTATTAAGAAACCTTAGCTCCACACGATACATCTTGTGCTCTGCTTTTAATTGAGGTGACCAACAGAGGTACAGCTGTTACAGTTAGCTCCAGGTGATCTCACGTAACTGCAGGCAACCCAGGGTACTTCAAGTGACCTGGGTGCTGGAGTTACTCATGACTCAGATATTTTTGCTGCGTCATGAGAAAGGGCTGAACCTCTGCTTCCTAAGGACAACTCACATGCACTGGGAATTCATGTAGAAATTAGAGGTAATGGAGGACTGATGGCAATGCCTGTACTGGTGAGTGAGCATAGGCTCAAAGAGAAGGTGAGGCATAGGAGGAGCCCTCTTGATTCAGGGTCCTAGTCCGACCTGGAGCCACGGCTCCTGCATTATTAATATATAATTTATATAATGTGCTTTCCATGTTCCTTCTCTAAAGGGTTCTGGCCTGCATTCAGTGGCCAGGGTACCAACATGGCAGAGCTGGACCTCTCCATTTACTCTACCATGTGGATGGTTTTACCCATTTTCACTTGAAGATTGCAGTGGGCACCTTCACTCCCATTCACAGTCACGCACTCACGGCCTCTCCTGTTTGCTGCATTTCTTATGGCACCTTTTTCCTGAACCAGATTCTCATAGCTTTCCTAAGGGAACAGCAGCTATTACTTGGAAGAGTAACTTGAGGGAAGAGTCGAGTGCTTTTGCAGTCCTCTGTAATCCGACTTCTGAAGGGCAAGCATCAGGGAAGAGTTGCTGCTCTGTTACAACAGGTGCTCAGAAATTACGTCAAGAACCTATGCACTAGAGAAACACACTTCTGCAAAGGAGATGAATATGTTGTTACCGAATTATGCTGAAAATGGGAAGTCTCCAGAGGATAAGGGAGGCGACATGGTCTTTGAATCAAGCTGCACGACTTCTTAGTCTTGCTTTGGGGTTTTGTGTTGCATGGGCTTCTGCAGCTTTGGCCCGTCATTTCCATATAACATCTCTTGAGATAGCTAGGTGAAACTGGTTTATGCCTGCATGCTTAACTGATTTTAAATCAGCAGTTTTAACTTGGTATGATGATATGAATTCCAGAAATGCTTGAAATGACTGCATTTACAAAAATTTTGAATAGAGAAGCTACAAAAGTTCAGAAAACATCCCCAAATGAATTTGCTTATGAGGTTATTTCCCAACAAACAGAATTTTTGGAAATACATGGCCCATGTGTACATTAACACTGCAGCCTGCATACTTGTGCAATGACTTTCAGGGGAAAACGATGGTAATGACTTATTTTTCCTTCTGGGTAAGGCAGTTAATGGGAATGCAGCTGCCACTGTCTCAGTTAAATATGAAAAGCTGAGTCCTTAAGCCACATTATCTCAGGAAATCTCTAGGAGACAGGTGATAAAAGGAGAGGAAATAACTTTATATATGCCATAGCCTTAGTGACCTTCTGAGGGGCCTGGTCGTATCAGTATGAACAGAAAGGGCAGAGGATGTAAAGACACAGGTTTGTTATTAAAGAATAAAAATTTGGTATTAAAGATTTTTTTTTTTTCTGGTTAAGATGAGGGAAAACCTTCATTTGAAAGATTCAGTGGCATACAAGTTACTAAGGAACCTTCATGGAAAGGGAAGCAAAGGGAATTGATGAGGAAAGACAAAGTGGTTGACCAAATGGCATGAGTGATGAAGCACTCCACTTTTCCCTGGTAAATGAGAAGAGGAAAACGGCTTCAAGTGCTCTCTGCTAATGTGTGTAGACTACCTGTCATGGTTTTGGCTGGGAATTTCTTTGCAGAGGCTCATACCATGCTGTGTTTTGGATTTTTATTGAAAATAGTGGTGATAACACACTAATGTTTTAGTTGTTGCAGAGTAATACTTATACAGAGCCAAGGATTTTCAGCTTCTCCTGCTGCCCTGCCAGCGAGGAGGCTGGGGGTGCACAAGAAGCTGGGAGAGGACAGGACCAGGACAGCTGACCCAGACTTGCCAAAAAGATATCCCACACCATATGACATCATGCTCAGCAATAAAAGCTGAGGTAAAGAAGGAGGAAGGGGGGGACGTTCGGAGTGATGGTGTTTGCCTTCCCAGGAAACTGTTACGCATGACAAGCCCTGCTTTCCTGGCAGTGGCTGAACACCTGCCTGCCCATGGGAAGTAGTGAATGAATTCCTTGTTTTCCTTTGCTTGTGTGTGCGGCTTTTGCTTTACCTAGTAAACTGTCTTTATCTCAACCCATGAGTTCTTGCACTTTTACCTTTCTGATTCTCTCTCCCATCCCAACTGGGGAGAGTGAGTGAGTGGCTGTGTGGTGCTGAGCTGGCTGCCGGGCTAAACCACAACACTACCTCTCAGAGATGCTCTGCTCTCTAAGTCCCATCTTGTCTTCTCATATCAAACCCCAGAGATGGTCATCTCACTGGTATTAAGCAATCCTCTTATCTTTAAGAATAACCCTCCTGCTCTAATATGATGCTGACATGAATCTCTTCTGTTGCCACTTTCTTTTCTTTATAACAGAAGGAGAGCGAGCCAGAGGGTTCAATACGGGAATCATTAGCACTTACTTGCCTGTTCATTAAGGTCTCCTCTGCTGGCTCTCACTCCTCCTGCTGTGCTCCTGTCATCATTAATGTTGTGCTGAAGTCACAGGACCACGGGTACGTCCAGCTGCACAGGAGGAGGCCACTTGGACACGTCTCCAGCACTTGCCAGTGCATCCAGGGCTTCCCAGTGCAGACGTGTATAAGCTCATAAGCCCAGCAGGTGCCTTCCATGAGGGGAGATGGGGAGAAGTGAATGTCTGATTGAGTTGCAGGTCCATTAACAACCAGACATTTCTACCAGGAGTGAGGGCAGGATATATGAGATTGTTGTGTTTTTTCAAACCTCTTCTTTGTACTGAGTTAGCATGGGGAGAGCAACGTGTTACTGAAGAGTGGAGGCTGTAGAAGTGCTGTGCTTGTGCTGGTGCTCTCCATGCTGCATCAGAAGCGTAGGACACATGCAGATATCTGCATGGAGCACCAGTCCCTTAGCTTCTAGCGCAATCTGCATGCTCCCCTCATTGTGAAACAGGAGACTGCGTTGATAATTCCCCAAGATGGCAGATTCCTAGAGCTAGCAGTAAGTTGCACCAGTGCTGTCTGTTTACTTGTTTAAATGATTATAAGGGTCGCTTCTGGGTATTTGATCTGGTTTTATATGATAATTCTAGCACTTACTCATAAAGATCTCCGTAGCTAGGAGCAATGTTGATAAACAGTGCTGTGCAGGGCTCCACTATCAAGTTATATCCTCTTTTATTGGGGTTATGTAGGGAGGGATATGACATGGAGACATTCCCCAAGTACAGCGAAGCAATCTAATGACACAACTTGTACCCTCATTAATGAGAGGCACGAGGCCACCAACTCCCTGTGTTGCGCTCTCAAATTGTGCCCTGGAGTGCCTTTTAGCATGGGTTGCTCCAAGCCTAATCCACTTTCTAGCGACGCTGTGTCTCTGAATGCTGTACGCAATCTGTGGAGCTGAGCAGCTGCTCGGGAGGTGAGCAGCATCATAGCCAGTCAAGCTATGCTTCTTCTACTGGAGATTTGCTGATCTAATTTACAGAGGGCCTAATATTCCCCTTCTAATTAATTTGTTCTGTTTGTCTGCGACTGAACTGGCTTTTGTTCTTTGGGAGCTCCTCAAAAATTAGATGCAATACCTGATGGAATTTAATTATATAGGCTGGGAGAAAGTGATTAAGGGCAAAGGGAGGGCTAATCACACTGTACACATGCTTCAAGGGTATTAGCAGAAGGGAAGGTAGAGGCTTGTTTTCACAGCTGGAGGGAGAATACTAAGGAGTGATTGTCTCCAGCAGGAACTTTAAGGTTAGAGATAAACACTCTTTGATAGTTGAATGCCTTTGCAAGGGTCAGATGTGTATTACTAGAGATGTCTGGATCTGTCTCAGATACCATTTCAATGAAATTAGTTCTGAATCTCACCCTTGGCCTTGTGTGGCAGATCTTGTTTCTGATGCTCTCTTATTCCCGTGAGAGCTGTGTGCTTCCGCAACAGGGAAAGCAGCATGCTAAGGAAGGATCCCTCATGGAGCTGAACACAAAGACATTTGCTCCTGATCTCTGCCAGGGCTTGACCCAGAGCTTGGGAAGCCCTGGACCTCATATCCTAGTTCTAAGTGGGAGAACTGAGTTACCTGAGGTGCTAAAAGTGAAGGAAACTCAAGAGTGGGGGCTCTTAGGTTAAAGTTCAAGAGAGATTCTGCAAAAGTGCACAGTGCTTCAGCGTCTGGTCACCACAGCCATGACCTTCTCTGCTTCATGGCATAGGAGTAGCTCTTATTCAGAGAAAAGCAGTGGAATTGCATGAAAAGGTAGCTAAAGAAAAAATAGCAAAGTGAAGAAGAGAGTGGAGAGGAAGAACTAGGACAAATGAGAATGCCTGATCACAAGCAACTACTCTGTTGGACTCTTGGAAACTGCTCAAGTCACACAACTGAAGGTGTTCACTGATTCTAAGAGCACGCACCAGGCTGTAAAAAGCACAAAGTACAAGCTCTTCCAGGCTCATACTGCATTTTAAGGTACTTGAATAGTAGAGATGCTTGGGCATTCTATGCCATCAGATCCCTTATGGAGTTGGGTTCCAAAACAGCAGGGAGAGAGAGGTCTCGGGGCCAAGATGTCCGGAAAGCCAGAGGTACCCAAGGTCATAACCCCCATCAACTAGAGACAGTTTCCTATGGCAAGAGTGGCTGCAGCCTCCTGGGGCACTGCACTAATCCAGGGACACGCTAAGTTGTGACTTTAAAGGTAAATCAGTGGACAGGAAGGTGACAGAGAATGTGTCTCTACTCCCAGACTGGTGGGATACTCCTATGAAGGTGTATTATGGGTGCAGGAAGGGGTGCATGTACAAGGATCTCCTGGATACGGTCTTCTGGGCCGCACATTCCTACCCTAACATCACCATCCAGGTAAGTCTTAAAATAACTGGAAATGGAAGAAAACTGTGTCAAAGCCTTTTGCCTCAAACAAGCTGGTTAAAGCATTTGTACTAAGCAGCCTGCCTCATCTTAGGGAAGATCTTTTTAGGCCCAATACACCAAGTCTTGTTCTCCTTAGGAAACACTTAACATATCCTCACTGGGGAATTCAGC
Source organism: Chauna torquata (assembly GCA_013399475.1). Taxonomy (NCBI): domain Eukaryota; kingdom Metazoa; phylum Chordata; class Aves; order Anseriformes; family Anhimidae; genus Chauna; species Chauna torquata. The sequence goes on along the minus strand of VXAL01010187.1, from coordinate 183,927 downwards.
AGCAAGGGGTCAGGGGAAGCAATGCAGAAGCTGGCTTTGCTCCCAGCTCTTGCTCTGGTGCCACAGGAGATACCAGCTCCAGGGACAGTGATAAGGAAGCTTGTGAGACTGTGCTCAGTACTTTGAGACCCCATCTGCCATGTTGGAACATCCTGTCCCTGTCCTGTCTGATGATCACTAGCAAGAGGTGAGTGAGACGAGTCCCCATGTTAACAAGCACCTTAGTGCAGTGGCAGAGAAAAAGAACTTCCCTGCTGAGTGAGGACCCCTGAGCAGAACATCAGCACATTCTGGTACAGCAAACATGCTCCTGCCTCACTGATTTGTCTCAAAAACCTCAGCCCAGCCACTGAGTCAGACCATCTCTGATTGTCAGTGATGATGGTTGTCTGATCGAGGAGCTGATGGGGGTCATTCAGCGACCACCCCACCACAAACCTGTCTCCCCCAAACACCCCCAAACATAAGTTATCATCAAACTCCCTCTCTCAGCTCCCACCAGCCTTTAGGAGGTTTATGCTGCTGCAGCTATACTGCTGCTGCCATCCCAACCAGCAGGACGTGGTGAGTGGAGCTGCTGTCCTACTTCTGTGTTGAAATGTAGACAAGTCCAGGAATACACAGGTCTGGATGTTCCCACACACATGTTCTCACCACCTCTTAACCAGCAGAGAGGTCAAAGCTATTCCACCTGCTGAGCTAAACACCACATGGTCCACAAGAGCATGCAGTAAATGCTCGCAGATTTATATGAGAAAGGATTAGAAGCTGCTATGAAAACAGCCATGAACATGAGGTGCTTCACAACTCACCCACTATCTCTGTTTGCAGCCAGCTGGTGGTACCCAGACAGCCTGCATAGGTGGGTGTGCCTGGTATTATTTTGCCTTCTAATGCACCAGGCTGCTGGATCTGCTCAGAAACACTGAGCACTTTAGACTTGAAGGTCTGACTGCACTCAGTGCTGCTCTAAGCCTGGTTCTGCCAGCTTGGGGGATGGCATAAGTGAATCCTTCCCAAACTCAAGAATGAAATGAGATGCCCTCTGAGACCTTGATCCCATGTGAATACAATGGTAACAAACTAGAAATAAAGCAAGAAGAAATTTTGTGACACAGTTGGATCTCAGGTCTCTCCCAGTCAACTGCAGCTGTGTATGGGCCATTGGACTGCAAGTTGAATTGTGATTCTTGGTTACAAAGCAAGAATGACAGTACTGGGCACCAATTTCCTGAGAGCTAAACACATCCTATACTGTTTTTCACTCTACAGTCAAAGCCAGTTTAATTGGCATCTACACTCTTTAGGTGGAATGGAAATGGTCTCTGATTTTATCTCCCAGCAGGCATCAGTTCGGCCTTTTCCAGTATTTACAAGGGTTCTAGACATGTGCATGAGATTTTAATGTAATAAACTTGCTCTCCATTGGGGGAGGCATGAACTGAGGAGAACGTGGCAAATTGGGAAGCCTGAAAAGAATGATTTGACATTGATTGCTAATGGTATATTAAAGTGTCTGGTGTGAGTAGTATATTTGTTTTGCTGTTCCCAAAGGTTTTCGGTTGATTGTTTTTGTTTGTTTGTTTTGGGGGGGCTTTTTGTTTGTTTGTTTTGTTTTGTTTTTGTTTACTAGTTTTATAAGTTCATGGCTGTTGACACTATGAACAGAGCAATTCTGACACAACTCTGACAGTGGTAATGATAATGACCAACAATGATCTCTTGTGATGAAAATCCACCATCCTACTTGTGCCTGGCCTGTTTTGCCAATAACTTTCAAAAAGGTGAGTTACAGTGACTATGCAGTAAAATACAGGAACAAGCTGTGTAAGGGAAAGAAATTTAGATTTCAGTTTGGTCTGAGAAATTTTTCACTAGTGTTTTAGGAGGAGAACAAAGATTTCTCAGGTGGCCTATGGTAATTTGTGTCCCCTCACTAGTCCCCACTGCTGTTTTTTTCTACCTAGTGCACTATTGTGACTTTTCTGTGCTCCTCCAGCACACACACAAAACGCAATTCCTCACATTTTACACCTTTCTGCAGCCAGAACTTGAACTCCCAAAGCAGCTGAGAAGCAGCACGCAGCCAGGCAGCCTGTTCAGAGGAACCACAGCCCTGTATGGTGAAGTTCCACCATAACATGACGAAGGAAGAAGACAAATCCCAGCACAGCGTGCTGTACAACTACATCCAGACTGTGTCATCCCAGGTCATTATCTCTCTGTGCTCAGAGAACTGGCAGTATGAGCAAACTAAAACACAAGATAATTGGAGACTAGTGTTTCTGCATCTACGTTGGCTGTGTCTTCTAGCTGCTGTACACGTGAGATCAACTTTTTGGTGTCTGACCCACAAGGAAAAAGGGACCAGAAGACATCAGGAAGACCTAGCTCTTTAATTCAGCACAGACTTTTTGCTTTGGAGATCTCAGACAAAGCTGGATGGAAACTGGGGTTGAAATTGCACAAAATTGCACTGCCTCATCATCACGAAGAACATAAGAGAATCTATCAAGCCAATCAAACTTTGCACTCTGGACTTCCATTATTTTTATACTGATTTTTAGATAAGAGGTTGTTGAAGTCACAACTTGTTTTGTGTAGGAAACCTTTTCTTTTTCATTTGGAGAATGTCAATGTTAAACGCATCAGTGTGTTGAAAAGAAAACCCAAGAAAGAGTGCACATTGAGAAATACAAAAAAACTCTGTCCACTGCTCTTAGAGAGACTGTCATCCTCTGGCCTAACCCTAAGGGCAGGAGCCAGAAAAGACACATCACAGTGCTTCACAGCTGGGATTTCGAGAGTGCAACAAACCTAAAATACTAAGGAAAATTGCCCTTGGGGTCCCAGAACATCCTGATAATAGTTAAAGATAACCAAAGACTTTAGAAGAATAGAATAACTTGCATTTTGTAAACTCTGACTATGGGACAAGGGAATTATCCTCTTATGAAGGTAGATAACCTTCCATCTGCCATGGGGTGGCTTTATACCTTCCAGCAGGGGAGACGCTGGCCATTGTCAGAGTCAAATATGAGTCAAAATTTGTGTCTCTTGATTTCTGGATGTTACTTGAAGGAGAGGGAAGACGTGGAAGTGGGGAATCTGGGATCTCATATGTGAATGCTGCTTAGCTATAAATGAGGGAGAGATCAGAGGCAGAGCCTGGCTTGCACATATTAGAAAGCACTTGGTGCTTTGTAGGATCAGGCCCCACAATACTGATGTGCACTTGGTGCAAGCCATTGATCATCCCCCAAAGCATGAAATAATTAAAGCTTTAGATATGGCATCAGCATCACAACAATTGTGTCTTAAAAGCAAAGAAACAGCAGAGAACTGTGGGCAGCTTCCTCCTCTGCACTGCTGCAGCTGCTGCAACATGCTGTGCAGCGATTACTCCACCCCAGCGTGCTCTCCACCCCTGCTACTGCAGGAGGAAGGAAATGAGTCCTTGGGGAGCCTTAGTCCTTTAATGAAAATCAGCCAGTAATAAAGTGTGCTGTTCAGATACACTAATGAAAAAACTGTTCCCTTCCTAGTGACAAAGCTTCTTGAGCTCCTTGGGCACACTGCTTCCAAGAATCAGATAATTTCAAGATAGGCAATGAACTCTGAATGACATGGACCCAGCGAGGCATCCTAGATGCAGATGGAGAGGTGAACTACTGTTGTTGGTGGGGTTACTCCAATGTCATTGTCCCTAGGTCAAAGGCCAATGGGGATGGCACCGTGGTGCCCTCTTACCTGTACTGAAACATAAGATTTCTGTTCTGTTCTCTCCTCCCTCTTCCCTTCCCCCTTTCCTCAGTTTCAGACCCAGATCATCAAAAATGTCAGGAAGTTTCATTGACTTTTCGGACTTGATCTCAACAGATCGAACAGCAGATCTGGATGATTCCTTCCTCCCGTTTCCAACATACAGCCAGGGAGTGGTAGGAAGGAGAAAACAGAGGACATGGAGAGACATATGAGGGATGGAAAGGAACATGGGAAGGGAGAAAGGTGGAGAAGAAATGAAGACAGGAAAGAGAAAGAGAAGGAGAAAGAAAGAAAGAAAGAAAGAAAGAAAGAAAGAAAGAAAGAAAGAAAGAAAGAAAGAAAGAAAGAAAGAAAGAAAGAAAGAAAGAAAGAAAGAAAGAAAGAGAAAGAGAAAGAGATGAGCATAATTTAGCCGAAGTCCCTTAACAGCAGGATCAGCACTACGCATTCAGGTTAAAGATTGGCCTGAGCAGTTCCTGAAGGGAACAGGACAGGGGGAAGGGATATCTTACAGCTCAGTGCTGGGAAAGGTGCATGGTTAAGAGGACTGGGCAAAGGCAAGAGACCATGGGCAGTGTCACATTCCAAACCAAAAGCTTTCCCATTCTTATCCTGAGCTCTGTAGCTGTGGAAGGAAGGTGGGTTGGTCGGAAGATTGGGCTGCCAGAAATTTCCATTTTCATTCTGGTAGGAGCAGGTTGAGAGCAGGTATTTTTCCAAGAGTCAAGCAATTCGATGTCCATGTCTTAAAACATCGTTTTTTTTTCAAGCTCATGGTAGGTCTGCATCACTTTGCACTTGGGACAGGGGTTTGGACCAAAACTATTACATCTCAGACACAGACATCCTTTTTCCTTCTATCTTTAGGAAATGACAGACATTTTTACAAGACACTGGCAGTTTCTTCCAGCAACCCATTCTGGCACTGCATTTCCCTCAGTTTCACAAGCAGGATCAGCTCTGCTTGCAATATTTCTTTATTTCTTCCAGCACTACATGTAGCCGGCACACTGAACTCCACAGGTGTCCCACACATGAAAATGTAAACACCATCTGAGTCACATCATGTGCCTCTAGATCTTATGTGCTATGATTCAGGCTGCTCAAAATTCAACACAACCCTCTTCTGAAGTCCAGAAAGAGAATTTCCAAAGGATCTCCAAATGTTAACACAAAGGGAGAGCCACAGTTTTATTGCAATTCTGATGTGATCCTCACACTTCAGCCCAAGCATTAGAAAAGGGTGAACTATAATAGGTCTTGCCTCTGCGGTCTAATGTCACCTTCTGCGATGAGTGATCTAACCCAGCTCTGGAGGGACTACAAATGAGGCAAGTGATCCCTCTGATCAGCCATCCATATGCTAAAGATCTAGCCCTCAAGGAAAGCAGGAGCAGTTTATCATTTCCGAATGAATGCCATAGCTTGACAGATGCCAGCTGCCGAGGGTGCCTCTGGGAGAATGAATTTCCTATTAGAAATTCGAGATGTGCCTGGGTGGAAAGTCCTCCTTGCACCTCTTGGTGTGTGCCTTGTGGGGGAAGCCTTGCTGCATTGCCCAACTCCCTGACTGTACCTGGGCTGTTTGTGTTCAAGGATTTTCCCCACTGCCACATGCTACGGCAGCATCCAGACCAGCAGCACCTGTGCTGGTGAGCCCCAGAGGTGAACTAGGGGAATGGACCTTGTGAGAGAGAAGCCCTTTATTCTCTGGAGAAGAAGACAAGTTTCTGATTGAGCAAAATAGGAATACTTAGATGGCAAGAGGTTGGGATACCTTCAGGGCATGATATAACTCCCAAAAGAGTGGTGTGGAAGCAGTTGTGCTATCTGACCTGCAGCCGTTCCTAGGCTGAATTGTGCAATGGCTCTGTGCCTGGCACAGGAGGGAGCAAGGGAGCTCTTTAGCTGAAGAATTAAACCTCCCCTTTTATTTACAGATAGAAAAATAAAAGTTCAGCCTCCTGCAGACAGCATTCATTTGCCCTAACTTAGCTCTCAAGACATCTAAGTCTTCCCCTGGCCACTCCTTTCTACATTCAGTGGAAGGAAATGAACATCTTCATTTCAAGGTAGCTCAAATAAAACCATCTCCAACTTCCCTCTACTTCACCAGGAGCCCCGACGACCTGTTCAGCCTTAGAGGTCTGAATCTGGCTGTCGATAAGGTGTCTCTTGGATGTGAGAGTCTCTGGATGTGAGAGGCAACTCAGCCTTTGTCTGAAGACCCAGGCATCACAGGGACTTGACGGATATCAGATGCTCTGAGACATTATTAGGAAAAACTTTACTAATTTAACTTTCCTGGGTTGGCTAGAACAAGCATAACTGAAATGCTCCACATCTTGATTTGCCACCAAACCCAAGATCACAGAATCACAGAATCACAGAACCACAGAATCGTCTAGGTTGGAAGAGACCTCCAAGATCATCTAGTCCAACCTCTGTCCTAACACTAACAAGACCTCCACTAAACCATATCACTAAGGGCTACATCTAAACGTCTTTTAAAGACCTCCAGGGATGGCGACTCAACCACTTCCCTGGGCAGTCCATTCCAATGCCTAACAACCCTTACAGTAAAGAAGTTCTTCCTAATATCCAACCTAAACCTCCCCTGGTGCAACTTTAGCCCATTCCCCCTCGTCCTGTCACCAGGCACGTGGGAGAATAGACCAACCCCCACCTCTCTACAGCCTCCTTTAAGGTACCTATAGAGAGCGATGAGGTCTCCCCTGAGCCTCCTCTTCTCCAGGCTAAACAACCCCAGCTCCCTCAGCCGCTCCTCGTAAGACTTGTTCTCCAGACCCCACACCAGCTTCGTTGCCCTTCTCTGGACTCTCTCGAGCACCTCCATGTCCTTCTTGTAGCGAGGGGCCCAAAACTGAACACAGTACTCGAGGTGCGGCCTCACCAGAGCCGAGTACAGGGGGACAATCACCTCCCTAGACCTGCTGGCCACACTGCTTCTTATACAAGCCAGGATGTTGTTGGCCTTCTTGGCCACCTGAGCACACTGCTGGCTCATATTCAGCTGCCTATCAACCAGTATTCCCAGGTCCTTCTCGGCCAGGCAGCTTTCCAACCACTCATCTCCCAGCCTGTAGCGCTGCTTGGGGTTGTTGCACCCCAGATGCAGGACCCGGCACTTGGCCTTGTTGAACTTCATACAGTTGACCTCAGCCCATCGGTCCAGCCTTTCCAGATCCTCCTGCAGAGCCTTCCTTCCCTCGAGCAGATACTTCAAACTTTTCCTACAAGGGGGGTGGTGGTTAAAATAAGTGCTATGAAGAAAGCGTTTGAACGTTTACCCACGTGAGCACAGTGGTTGGAGGCACTGCTAAGTGTAGGAGTGATGATGGAAGGGGATGTGGCAGTGATGGCTATAATGGAAGGAAAGCTGACAGCCTGGACTCGGTTGTGATGTTAGCCTGTCTGGTCTCTTTGGACAAGACATGTCTCCTCCTGTGCTTCAATCTGACAACTGGTAAATGGTGATAATACTTATTTTCTCAGTTGGGCTTTGGGAGATTCCTTATTAATATTTATGAACAGCTCTGTTTATAATTGCAAGTAAATAAATGGGAATTGACAGTCTAAGGATACAAGTTGTCCTATTTCACACACTAAATGTAGCCACTTCTTGTTTCTGCTTTCATTTGGAAGCAAGGAAGTTAGGAACAACATCTCCAAAAACTCTCACATCTCAAATTGAGCCTCATTTAAGAAAGAAAAGTCAGTACTTAAGAGACAAATCCTGCTGACATCAGGAAAGACTCGGGAAAGCTCTCGTAGGTACTTCGAGTGCCTAAAGATGTATATAGGTGCCTGTTGAAGTTCACGGAAGCACTGAAGTATCTAGTTCTTTTCTTACATCAGTTTGAGAGGGGACATAATGCCCAAATACTCAACAGCATTTGGGATCCTACCACCCACTCATTTTCCTGTGGCATTTGTAGTAGGTTACGTTTGGGGCCCTTCTGGGAATCTCTCTAGTTTTCTTTTTGCATCTTCCCATCCCCTTTCGTCCTGACCAGCAGCTGTCCTTGACTCTGTCCTTGTTTCCAACTCAGCAGACAGCTGCTAATGCACCTTTCTAAACTCATCCCTTCTAATAAACCTATTGCTTATGTAATGGTGGAGCTCTGTGAGCATCAAGTGTGTCCTGCTATCATTGCCTAAACTCTGAGTCCTTCCATGTGGTGGTCCTTCCATGACACTTCTCACTCCTTCCTCTACCCAAGCTACTGAATAAGGACCAGAAAATTAACTCTTCTTTCTGAAGGGAGTTGCTCTGAACAGTGTTTCCTGGTCACTTATCAAACACTCACTCATCTGCAATAACCCCTACGTAACTCAGTCCCTGGATCCAAGCGCTTGGTTAAGCATGCTGCTTCTGAACGCAGCATCTTCTACAAGACAAACATCAACACCAGGGCTCAGAAGACCTGTCTACTCTTTCTTGGCTTCATGATAGCTCCTGAATTTGGCAAAATGATTCATACCGCCTCCTGACTCAGTTTCCCCATCTGTAAATAAATCATGGATGTTGATTCTCTCCATCATTAAGTACTTAGAAACACACTAAAACCAGCACTTAAAAGCAAGGCATGGTTGTTCTGGAATGAAAGTCAATACTGCTTCGAAAATGGCTTTGGAATAACTGGGGTGTTAGTCCTGAATGATTACCACACTTTCTTTTATTGATTATTAGCTGACATATTTTCATGTTTCCGTGAATTACTGGACTTAGACTGCTCTGCAACTGACCCTTGAAGATGGCCCCATTCTTTATCATGAGAGAGTGTACTGACAAGCAATGGGTGATAATGGCATAGCCAACACAGTGCAGACTGCTGAGATACTTCCTGCCAGGGAGCCCTGTTTCAAGGGTCCCACGACAGACATTGCTAAAGGAATCCCCCACTTCACAACTGTGGGAGGTGGTTTTCACAAAGCAACTTGCTGCCAGGCCTGCTGTGTATTTTAACTGCTAATGTGAAATTGCAGTGTGTATTGCAATACAGAGCTGGTAACATGCTTGTGATCACAAGTTTAATAAGCTGAATGCATCACTGACACCTCGAACGCATTTCGTACTTGACATTAGTTGCTCCAAAAGGGTTTAGAGGTGTCTGGAGAGCAGTTCAGAGTAGGCTGGAAATGGCTAAATAGAAACAAAGGGAACAAACATCTGCAGCCAAGTCTAAAAGGCAAAGGTGATATTATAAATAAAACTTCAGTGAATAAAAAAATAGGAAAGCAATTGTAAGTTAAAAGGCATTGAGAAGAAGAGAAAGGTCTGGAGAAGCTTTCTGGAGGTGTTTTATCACATGCTGGTGCTGAATGAAGAGGCTGGAGAGAACTGACAGACAAGAGTCTTGTACCCGCACTAAAATAAAATATTAGTACATCAAAATGTGCGGACACATGGAGGAGTCTAGTACTTCAGGGGTTTTTAAAGGAGGCCAAGACTGGGAGGTGTCCTGCCAGGCTGCAAAAGGCCAATGTGCTAAGCCTGCTACTGCCAACTGCATTAACTTCAGCAAGTCTTTGGAGGACAGGAACCCTATGGTTCCTGGTTTATCTTAAGGTCTCACAGATGCTCTTCCTCCAGAGATCTACTAGCTCTTTCAAGGCTGGACAACCACCTGAAGAGGAGTGATAGGATACAGCTATTCTATCTTTGCCTCTCTCTTTCCCTTCCTGAGATGCAGCCCTAGGATATGGACTCAGAAGGGCTCACATCCATCAAGCCAGGTGCCAGAACATGGGATCTCAGCACCAGATTTGAGATCACTGCAGATCTCACAGGGTTCTGGTTGTTCTATACCCACACTGTCAAAAGCCCAAGTTGATGAATTGCTGTGAGCAACAGCACAGCTCTGCCTTGCTGCAGAGACCTGTCGTCAAGCTCTCTTTCCATGCAGTGGAGTCCCTTCCTCTCTCACCTATTGGGGTCTTCCCCCCTTGCAGTGCAGCAAGCTACGCCAGCCCACCGCACATCATCCCAAACTGGATGAGAGTGGCACTGCACTTTGAAACCTTTTGGTGCGGTGTTAAATTAAGTCTTCTGCAGGATTCGCTTGAGGAAAACACAGAATCATACAATCATAGAATCATTTAGGTTAGAAAAGATCTCTAAGATCATTGAGTCCAACTGTTAACCATGAACATGTGGCATAGCTGTACACTGCAAACCAGGCTCCATTTTTATGACAGACCCTTTTCCGGACCACTGAGCCCAGCCACCAGGTCATAACCCTAACAAATGCCCTACAGCTCCTCATGTGCTGTGCTGTCACTGTTTGCACCTCTGATCACATATGACTAGCTGCAGCAGTGGCTGCACCAGCTAGCTCCCATCTCCCAGATGTCCATGCTCCACACACCAAGACTGTTCCCCCATCCCTGGATCCTTCTGCTCGACATAACAGGCAGCTGAAAAGAACACGCCCTGGCACCTGTCTATCCTGCATTAGCATGGGAATGCTTTACTTCCCTTGCTGTCAGGAGATGTCATGGAGTTAAGCTGCACAAGACAGACACTGATGGATTATGGCACCCAAAATTAACAAGAGGGATGTTTATATTTTCACTGCTGAACCCCTGGAATAAGTCCCTTTTTGTTTGGCAGCCCTCCCCCAGAATTGCATTAGAAAGCTGCTGGAGGCTAAGGCAGATGCTTGCAGAAAGTTGCTGGCTTTTTTCACTAGGTAGTTACTCTCATACAGAGGAATTCAGCCAGGCACTTTGATCTTAAAGGTGACACCATTATTTTTCTGCCTCTCTTGAAAGTGAGCTCAGCTTCAGCCCCTTTGTCAAGCAGTTTTACTCGAGGTAAACAGTCTTCTTGGGCTGAGTCACTCTAAGCCTGTCCTTTCCTAGTCCTGAGCCAGATTTGCACATGATTTTGGTCATTTCCTATCAGGAAAAACTCCGGCAGAGTTCACTGATGGCAAAGTCTTAACTAGAAAGTATGTGGCTCAGTAAAATCATTGCAATGGCATATGTGGCAGGACACTGAGACCAGCTTTTAGAGTGGGGGCTACTTTAGCAGCTCGAGTCTGATCAGCAGCTTGGTCTGCATGATGGGCTCTGGCTCTCGTCGGAGGGTATGGGCAGTGATGGGACACTCCAAATTTGTTCCTTGCGGCATAGGCTGAGAAGTGTGACACCCACCATTGAATCAGCTCCTTGGATTCAGCCTGTTCATCATAAGGGGTGTATTAGCTTTCTCTCCTGCTGCTCAAAACAAGAGCTCAGCAGGCATTTTAATTTTAACAAGCAACTGGAAGCAAGAGTAGTTTTAACCCATGAATTTGCAGTTCATGGCAGAACCTCTCCCTAGCTCCAGGGAGCTGCGATGGGAAGCAGCAGAAGCCACACACAGACCTGGTGTGTGACCTGGAGGACCCTGTGTCCCCGTGGGCAGGACAAAGCTTTGTACACCTCCCTTGCCCAGGGCACTTCACCTACCCACAGAGTTGGCATTTGCTCCCTGTCCCTGACTATCTCTTGGCAGTTAGCAAGCAGGCCTTCAGGGCAGATACCATGCCACCTTGCTTGCGGGACTATATTCTGTTTGGCTGGATTGCTAATGCCATTGTAATTACTTAGGAAAATTCCTTCATCAAAATCACTTTTATGGAGGAAATGAGCAAATAGGTCAAGGAGAGCAATGTCTGCTTTATAAACAGGAGCCACTTCTTTGAGCATCTGCAGAACTGGCTGCCTTGAAGGACCATTGGGGAGGCCCAGGAGGGACAGGGCTGTGGTCCAAGTCATGTCAGAGGTGCAAACTGTCTAACCAAGAGTGCCCTTTTGGGTGCTGCACGCACTGGGGATGCTGCAATGCACACCTAGGAGGACTGATTTATGCAGTGCGCCGTGTTGCTTAGTCGTCCAGGGGCTCATTGCTTTCAAGGAGATGCCATGAGTCCCTGAACAGATCTGACCACCAGCTACAGTACCCAGTGGTCTTGGAGGAAACCTGGTTGATAGAAACTGTCCTGATTGCTGGAGATGTGAGATCAGTCGGAGACTTGGACAGTCTGAAACACTGCAAATGCAGAATATGTTCTCTGCAAGACTTCATACTTTGAACAACCAAATACAAAGATGAAGTGGGTACTACTGAAGCATAAATCCCTTGCTAGGTGTTCAGCATTCCTGCCCAGTGGACCAGCTGGGATGGTCTCCCTCTGTCTCTTGCTGGAAATCTTTTGTCAGGTGACTGTTTCCATACAAGTCCATGCTGTCAGCTTCAGATTTGAGAGTTCAGAATAAACCCACATCACTCACAACCTTTTCTCACCTCACACATCTTTTCTAGATCATTCAAAAACACATTGAACAGCACGTGTCCCAAAACAGATCTTCTAGGACTCCAGTAATAACATTCACCCTGTGTAAAACCTGACTGTTTGTTCTCATTCTTTGCTTTCTATCCTTTAATCTCTTTTAATTTTTGAGAAGACCTTTCCTACAGTCCCATGGTATTTTCAAACATTGTTGATGAAAGACCTCACAACAATTTCTGAAGGAAAATGGCTGCACTACTTTGACAGAATCACTTCCATCCACCTGTCAGTCGATTCCTTCACAGAGCGACAGCAGACTCTTAATGTGTGCCTTCCTTTCACAAAAGCCATCTCGACTCTTTTGCCTCATTTTATTGTAATCCCTCACAGTGCACCTGCTCTACCAGCTCATCTTTCACATTCCCAGAATCATCTTTAAAGACTTTCTAAAGACGAGCATTGCATTTGCCATCTTCCACTCATCCGGCACAAAGGCTGATTAAACGGTTAGACCGAACTTCAGGGTAACACAGCAGCTCTCCTTTAAATTCCCTTCAGTGCGTATTATCTAGTCCAGGTTACTTTTTATCATTTCATTGATAGTTCTATACAAAACATCATGGATTCTTTAGTTTTAGTGAGCCCTTCAGAAGCAGCCCCTCCACCGACAGCGCGTGGGAATCTCCTGTCCCCACCACTGCAGCAAACATTAGTGCAGATTTCATCAAGCCACTTGCTAATGGTTCTGTCTTCCAAGAGTATCCTCATATTTTGAAGATACACATTGCCATAGTTCTCTAGCAATCTCTGCCTGCAAATTTTACCTCATTTAGATTAAAGAACCCAGATCTGCATTATTATCTGAATAAAAAGTTTTATTAGAAAATACCATCCAGCCTTTTTGTTTCTTATTCTATTAAAAAACTCGCATGCCCCAAGCACATTACTCACTATGAAATCACCACTTCGCCTTTGGGGACGGTTTTCCAAACATGACATCAGCAACACTATGCCTAATATTCAAGAATTCTGAGAAAATCTGAAAAGATTTTTGGTGTCCCGTTTCTTCCGGAAAAATTTCAGTGTGAGCCCTCTTAGTCTCTGCCCCATATTTTACTCCAGCCAGCCAAGAAATCCAAGAAATCAGATAGCATAAGAAAGTAGGAAACATTTTTCTGGTGCAAAAAATCCTTTCCTCTGGCACAGGGAAAATCCCTGCATCATGCATAACACTTGTCTGGGAGATAGAGCTCCCTCAAGCATAGTTGGAGGTACTGTCCCAGAAACTAAGGGCAATTCCAGATTTGAACCTCTCTCACTCTGATGGTAGGAAGGATGTTGTTTTTTTTTTTTTTTTTTAAATCTATTTCTTTAGCTATGGCAAAAGAATTGACATATTTCATCCACAAAATGCCAAGAGCAAAAGCAAAACAAAATAAAAAAAATTCCCAAGCCTACCAAAGCAAGACATTTCATTGCACGTGTCCTCCTCAAAGAGGAGGAAAGACATGCAAGCCCAGACTGAAGTTAGCTGTGGTCTTTAATGCAATGCTGGATATCTTGAGAGGAAAAGCCACACTCCCATCCCCTTTTATCCTTCTCTTGGGGAGGATTCCCTTTCTCCAAAGGTGTGATGGTGCCTAGGCTTTGCTCCGTGTCTCCCACCTACCCTGAGCTAAGCCAGCATCCCTCATTCAGGCACTTACACGCCATGCTACACCAGAGGTGCTGAGACATTAGTGCAGTTACAAAAGGACCCACCTTTGAATGCAAGCAGTGCCTCCAAGCTGCACGGAGGTGTGAGCGGGGCTGTAGCATCACACCCCCACAGTCCTCCTAGCCGCTGTCCAGCAGCAGGGTGCCATTACAGACCCCGCAACCTGTGGCGGGGTGGGATGGCGGGAGAGGCTCATGGGAGGTTATTGCTTGTGCCAGCCTCCATCTCCTGGTTTCTCGTCATGGATGCCCTCACCAGCAGGGCAGAGGATTTTTGCTAATTGAAAGTGCCCCAGAAAAGCCCGAGTGCCTGATTTATGAAGGGCAGTGCAATTAGCTTCATAAACAATTCAACACTGTAAATCACGAAGGGCTGGCTGGCAGCAGACAGTGAAACTTTAATGATCTTACAGCTGCTCAAAGGTAAATATTTCATTAGCTCCACCAAGTATCATTCTGACAATTATGTTAAACCAATGTTCACAGGTGTCATCCTGCAACTTAACACAACACTGGGACCATGTCTGTGCAAGCAGAACTAAATCCCCACCTGAGTCACCGGACAGTTGGGGTCTGCCAGCTCCTAAAAAAGCACATATGCCTGCGAACCTGTACACACATGGATGTGTGTGCATGGGGTGACAGCAGAAAGGTGAGACCAGGAGTTAAAAGAGCAACATTTGTACTTCTGTGCAGAAACCAACACTCCCCAAGCTGCCTGCATGATGTCCATCGGTACTGAGCGTAGGGAAACAGCTCTTTGCGTTGAACTCAGGAACACAGAAGGAACAGATCTGTCACAGAGAAGGAACTAGATCTTCAGCACTAACCCCTTGCTCCTCTGGCTACTAAACTCCATGACTTAATAGCAGCAGGACCCTGATCACTGTGCCGGCTGCTCACACCTCGAGATCTACCATGCCATCTGGAAAAGACTGCTGATCCCTGGTGTTGGAATTCCTCACTTGGCCTGCCTTGGGCACTTGTACTCCTTGTTCTCTGGTCATACTGATCCTGAACTTGTGCTGAGCATCGTGCTCAGCCCCCCAAGATCCTGGTTGAAGAACCTGGTGATCCTGTGCAAAGTGTTGATTTTCACATTGCATCCGTACAAAATACAACAGAAACAGAGACAGACAGAGGAGCTGACACAACAGCACATAAGGAAGAAGCAGTGAAATGTGGAGTGTACAAATGGGACATGAAGAGGCACCTGGGAGAAACGTGATTAAATAAGCACTACCAGAAGTGCGCCAGGGCTGGAAAGCCATGGGATATAGTCAGGAGTGAGTGGCACAAATTGCTTTGCATGGAGCTTGGGATAAAAGGCAGCAGAAGTTGAATTCTGGTATAGGATGTGCAATTGGACACTGCAGGGGTACCACAGAGTCTGCAGCAGCAACACAAATGGGAAATGAGGCACAAAAAGTCATGTGCTCCCCAGGAGAGGCAGAAAGAAAGGTGTAAGTGGAACTGAGTGCCAGGTGGGGAGGGAGAATTCATTTTGACAACTTGGATAGAACAAAATCTGCTCAAATCAATAAAAAGTACTAGCCTGGATTCAAAAAAAGAAAGAAAGAAAGAAAGAAAGAAAGAAAGAAAGAAAGAAAGAAAGAAAGAAAGAAAGAAAGAAAGAAAGAAAGAAAGAAAGAAAGAAAGAAAGAAAGAAAGAAAGAAAGAAAGAAAGAAAGAAAGAAAGAAAGAAAGAAAGAAAGAAAGAAAGAAAGAAAAAGAAAGAAAAAGGTCTCAAAAATCCATGGGTGAAATAATTATGGAGAAGATGTTGAAAAGGAGGTTACAGTAAGACCTGAAGCCTGCTGCAAACCTGCACAGTGGGACACAGGTTTCAATAGAAATCTTTGTAATGTTCTTAGTCGTATACCACTGAGAAGTGCGTCATTGTGGGAGAGTTTAACTCCCACCTCCAGACCAGAGAAATAATACCACTGATAACAGGAAAGCCCAGTTATTTCTGGATGCAAGAGTTGACACATTTCTCCATCAGCCAGGAGGCCCACCAGAGGTTATGCTGCCTGGGATTGGAGCTCGGTTGCATAATGCAGACCTTCTAAATAGACTCCAATTAAAATACAGGTGTAACATGACTTCAGAGGACAAAAAGAAAGATAAACTATGGAGATTGTCTGGGACACCAATGGACTAAAGAGCTCAGAATCTGAATGCTGGAAAAACTGGAATTTCCTCAAATTTTGAGGATAAAACTATCCAACCTGAAGAACACGGGAGTCTCCCATGTGATCTAATGGATGTCTAGTGTCAGACATGGCCATACCTAGATGCGATTTTTGTGGACAGCACAAATTACCTCAAACACACGTTTCCTTGAGTAGTGAGAGCGTGCATAGTTTGTCAGGGTGCTTTGCTGTCTCATAGTGTGTCTATGGCATGTTAGAAAGAGAGAATTAGCTCTGCTCTGTGTACTGAAACTGCAAAATAATGTGGAATATTTTGCATTTATGAAATGGCTGAATCCTTCCCCAAGAAACCTAAGACACTGAGACCATATCCCCATGCTTGTTTTCCTGAGAGGGTTACAAACTCCTGCCTCCGGGCTGTGGGATGATGGCTCACTCCTTCTGGAAATACTCTGCAGTGAGGTCCCATGGGCATGGTCCCATGCTAGCAATATTTGAGGGAAAGTGGCTGGGAGGCTTTTGCCACAAAGATGCCATGTTTGTGTTCATTGACAGCCATAGTGCCATACAATCGCTCTCTCACGTGTCAGATAGTGTCGCAACATCTCGTGGCAACTTGTCTAACCCCTCCGTACAACCCTCCCACCCATAAGTCATGAGATCAGCCAATGTTGATCAGAATCTGTCCTTATCTACCTGAATCCTTTGACAGACAAGCACACTCAGAATAATGTTAGGTGAGTGGAGAATGGAGGCAAGTGGAGAGGTAAGTGGAGACATTAATCCAGGTCCTGGTGCTGCCCTCTGCAACAGCACAGGGGCTGAGAACAAAAAGGGAAGGACAGTAAGGTAGGTCTGACAAGGAGGCTACTCCTCCACCTTAGCTTCTCCAGCCAAGTCACACCTGAAGTCCTCTGTGGTCAAAACCTGTACTTCTCAGATGCTTAACAAGGAGGATGACCCCCACACAGCAAGTAGTCTCAGAAGAAAGAGGACATCAGATAACTCTGTGTGCTGTGCAATTCTGCTAGCACCAGGCACTGAAGTGATGCAATGAGGGCAGTCAGAAATCTGGAAATTTGGGGTGAAAAGCTCTGAGATCCACAATGCTCAACCCCAAGGCAGCTGTGAGATGCTTCAGAGATGGCAGTAGCTGGAGCTACCCAACTGCACTCTGCACATAAAGAGCCTTTTCAACTTCCCCTCCCATGCTCTGCTTCCTGATCACTGAATATATTAATATTTAAGCAAGATTTTATAGAAATACTTTTTCTGCTGAGCTCGGCAACCTGGAAGCCACGCTCACTGTCCATGATTTCTGGCAGCCTGCAGAACTTCAGAGAACATCTCAACACCTTTCTCGCGTGCTCCAGCAAACACAAGGGCTAATTCCTTGCAGAGTTCCCCAAAGACAGCTATGCTATAAAGGCCATAGCATTGCTTACTACAAGGAAGATCGGATGTACAGGTATCTGAATTTTGAGTGCAGAATGCTTATGTGAATGGTACAGGGATCTGGCACATGGCACCAAGGCTGATCTGGATTTCAGATTCCTCTGGCAAGCATGATAGAGATAGTAGAGCTGCACTCAGCCTGTGGAGCTTGCTGAGAAATGCTTTCTTGGTAGGAAAAAAACGTGGATCCAAGGAGGAGAGATGTGAAATGAAAGGCAGTGCCACAGAGGCTGCATTCCTGCAGTTTGGAGATATTGGGTAGGAAGACACACATCTGGGAATTAATATTTGCCTTACTGCCTTTTCAGTGTGGTTCACTGGGGCACTGATCTGTGACTGGCAGCAAATGAACATCTTCTGTGGGTTTTGATTTAAAGAGAAACAGTTATCCACAGAAATGATTTAACGCTGGAAGATAGATGTGCTGGCACAGCTGAAAAATCAGGGACAGATTTGGGGAAGAAGCTGCAAAAGGCCATCCACATGTATTAGATTTATTTTCCTGGGAAGGATTTGATGAGATGTGAACTACATTATTCGCTAATGTTGCAGCATAAGCCTTGTCCAAAGCCCGAGAGAGTCGGAAGGAATCTTTCCATTAACTTCCTTGATTGTAAGTAAGATTGTGACAGATGTACTCCCTTTTCTTTCCTGCTCAAATATTTTAAATCAGTCAGAAAGAGCAGTTAGATTTGTCCTTTTATGAAGAAGGGGATTATTCCCTCTTAGGTATGCTCATATAAATAGCCACATGGGAGTCCTTCCAGCTACCTGCAACAAGTAACATGGTCTGAGGGTAACAAAGCTTTAGAGCAGAGGAAGGGAGGCAAGACTCACTAAATTCCCAAGCTGCACACACATGGCTGGCGTGCCAGAAGGAACAGGGACCTGCACTGACAATAAAAGCTGTTTGCAGCCAACAATAAAAGCTGCCTCCAGATCCTCAACATGTGCCAAACCTTTCTGCTGTCGTTCAGTCTAGAACCAATCTCCTGCTGAAAGCTACCAGAAAACACCCCTGGTGTATCACAGAAGGTGGGAATACCCAAAGATGTGAACCTTGTAAAGGAGAAGCTAAGATGCTTCATGTAGAGAAGCACAGCTGAAAGAAACAGGGAGGCAGCCCTGCAAATTTCTCCTCATCTCATTGCTCTGGCCAAGCAGAGCTTGAGACAAGGCAATAAGAGATAACTGACTAAACCTCTGAGGATTTCAATGACTAAAACTAAAAATCAACCAGGTTTTCAAGGTCCTGAGCAATATCTTCTGCTGGAGATGCTCCAGCTTCCCCTAATAAAGGTCTCAGAAACTTACATTTCTGGTTGCCAGATGAGCTGTTCAATATCTACTCAAGATGTGATTTATGGAAAGTCAACCATGACCTCCCCAGTATCACCTTTGTTCTCACACCTCTGTATGCTGAGCTGGTAGAGTTCTACAACAAGGTTGTAAAAGTCACTACGGCCTTGTAGTGCCAGTGCCACCACTCCTCATGGAGGCTATGGCCAGTGGTCACCTGTGGAGATCACTGCCTCTGGTGATAATGCCAGGGATAAAGGGGTGAAGCTTTGTTTCAGTACATTTCTGCATAATTTTCAAGTCAGAAAAGTCAGTTGGGCGACACACACAAAAAAAAGGAAACTGAGAGCAATGAAAGCAGAGCATAGATTGAGTCGCAATATTTGGGCAGGGGTCCAATAAGAGGGGAAGGAGAGTTTATTGATCATGGCACATTCTTAATTGGAGTATTGCTTCAAGCTCCTCACCTCTGTTTACATAGAGTGTGATAGGCTCAGCAATCATGAAATGGGGGGAAGCTCAACACGCAGAAAGTGCTTATAAAGATTTCATTCTTCACAGTGTCAAAAGCAACCAGGTGCATTACTTTCTGGAGGCCAATTTAATTGCTGTCGATACAAGTTGCAAATTGGCTTTAACATTTTAAATTGATGTTTTCTCTAAACTGCTCTGATTAATTGAAGAAAACATTGTGTTTCTGCCTTTCACCTGAAGATCTAATGCATTTTACAAACAATAATTGATCTAGCACTACGCATGGAGGCAGACAGGGAGAAGTCAACCTGCTACAGAAACGATTTTACCCTTGTACAGTGCTCAGCAGTGCTGTGGGATAGCACAGGGCAGAGCAGCTGGTCAGACAGCAGCTTAGTTGTTTTTTTTCCCCATGGAAAATACTAAGAAGCTTAAAACTAAAACACCCTAACTGCAAGCAGAAAGGTTTTGACTGTGAAATACCACTATGGGGTCAAAACTGAGTTCTGGAAAATCCTAAACCCACTGGCCTGAACTTCAGCTGGTGACTCAGCCCACTCCATCTCCAACTACATTTAGCCTTCGAGGTACCGGTGGTTAATCTCAGCTGGACCAAGATGTCAGAGCAACCAAGCACAGGTTCTCCTGCGTGCTTGCTCACAGGCAACCTCTGAAACTCCTACTCAAGGCTACATTTACATGGGACACAGCTTGATGGTTACAAACTCAGCACTGCCAAAACAGGGCGATCCTACTCAGCACCGCTCCTGACTGCATTCCTGCACTTCATCAAGTGTTGAATGACCTCTTCCTGAGCTGATTTTTCTGGGTTGATGAGTTAAGCCAGCAGAAGGAAGGATGTGACAGCACCGGAGTCAGAGCACAGGGCAGCAGGCATGGCAGTGGGTGAGGGAAGGAGTGGATGGAGACCTCTGCTCAGCGACAGAAGAGCCACTGAACTGACTCAACTGCTTGTGAAACTGGAGCTTGGCAGGCAGGAAGAACAGTCAAGCTGGCAGGTTTGTATCAAGAAACAGGCTAGGGCCCAAATCAAAACCTGAGCAGGAGCAGGACCCCCCCCCCCCCCCCCCCGCCCCTTGCCTACTGCATCCTCCGATGCATGACTCGAGCTGGGCAGCTGCTGAGTGGTGGGATGGCAGATGGCACCTTCAGCTCAGACACCTCCTGCTCTCCAGGGAAAGGAATATCTGTCCTACCCTGTCTCACAGCACCTCCAACACTCCTCTCAGTTACACACTGCGCCAGATACCTGCTTGAATAGCCCTCTGCTTCTGATCCTTTCCCAGATCTGTGAGCAACACAGGATGAGGGCATGAACTAGCATCCCCCCTTAGGTGTCACACTCCATAACTGTTTCCATCTCTGCTTTTGTATTGTTTGAGAAGGGCATTTATTTGCCATCCCCAATCCATCTGTACAGATCCAGGAACTGGGAAAGCATCCACATGTATCACGCTGGGTCCCCTACACACGCAGCCTCCATGCTCCAGTAAGTCTTTCTCACTGCCCCTAGTCAGTGTTACTGCATCACTCCTGTATCCCACTTAGCTCCAGGATTTGCTTTTGCACCCAGCAAAACTGTTAGAAAACCCACAGCCCGGTGCTGGGAAGGAGGCACACACTGTGTGTGTGCAGCAAGCAGGTGCATGGCCCGGTCCAGGCATTGCTCAGCACGGCACAGCACGTCCCCGTGATCCTTCCACCCCCTGCAATGTGCGGGACCCTGGCATCAGCCCCCAGGATGCTCTTTCCACATTAATGCCAGAAAAGCCTGTTTCAATAAGTTTCCCCCTTCTCTATGTGCTTTGTTGTATTGTTTTCAGCATGCTGAGTTTCACTGCAAGGCTTTGTTTCAAAGTAAATCTATATGCTTAATCCTCTCCCCTGCTAACAACTTGTATTAGTCGCTCTTAAAAAAGAGATGCTGTTCCCATAGTAACATAGCATTTCTAGATATTGCTGTGGATGATAAGCACTGCCGTGCCTGGCCTAGTGGCTCTGGGACTGCACTCTGCCCAAGGAATGCTAAATTCCACCAAAACACTTTTACCAGGGGCCTGCTATTTATCCTGCAGCTCTGGATGTTGCTAGTCTGTCATGGCTATGTGGCTCATGTGAGTATCAAGACTTTATATTTATATGTGTGTATATACACACACACTTCACCTACCCATGTTTTTCTCCACAGTGAAGACTTTTTTTTTGAAATTTTTAAAATTTTGTCACTCTTTAGTTGTTTTGATGCATGAAACCCTGACATCAGTCACGGCAAATATTTGGATGCGAGAGACAAGAAACTGTTCTAAATGTTGTTGCTGTTTATTCTCCAGCAAGCTCACTGCAAAATATATTTGCAGTGGGGATAATTTGCTGTCTCGTGGGGCTTGTTAATGGGGCGGAGTTCTCCCAAAGGTCTGTTTTCACCGATTACCCTAAAACTTCACAGCTCAGTGAAACACTCAGGAGAACAGAATAAATCAAGAACCGGAGGCAGAAGGTGCAGTCCCAGCCTCACGGGGAGAGGGAAGGAGGCGGCTGTGTGGCTGTGGAGGGCACTGGGGCAGCAGGCTGTACACATTGGTGTTAGTGGGTAGTATGTGCTAAACCCTTATGCTGCCCGTGGCTGAACATCCCCACAGTACCAGGCCATAACCTCTGGCAGCAGCAGAAGTGGGAGATGTCCAGAAAATGAGATAAGCAAAGAAATAGTGAATAGTTTAAAAGATTCATCGGAAATCAGGAGAATTAAGCTCACAGGAGACAGCTTTACAGCTCATTCAGCTGACTTTCTCACCCACCCCTTCTCTTGTGTTTCGTGGATTACAAATACTTTGGGACAAAGTGTTTGCTCTCCAGCACAGGTACAACAGCTCTTGCTGGCAGCTGGACGCAGGACGGAAGGAGCCAGGTCTGTGCCCATGCCACGATGCAGGAGGAAGCTTCCCCACGCATTCAGAGCAGGATTGAAGGGACCAGTGCACACAGCTGCATGTCCCCTCTCAGTGGTGCCAGCCTGATGGGAAGGTGGTTGTTCCGGGGCATAAATGACTCAGTGACAGGTATTTACAAGGTTTTAGGCATTTATTTTGAAGTCAAGGGAAGTCGGAAACTCAAATACCTTTTGAACTAAGCCCTTAGCCTCTCTGTGCTCCATTTTTCCATCTGTGAAATGGAGATTGGCAATGCCACGGAGCATAGGAGGGCATCAGCTGCTCTGGCACAGCTGGGATAAGTGAATATCTGTATTATCTAACACTGTACAGTCTAACCTAGGTCCTGAACAAGTGAGGAGCCCAGCTCCTCACAGCAAAGGAGATAGCAGCCAGTGTCTTATCCTAGCTGCCCTGCCCCAATTCCAGCAACATCCATCTCTCCCCACTCTCTGTTGGAGTGATTCTCCCTTTTGACAATGCTTTTCTGGATACCAGGACACTGAGTAACTCAAAATGCTCTAAGAGAAAAATCTGACATTTTGTGTCTGTTCAGAAAGTACATTAAGCCATTTGGGATCTTCTTGGGTGGGAAAGGTGTGGGAAGGATTGGGGATCACCATAACAGAGCTGTGCTTGGAGGAAAAACAGATGGCATGACTTTCAATCACCTTAACTTCTAGAGATCCTAGAGGTTTCAGAGCTGGCCCTATTTCTCTCTTTCGGAGTACGGTGAAAAGAAAAACCCTGTTCCTGGAACTCTTTGGGTGTTTTCCAAGTTGTTTCCCTAATTCTTCACCCCCCTGCACCTTAACTAGCTTCTTACAACAGAGCACGGACTGTAAAATGCCACTGCAGGGACTGGGGGATCATTTTACACCTGCTTTGTATTCCCCTGAACAGCTGTAAATGACAACACAAACTGTGAAGCAGCAGGGAATTTGAATGCCTTCAACATACATTTCTACACTGATCTTTGGTAAATTAATTCAAATAGTTGCTGGGGATTTTGGGGAGAAGCTGGAGAATTTGCTGAATGAATAAAGGAAGCAATTCGAAGCAGAGACCAGCTGGAGACTTTGGGGAGAGGAGAGAAGGGGAAGGAAGAAGGATGGGAGGGGAGAAGACATGGATAACCTGAAGGAGACCTGAGCTTTGGCTCACCCTGGCCTTATGAAAGGACCAGTGTGTGTGCTGACCCATGTGAAGACCAGGGAGAGTGTGGCCAGCTGCAGTGACCTCCTCTCCCATGTGATAATTAGGATGGATGCACTCCCCGTGCTGCTCTGCCTGTATTTGGCTAGAGATGCTAGCTGCAATTTCCATAAAGATTAAAGGCCTCTCCTGCATTTGTTCACACTCAGAACAAGCTCAGACTATGCCTCTGGGTGGAAGGCACTGCTGAAAACAGCACTTTGAATACGTACATCTCTGGAACATCCTGACTCAAACGGCTTATTAAAAGCCTTCCCCAGATATATCAGGCTAATCAGAGCATTAGGCTGTGTTGTTTGCTGCATTCAAAGTGGTAATCCTGTCAATAGGCTGTTCTTCGCACCTGCAGGCACTGCCATCCCTACAGCAGGTGAATAGAAGAAGATTTTCTGCACTGGCAAATTATCTCAGCCTACCCCAGAGGTCAGCTCTTCACCTGCATGTCTGGGGCTGGTGTTAGACCAAACTCAGCATATTCTGTTGGTAAGGCAATGTGGTATTCTGAGAAGTAAGAGAGCAAAAGAATACAAAACTAGGCCAGATTCTTTTCTCCAAGCACAAAAAAGGAATTTTGTCATTGCTTTTGTAGCCTCCTGATCCTGGAGGTAGCGAGAAGCAGCACAAGTCCAGGCACAGATTTTACCTACCTGTCTCATGCTTGGGTAGATGACATCTGGAGACCTTCACTGCTGAAAGCATTGCACAGTGACAGCAGAGACATCCTTGGTCTGAACATATTTGGAGAGATTCTCCTCCTGAAGTGCTTCCCACATCAGTCTAATGGTCCTGAGTAGCCCCTTTCTCAAGGCTGGCAATACCATCAAAGTGAATTGTATGAAGAAGAGCCAGTATGGAAGAGCCAGAGTAAGACTGAGAGAAGAAAGGACCATGTGCTGCCCCAGAGCATCACGGGTTTGTATCAGCTGTGAGGCTGGGCCATAGTCCTCCCTGAGCCATATGGATTTACTTAAACAAGCCCACATTCCATCACCATGATAGTACTACATTGATTTACACCAGCCAAAGACCTGGTTTAGAGTTTTACTTGGAGTCTTTTGTGGTTTGGTCCTGGTTTGGAGAGGAGTAATGAGGCCACTCCCTGCATGACAGTAAGTCTTGAGCTGGCTGCCCCTCCATTATCAAGGCAGTCAGAAAACTCCCCTCTCACAGCTTCTGCAGGGCTGAATCTTGTAAATCCTTTGCTCAGCCACATTTTCGGGTGAAAGCAAACCAACTCCTTGCATGTGACTTTCAGAAGGCCTTCAAATACCCAGTGTCATTGGAGGTAGGGGTCTGAGCTGAGAATCTAGTCATGATTTTTCCACAAATGCTAATGGCCATTAGCACCACTGTCACAGGAATTGCCCACGTCTTTTCTGACACATCGGTTGACTGTGGACAATGCAGAAGGATTGCCTCTGGTTCACCCTCTGTCTCTTGTGCCAAACATAGCATCTTTCTTCATGGGACCCCAAAGCTCCTGTCTTTACATTGCTGCCAATGCATGACATTTTCCAAGCCCCCAGAAACTACTGACCTTTCTCCCATCCCTCCTCATTCCTGTCTATGTTTGCTGGCCATCCACTGGACAAATGAATGGCACTGACCTTCACAGCAGATGCCAGGAGAGGTAACATGGACAAGGAGAGAAGACAGGGGAAATGTTACCAGAGTTTTCCTTCCAACAGGCCTAAAGTTACTACTGTGATGGAGACACTAAAAATGCCAAACAGATAGTTAGATGAGATGGATTTCCTGTAATCTCAGACTCATCATATTTTACCTGTTACTCATAATAGCAAACAGTGAACTAACAAGAGGTCTGTGGGGGCTGAAGGAACATTCCTGTCTACAGAGAATGCTGTACCTCATAATAATTAGGTGGTGCACAGCTGGAGAGGTGTGCTCTGACCCAAGCAATCTGTAGGCACAGCTTTCAGCTTTTCTTATCTGCAAAGAATCTATCACTACCAAAACAACAGCACATGTAAAAGCCATAAACAGAAATGTCAGTGGGAGCAAGAGTGGAGGGAGGCAGAGATGAACTGCTCCCTGCCATCCCCAAAGGACTTAAGCTTGATTCTCAGAGGAAAGCAGAAGTGGCAAGAATCTCTGGACAGATGCCCTTCAGACACTTGGGCCACCAAGCAGGAATGTATTCTCCTTCTGAGTAACAGCCAGTTCCCACGCCACCTGGGGAGAGTGGCAGCTGTAGGGTAGCAGGCTGCAGCTTTCTTCAAAACCAGTATCCTTATCTGAAAATGGCAATTGTCCCCATGTCTAGGACAAATAGACCTACTTTTTCTCTTTCCCCTTCAAAAAACATTAGTTAGACCTGGGTTCTTCTGTTTCAAAGCTCAAGAGAGAAATGGAGGCCAAACCTAACACTAGACCTCCTGTCCCACTGCAGAGCTTTGAGAGCTCTAAAACCACCCGCTGTGAAGAGCCCGGGTGAATGTGCTGAGGACTCCTCTCTGTGTCTGCCTTGGTCTTAAACTCTCCTTTGGGCACCTGCAACACCTGGAGACAGTGACCACAGTTCGGTGGACTACCAGAGGAAGTTCACACCCTGTCATCTCCTGCTGTGACTGCTTGAGGGCTGTCTGATTGCTTGCTGGAGGGGCAGCAGTTGGTAGGTGGGAAATGGACACCCCTCCATACTTGCATCAGGAAACACCAAGCAGCACTCAGCAAGTTATGTGCCACAGGCATGCCCTCAGCAGCACCTGCTCATGCTGCTTTGTTTGGACTCTGCTGCCTCAGACACAGGCCACCTCGATTTGTCTCTGTCACCCACAATCATTTTGTTCACTGACACCAAACAAGCCTGATGGAAAAATGAAGCCACGGTTTATTTAGCAAGACTTAAGGGTGCCCTTCTAGTTATAAGTTTGGAAACAAAAGTTCCAAGTAAAACAAATATAAAGCTCAATCTCAGCCTGTGTGCAACTACTGTAGTGCTTTCTGGTTGCTTAACCTCTCACACTCCGGAGTCCTGAGACCAACCACAGCCAGCAAACCTGATGCTTCAGACCCCACTACAGCTGTGGTCTTCTCAAGTCAATTTACAGCACCAGTGAGCAGTACTTTGCCTGGATCCTACTCCTACGTGCTACTGCCTCCATTTCAACCTCCAGACTTCTCTCGTTCCCCTCTTTTTTTTTTTTTTTTTTCCTTGTGTTCAAAAAGCAAAGATGGATAGTGAGCCCTCTTCCACTTCCATACTGGGTCTGACCAACTTTATTCTAGTTTAACATGATATAACCCAGTCTTATTCTCCAATTTTTACTTCCCTCCCAACCTTAAAGATTTTAGCATTCACTCATACAATTTCCTGATTCCCGCAATACTCTGAGTAACCAAGTACAGTTACAATGAAGCATTGCCCTATTCTGCAAATGAAACAATATAAAAAGGCATTAACTGTATAGCTGTTTTATGAGCTCATGATCTTTTGTAAGTGATTAGCTTTCTGTCTCGTATGATATATGAGGACATGTTAATAACGGACACAACTGAGCCAGGAACAAGTTCTTTTGGGCAAACTACAAGAGCAAGTTTTCCCTTCCCAGCTTTGGCCAGGGCTCAGCGTGATATTCAGTCCAACTGGCTGCCCCAGGGCAGGCGTGATTGATTGCCCCTACAGCTGCCAATGGCTGTGGCAGGCTGTGCTGGAAGTGAAGGCCCTCTCCTCTCTAGCTGGATTTGTGAATATTTGTACTAGCACCCTATTCATGGTACCCATGCTCTGGTCCTTGCATCCTTGGGTGCCTCCACTAATTTAGCAGTAAGTCCTAAGAGCATCCATTGGAGCCATCATCTACCGAAAGGCACTAGAGAAGAATACTGCAATTAACTGTTCTCCTCACAAACTTTCCCATTTGCCTTTTTTTCAGCCTTGGCAGTGCATAAATGTGTCATCTAATTCAGGCTTCCAGTATTCAGTTGGTCTCTGCTGCTGCAAGAAAGGAATTTCATCTGCATCTCTGTTCAGGACTTGCCTGCCCTATCTGATGCCTGCTCCTCCATTGGTGCCAAAGGGAAGAGACAGGGTGCCTTCAGAAAGGGGTTCACCTTATCGTAAGGCTTATGTCAGAGTTGCTCTCTGATGGACCCTGTACCTGTTTCCTGGCCATAAACCCTTACTTCTTGTGTTTCTATCCTGGGGCAGAATCATACAGCCTCTTACGAGCCAGCAGATTTGCAAAAGCACTTTCCTCTTCCAGACAACTCACCTCATGTGTCATTCTCCAGCCTAGCATTTTATTTCACAGGTATAATTCTCTGGCATAAAAAAAATTACAGGGTTCACTGGCCTCTGAGTGAAAATTGGAGAGAAAAGAAATCCTTCTGACTTCTTAGGGAAATTATTTTGTTTCCAGCAGCAAAGGAGCCTTCCAGAGAACATGGTCACCTGGTTCTGTCTCCACAGGTGATGCACATTGCAGCAAAACCCTTCTAATAGTCACTGCAATGAGGTAATGGAAACCAAAGGGCCACTGCCCTCGGTCATGGGAGCTTTCCACAAGGAGGGGAGCATGTTGAGTCCCACAGGTTGTGGAGCAGCCTGAGCTCCTGCTGGCTTCCCTCAGAAGCTTTCCCAGAAGGGACCATTAGCAAAACCTCCTCTGATTGCTGGGTGACACAGGCCAGGAAATGCCACCCAGAAACTTCTGAGTGAAGCTGAACAGCTTGTGATTGAATGAGGGCATATCTTTGAGGCACACACCCAGTTGCAACTGAAAGATGGGAAGTGATGGGAAGTCTACCACATCCCACCTAACAAAGACGGTCAGCAACCATCGGGGCATTTTTTTCACAATTGTCGATATATGAAGCATTAAACAAATCAGAGTAATATTTACCTAAGAGGCTGGCATCCCTATTCTACTGGGGAAATCAAGGCAAAGAACAATCAAGTGATTTGACCAAGTTCACCCAGCCCAGCAGGACCCAGAAAAACATTTGTGTGTCCCGATTCGCAGACCAATGCAAACAGGTGTCCTTTAGACCCTAGGATACCATCTAGGTCACCTTCCACACCTTGCTCTTGGCACAAGCCTATAGTTCACCTGAATGAAAAAGGTGGCCTCCATTATGTGGATTTCTTCCTTCTCAGCTGCTGTGTGCAGAGAGCACAATTACGCTTTATAGCATATGTGTTTGGTTGGAAATACACAACATTCTGAGCTTAATACAAGCATTTTGGTACAAGCTGAATTTATACCTCACTGATTCTGAATTTTTAAAATGCCTAGAGAGAATAGCCACTCTGTTCAGCAAAAATCTTAAAGAATCATCACCACTAATCCTTGCACTGCTCTGCTCTGATTGCCTTTTAAATCCATTTATTATCTTAATTTCAGGTTTCAAAATCTGCTGTGGTAAAGTGTGATGCTCTGCTGACTTCCAACATACCACTGGCATAACCACCCCTGATGAGAGAACAGGAAAGCAAGCACTTACCTGGGTTACTTTTGGAGGTGCGCACAGGGGTGTAATGGTTTTTGGAAGATGTCCTGACTGGGGTGTTTTCTTTGGGGGAGGTATCTATGGCCGAGATAGTCTCTCTTTCACAGTGTGCTATTGGGATTGGTCCCTGCTGCCTTAAGATGTCAGCCAGAGCCCTGGGGAGAGAGAGAAAAAGGGAAAAAAAAACATTTTCACAAAGCAACCAGAATGGCATTCAGCATTTTCACTTCCACAGTCACTGTATGAAACCAGCAGTACTTGGATTTCTACCATGAGCAGAAAAAAGCAACAAAACAAAACAAAACAAAACAAAAAATATGGCTTAAAAGCTCAGGTTGTTTGTGTGTGTGTGTGTGTGTGTGTGTGTCTGCTGCATGTATTTACAGGTTTGCCTGGTTGTTGTTTAGTTTTTCATATGCTTCCACTAATTTACTTCACCCCAGGGTTATGTCATCTCTCCACCACCATCCTTGCTGACAGTGACAGCGCAGATGGACTGCTCTCCATAACACACAGCACTGTCTTCACAAAGAGTCACCACTGAACTCACCAGAGCCCTAAGACTCAGAAAGTGTGAGCTTATAAAGGTTTCACCAAAACTGCCCTGCCCACATCAAACCTTTAAGACTGAATCAGATACGGAGTCCAGTCCCCATGCTCCTTAAATTCTTGCTTTTTCTGCTAGAAGCTCAATACACAATATTGAGAGGACTTCTTAAAGGAGAACCAGCTGTCCATAAGAAAAGGAATAAAAATATTTTCACGGGTTAATGTCAATACAGCCATTAGCCTATCTTTAGCTTTTTGTCCATTAGAGACATCTTTAATGGTTCTGAGGTCTCACTGCTATTCCCCAAGAAAAGAAATGTCACAGAATTCAGCTGCATCCAATGTTTTCCCCTTGGATGAGTGGAGACGCAAATATTTTTTCCTCTGTGAATATCATGGACAGAGTGGAACAATTATGGCATGAAATGCACTGATTTTCTTAGTGCAGCCACAGGCTGTCTCTTGAGCCATAGGAAAAGGGGGAAGGAGGTGGCTTCTTGTGGAATATAAGGGACAGCAGCATTTTAAAGATAATGGAGTTTGAAAGGTTCCTTTCTCTTGGCAGAAGGAATCTGCCTAATGCCACCTCGGGTACCAAGAAAGATGTGAGGAGGAGAAATTCCTTCATTGCATATTGATGAGAATGATGATGGTGTTGCTCATATCTCCTAGCATTCCTTAAATGCCATATTTTTGGTCTTTTATGTGAGAAATAGTTTGGGACCTGAGTCCGTTCCATTTTCCAAATCATTTCCTTTACAGACTACTGTCCTTGTACATAATGAATTGTAACACTAATGAGCTCTACAGAAGAAACTCTTGGAAGATCTCAGAGGCTCCAGAGGAGGAGTACATTAGTTCACAACCACTCTGTACAGAATAAGAGTATTTTTTAACCTTATTTGATTAGTTACTGTCTGTAGAGAGAGCAGACACAGAGGCTATAACCAATTATATGACGTGTATACGTGCACATATTCTAATACGTATGGAGTAAAGATGTCATCACACGCAGGCACATGACAGCACAGATCCCTGCCCCACACGATACTGCGCGATTCCCTCCTGAAGAGAGGATTCATTCAGCCACCAGTAGCTCTGATGGCTTTTCTAGGCAAATGCCTCCTCGTTGAGTTACAGATCTTGCTGACTGGGGAGGATGTGGGAAGTTAATAAGGTCTGTCTATTTGGCACCAGCATCCAGTACACCCCTTTGGAGACAACACATTTTCTAGAGACAGCAGGTTGGCAGAACTGAGCCCGTAGTACATATCTCCAAGATGTATTAAGCATCAGATGACCATTTAATGGTATCTGCAGTACAGAAATGCTAAGAGTCATTTTTCAATCACACAGATTGTGTTAGGACCATTATTTACTAGCCCATAGTGGCTTGGGCTCATTTTGAGCACTTGCAGAAGACACTCTTAGTGTCAAGAGTACAATCACTTAGAGTACAGAGGAAGACGACAGCGCGGATAGCACTGAAACACTATATACCACTTAGCTTAATATAATACAGCCAGCTGGGCAGGAAAGGGCAGGTCATTCAGAAGGGGCTATGTAAGGTGAGGGATGCAGATGTAGCACAGGAAACTCAAAGATGTGGAAATGGAGTTGGAGGTACTGGTGGGATGGAGGTAGCAGAGCACAGACCAGTTCTCCCTGGAGCTGAGTTTGCTTAGCCTGGTGAGGACAGGCTAAGAGAGGATCTACATCCCACTAATGAGGAGCTGTGGAGAAAACAGAATCAAACTGCTCTTGGAGGTGCACAGCAAAATGACAAGAGGGAAATAGCACAAGTTGCAGTACGGGAAATTCCACTTGCTTATAAATGAAAAAGAAGCCACAGTGGGGTAGTAAAACACTGAAACAGGGATCCACAAAGGCTGCAGGATCTTCATGCTTGGAGATTTTCAAATTCAGCTAGATAATGCCCTGAACAACCTTGCCCAGAATTGAAGTTGGCCTTACTTTAAGGAGACAAGGGACCACCAGAGATCTCTTCCAACTTAAATTCTGCTATGATTTTGAGCTTATACTTTACCCTGCAGGTCACCTTGTTTTTCTTGATACCGTTGTCTCTTCTTCTACCATAATTGCTCTCTGACTGGGGTTTGATACCAGTCCTAAGAACATAGCTTCCCTGCCTTCTGTGTGGACAGTTTGCCTCCATTCGCTAAAAATAATTGAGGCAATTAAAGGGAATATGTTTTGGTAGGACTGGAGGCAGCCAGCATCTCATTATCTACCTGAGAGGTGAACACTGAATCTGGTGCCCTCCATGAGGACCAAACCACGTCTGGGTAATATTTCAGTTTGTGAACAGTTCCTGATAAAGCTATGCTTGGTTACAGACAGGATATGAACCCATTGGTCCTCAGCACCAACACAACTCAGATGCTAAGAATGAATTTATTCCCTTTGTTTTTTCATCCTGAAGGAGTAGCAACAAGAGCTACTCTCTGGGTCAGTTGTTGGTCAGAACATAACAAGGAAATGATTTCTAGTAGGGTGCCAACCACATGGGAGGGAGGAGAACTGAAGGAATCACAGGTGATACTCAGGAAAGCAATGTCTGCCATGTCAGACTACACGTGAGATAAGATAAATTGAACATAACCATCGACAACCAGGCCTAGCTCATAAGTATATGGGACTAAAATAACATGAGCTACACAGAGCTGAAGGTTACGTCTCACTATGCCCTAAGCATACCAGTCAGGACATAGTTGTGTGTCCTGAGAGCTCACTCTTTGTCCTTTTCTTTAATGTCTATGGAGAAAATAACACTGTTCAGCACCAGCAGAACAAGACATTACAGGTAGAGGTGAGAGTCAAACTTGGGTCAAACTGGTTAGGTCCTTGCCAATTCAATCACATCGCTGTGTGTGACCCAGTTTATTTCCATAAAGCACATAGGGCTGAATTCCATGCTGGTGGAAGGTCAGTCACACTTACTGAGGAAGTATTTGGTCGGCATAAGCCTTTCAGGCACAGCTATCTAATTGTCCACTGAAGAAGCTTCAAGCAGGGTAACTGAGTCACTTGAAATATTTGGGTCTTGCATGTGCAAGATTTGGGTGCAATTAGACTTACTGATGTCAACAGCATCCTATTCACCTGCACCAGGCTATGAGACATTTCAGAAATCGTTCTATGATGACACAGCTCTTATCTCAGGAAAACAAACCTCACTCACTGGAACGTGTTACCTGTGGCAGCAGATGGAGTGGCCAGAGCTCCAGCGTAACTGTACAATCATATCCTGAGATAACAATGTATGACAGCGTTTTCATTAACGTCATTTAAGTGAGAACACTAAAGCTTCTTTCCATGTAAACCCAGAACAGAGGTACTGACATCAGGGATGTTATAACAGATCAATGCTGGACTAGCAGCACGGGAGCTGACCCACTGATGTCTTGCTTGACAGGACATCCCAGGTCCCAGGTACGTCATCAGGGAAGGTGCTCATGTAACTCCAGACTAGGGGTGGCCTAAGTGAGTTGCTTGGAAAGAAACACGGTGTGATGAACACAAAGACCTGAGTGCAAAGGAGCAGTTGTGGTCATTTTCAAAAGGGGGAAAAAAAGTCTTATTGTAAACACAACGGGACAAAAAGGATGGTGTAAGCAGGAGGGTAGCAAGTTTGGATGTTAGCTGGGACTCTGAGGCTGAAAGATGAAATGAACGGACTGTGCTAAAGAGAAAAGAGTGAGGGCAAAGTGAGCTGGGAGAGGGGCAATGGCAGGGGGTGATGGAAAACCAAAACAGAACAAAGGCGGAGAGAAAGCAATGATAAAATGGAGGAAACAGACAGGAACAAACCATGGTGAAGAACAGGTAGGGTGTACTGTCCAGCAGATATGTGGAGGATATTCGTCTCTCACTCTTAGCATGGAGATGTGGGCGGGGGAGAGGAGCTTGTATGCAACAGGGGAGTAAATCACTGGTAAAGATTTTGCATGCTCAAGGGAGATGATCCTTCCTCTCTACTCTACTGGTGAGACACATTTGGAGGGTTGTGTCCAGTGCTGGGCTCCCCATGGACATCCTGGAGCAGGTCCCGTGAAGGGCTGCAAAAGTGATTAAGGGCTTGAAGCACCTCATTTATGGGGGAGATGCTGAGCAAGCAGGGACTGTTGAGCCTGGAGAAGAAGGCTCAGGGGGATCTTATCAATGTGTACCAGCACCTTGAAGGAAGGGTGTAAAGAAGGAGCCATGCTCTTTTCAGTGGTGTCCAGTGACAGGACAAGAGATAATGGACACAAATTGAAATATAGGAAGCTGCATTTACACTAAGAAACAACTGTTTTGCACTAACGGTGATAGAACACTGAAACAGGTTTCCCAGCTTGTCAGTCTCCATCCTTGGTGACTTCCAAAACCCAACTGGCCATGGTTGTGGGCTACCTGCTGTAGCTGATCCTGCTTTGAGTCTGGACTAGATCTCCAGAAGTGCCTCCAACCTCAGCAATTCTGTGAAGGTTTTGTAGCCAAGCCAGATTAACCTGCAGGAGGATGCAGCCCCATGACACCACAAAGAAATGGCCTCAAACAGCAGAGGAAATTCTCTCTAGGAAGCTGATCCCAATCCTTCTGGACCCAGCCTAAAACAATGACTGCAGCAGGGTCTCCTCAGGCTGGGCAATAGCACTGACAGCAGGTCCAGGCTGAGAGCGCTCCAGATCCATGTTTGTAAGTGGTTCGTCCTATAGTAACTCTCACATCTCAAAACCCTCCCATCTTCCATAGCCACCACCACTACTGTAGCTTCCTGGCCTCAGCAACACCAGTGCGGTGATTTGCTTGTGTCCTGCACCTGAGGGGAGGGATTCCTTGCTCTCAAGTGCTCTGTGGACTGAAGGAGAAAGGATTTGCTTGAGGTCACTGAGAAAGCTTGAGACAGGGCTGAGACCAGAGCCCACAGTTTCCCAGCCTAGTGCCCTGTCCACTAGCCAAGGAAGCTCCATCTGAATAAACACAACCCAGCTACCCCTGGCTGTTTGTCAATTTTTTTTCAGAACGTATCTGGAAATGTGGAACTCATATCAGTGCCCCAGGGTTGGCAAGGACCATGTGGACACGAGAGAAGGACTATTCGATGGGCTATATCCAGTCCACATGTAACCCGCTCCCTTTGAGGCGAAAGAAAAAAAAAAGAGCAAAAAAGAGCAGGTTTTAGGTATACTGGGAGAAGCAGAAAGCTGAAACAGGGAGGAATGGCTTCTTAAAACAGAATGACTTCTTAAAACAGAAGTGAGCTAGCCACACATCAGCATTTGCCTCTGCAATGAGCTCTGAGAGACGCTGCAGAGAGCCTGCCCTGCTGTTTGCCTTATTATACCTAACCTTAGGGATACACATAGTCATGGAAAGCGCAGGATCAAGCCCTTCAACTAATACTGTCCCGAGCTGTGGCATTGCTTCCTAGATGACTATAATAAAGTTACATATACTATTTGGTAGAGATTCTGGTCTGCAGAAGGAAGCACAGCCCCTGCCTCAGCTTGATGGACATCAGGCAGCAGAAGGGGAAAAACAGGAGGGAGTTCAGTGCAGAGGCAACACTCATCTGCAGAGGTTGAAGGGACCTCGTGGCTGGAGAGAACATGAATTTTCAGGGGCTGCAGAGGACCAGCTCACTTAAGCACACACTGCCCATTCACCAACCTGGCCAAGAAACTTCACCTTCTGTCCTCATTACCAACGAGGTAACAGCAGGCTGGAGGAGTGCTGTCCTTCACCATGGCCTTTTTTTGAAAGCAGTGTCCTGTTTTACCAATATCCACAGATTTTCAGCACCAATGTGAGCATAGACACAGGGCTCCCTTCTGCTGAAGACAAGGAGAGCTTTACTGGCAGCTCCAAAAGGC
Organism: Chauna torquata; assembly: GCA_013399475.1. Taxonomy (NCBI): domain Eukaryota; kingdom Metazoa; phylum Chordata; class Aves; order Anseriformes; family Anhimidae; genus Chauna; species Chauna torquata. The sequence continues at coordinate 148,693 of VXAL01010187.1, read as the reverse complement.
CAGCATGTTGCCTATGGCAAATCAGATTGGAGTAGAGAACGCTGCAGATGTTGGACAGGAAAAGGGGCTGAGTGTTTTCAGTAGTGCAGGTTGTACACATGCAAGTTCATTCAAGTGCCTTCTGAACATCCCCTCTCTCGGGGATCAGACTTCCTCATGTACGGGCAAGGAGGGGGATGTTAGAAAACAGAATTGCCTGTTCCCCGTCCCTATGAATTTGGGGAAGAATAGAAAAAGAATGACCAAATGGATTTGGCAGAGAACAATAAAAAGAGCAGTGTCTGGCTGAGCTAAAAGCCTGCTAAAAGCATAGCTGTGATGGAGTTTGTGGCAGAACTCCAATCGACTTCAGCATGGCCAGGATTTCACTACAAGTCCTTAAAAAAAAGAGAGAGGTTAAAGACTCCCCTATGCCCTCTTACTAACCCAGAAAGAAAGGCAGTTAGGCTGTGAGAGGCAATTTATCCAGCTAGGATCCAGCTCACCTGGAAGGAACAGGTGATCTTTGATCTTATCACCACAAGGACGGGGCTTTTACTGATTACACAGCAGTGCCTGAGAAACACCACTGCAAACTGATACATGGAGGAACACATGGGGATCCTGCCTCGGACAAACCCCTGAGATGCTGACCCCTGAGATGCCTCCAGATTGAAGCGAGTCTGCCACAGCAGATGCTGCTTCTGGAGGTGCAGGGGCTGGGCAGCATACTAGAGATGCACAAGTCCCAGGTCAGCAAAAGAGGTAACTCATCTCTGAGGCAAGAAGCCAAAACATCTGCAACTGCAGAGCAGGGTTTGTGGGGAGGAACTCTGGAAATGGTCATTTGCAGTAACTTGAGGGGGCACATGGGGGAAGAAGTCTGAATATGTGTGCATGTGTGTACAGGAATGGGTGAATGCATACGTGGAGTTAAGAAGGGAAAAGGACTAATCATGAGGACACCCTTCCAAGAACAAAGCATTTGTGTTCCTGCACCCAGTAAACCTGAGGAAATTTTCTTTCTTAAAAATAAATGCTACAAGAAAAAGTCAGTGTCTTCTGAAAAAGAATTGTCTATGAAGCTCCTGGAATTTAGTCCAGCTTTAAGAACAAATTTCACTGAAAGCTTTGCTAAGGAAGTACTAGGGCCAGATCCTTACCCCAGATTACGACAACAAAATGATGCTGGAAGTATTCCTGACTCACCCTTCCTGGTGAACTCAAAGCAAACACACAGGTGATGTAATTACGTTACAGACATGCATCCATTGTATGGATGTACGTATGTGAAACATACATTTCAGCTGAAACAGAAGCGGCATAGGAGTTATACTGAAACAAGAAAACATGTTTTGCTGTGAGCTCACCATATCTCCTACCTTTAAAAGGTGAGGTGAAATCAGCGACAGGAAAATAAAGCTCTTGTCTTTGGGACAGGTTCTTTATTCCATATCAAGGATAGTAAATGCCATCAGCACTTAGACTGAACATATTACTCGAGTAGTTTACATACGTAACACTAATATACACATCGATTAAGTCTCCAACTCGTGCCGTGATGTCGGCAAGGAACTTACTGCAATCACTAAACAACGATGGGTAATACGAATACTTTAAAAAGGTGACACATGGGGTCCAAAGAGAAAGAGACTGTTATGTAAAGGTTTTGTCATTAAAAAGTAAAACCTAAAGCTGCCCGATGTGTTTGCCAGCAGAGAGCTGTTATTGCGAGGAAGCTCCAGCACCGAGTGCCTGCAGCTCCGAGGGCACAGCGCTGGCTGCAAGCTGGAGAGCAGGATGCCGCATGCTGCAAGCCAGCACAGCTCCTCAGGGCCAGCCTTCCCCGGCTGGCCCAGCATCATCGGAGCACGAGGGAGAGTCTGGTGAATTGACATGCCCAGGAAAGAAAGCATGGGTGCTGGAAAATACTGGGAGCTGTGTTATTGTACAAAAAGGAACTAAGGACTCATCCTGGTTGGGAAAAGAAGGTAAAATAAAAGTAGCAGCTAATTCAGAATGATGAAAATCTGCAGGAATTATGCTCAGAGCTCAGCTGGTACAGTTTTCCAGTGTGCTATTGCTTGTGCTTGTGTGTCTGCTCGCACAAAGCCAGTGAGAGCACTTGGTGGGTGTGCAGCACTTTGAGTGAGTGCACGCAGAAGCAGTTTCCTGCACAAGGTATCTATTTTGCACCAAAGCCTGTGCTGTAGGAACAGTTAAGGGACTTTAAACTTACTAATGCAAACTACTTTCTCCAAAAATCCCTATAATTGCAACAAAGGAGATTGGGGCAAGGGCTAAAGTCCAGTAAATTATTTATTGTGAAAGAATTCCAAGCTTATCTGCCTGGGTAATAGGACATTGGAGACCTCTGCACAATGCAGAGCACCCAGATCTAAGGAAATACAGACTGCCCATGTGAGCGGGGCCAAAGGCAGGCAAAAAAAACCACCATGATCTGGTTTTCCTGATAAAGTTCAGATCTTCTTATGTGAAAGAGAAGTTTTAAAAGGCTTCTGATCTCCAAAGACACACAGATCAACTGGTAGTTAAGAATATGAGACCAAAAGAAAACAGAAGTTCAAAGCTGGGCTGGATTCCCTCGACTCCTTGTGACGGAGGGTTACTAATAGAGGAAGTTAATTAGAAAGCAGAAAAATATCAAATATATGAGAAACAGAGACATTGAAATGATTTGGTGGAGGGAGCATGGTTTCTGAGGGCAGCCTCTCTTACTGGGAGAAGTTCATAAAGAAAAGAGAAGACTTGGGAGCAGCCAGAGTCTCCGTGCTGTTACCGAAGGCTTTACAAAACAGAGTCTGAGCGGAACGCACGGCAAAACCCTGCTACCAAATTGTGACCAGAGCTTCAGACTGAGGCTTCCCCAGTACAAGTAAGTGAAGCAAAAGGAAAAAGGTTTTGTCCAGGTACATGCATGCGAACACACATCCTGCTCTGGCTGGGCTAGCTGAGAATGGGCAATTCATCACTGTAAAACAGGGCAAGGCTCGGGGCTTCTCCCCGCGTGGGAGTTATAGCAGCTACACACGGTGCGGTATTGGTTTGAAGCAGAAGAACTAGTCATGGGCAACTGCTCTGAGGCAACACGACTGAGACTCAGAAACCATCAGGAGTAAATGATACAAAGCAGGGCAAGGAGCAGTTGAAAGGGACGCTGAATTAGTTGGATGAATGAGACAGAGTGGAGTAAAAATAAGCAGAGCATAAAAACAAATCAGTGGAAAGAAAAAGAAAACAATGACAGAGTCACAGAAAGAAAGTCTGTATAGTTCCTATGGCTAGATGTGTGCTCACAGAGCTCTCTCCCTGCCCTGGGGAGGTATGAAGTTCGATTGCTTGGCTCAAGAAACACACAGAAGTGGAGAGAAGAACTGAACGAGCCTGCCGTGATCGCAGTTCGCAAAACTAAGTCAAGAGACAGGTAGCTGTGACAAGCTCCAGTGTTAGTAAAGAGGGCTGAAACTAGCTGCCCTCCAGTGATTCCTCTAGCAAGCACAGGGTTCAAGAGCTGTGGTGAGATGCAGCCTGCAGGAAGAGAAAACATCCCATATTTTAAAATAGCATCATCCAAAACAGTGCACACCACATTCCTGGATCTGTAGACAAACAGACCCATTGCCTCCAGTTGCTGTTGCAATTCAGAGCTGCAGGGTGAAAATGGCAAGACACGGAGTTTAACTGGGGCCTCTACTTGGGGAAAGAACGTTCATTTATAAAGACAGTCACTGTTGTTATTCACAGAGCGGAGGATGCACAGGCAGGGACTGAAGAAAGGAGGAGCACAAATACCTTTCCTCTTTGCAGCAATAAAGACGCCCTGGGAGCAGGGGATCGCGGAGCGCTCCGAGCAGAAGGCGCTTGTGTCCCTTCTCCCTTTCAAAAGCCAAACCATTCATCCCACACACGCCGTGCTTGGACGGAGCCAGCAAACGGCCTTTTAGCAGAGTACAGAGCTCATTTGCTGGGAAAAATCCCAGCGCTGCTTCTCACAGCTACGCAAGAGCAGCTGGTCTTCCACTGCTGCCCCAGGGCCACCACTGCCACTAGCTCTCTCTGGCTTGCAAGCAAAGGCTTCGGCTGTCCATGCAGCAAGCAATCAGTAACATTTCCAGCCCTGGCTGTAAACTATAAACAGTTTTCCAATTTGTGCATTCCTAACTGAGCAATGAGTGCAATAGTTCCTGCTGCTGAGAGCTAAATAGGGGTCACAAAGTGATACTACTAACAGTGAATTATTTATGTATTGTAGCATGGGGATTTAGGGTCATGACCACTGGAGGAAAATATTCTGGGTCACCCCTCCTCGCTACAGAAGAGCATAACCAGCTTTGAAAACAAATTGCTGATATCCTCGTTCACTGTCAGAGATTCCCTAACTCTTTCCTGTACTGAAAATAAAGCAAATACTCTGCTCACTTAAGCAATACTTCAGCAAAAAAAACCTGACAAAGTGATGAAAACAAACCGTCCTCACAAATGCAATCAGAGAGCAAGAGCAGGCAAAACATTGCTGTGTACAGCTCTCAGAAATCAGCTCCAATTTCTATCCGGAACCCAGCATGCATTAGTTCTGGCTGTGTAACTCCAGAGCAAGATCCAGACAAGAGGCAGTCATATACAGTCAGGTTGAAAGATCCTATAATCGTTAAAAAGTCAGCTGGGTTTAAAGCGTTACAAGTGTTTCTGTAAAATATGAATATTTTAGCTCCTGTTTTTCAAAGTACTTCCACTTACTGCTCTTATAAACGAACCTAAGTACCAGTTCCTGGCGCTACTCTGCCCAGGATCACAGCAGTGCCTCTGCTTTAAAGGTGCGTGGTGGTGCCTGAAAACAGGACCTGATTTTCAGCTCTGAAATGCACATGCATATCGCAGCGCACAGTCGGCCTTTCATTTCACATGACAGTGACAGTTCTGTGAATTTGTAAACCCTCCTTTCTATCGAAAGACAGAAAATGAGCCCTGCCTCCATCAGAATGTTCCTTCTAACTGAGGTAATAAGGATTTTTAGTAAAAGCTGGATGAGAAGGTAGCAGAGAAACAGCATTTACACACAACTCTGCTAACCCATCATTTATGACGAAATAAAATTTAAAGCAGGATCTTGCTAATGCTAAAGTGCAGGGAGGTCTTGCTTAATCTTCCCTGGGTGGAGGATACTGCTCACGATGGGCTGTTTCTAGGACAGTGATGATTTCTGTTTAAATTGTTGTTCTCCTCATCCTGGAGGTTTTGGTGGGATGCACACGGAGATTTAATGCACGTCATCTCTACAGTAAATTATTCTGGATGTTACACTTAACTTCAATTGACACAGCCTCAAACAGACATAAATATCTGACTACATTCCGGTTTTCTCCTTCTGCGTTACTCAGCAGCAGTTCTCAGAGGCAAACAAAGACAAACCATTCCACTCCCCATATTTACATTCTGCTAAGAGCATGGATAGCGTTACTCCTCAGATAGTGCAGACCCTGTCTGCTGGAAATGCACTTCATAATATTTAAACCATCGCGCAATGTTGATCAAGTTCAGGTAATACAGCTCTGAAAGGTATAATCTTTTACCAGCTACCATATTATAGAAGTCAATCAATTCCTTAAAATGCACCGAAAGTCAGGCTTTCCAAACACTCAATCTGCCATTCATACTTCTACACACAGGTGAATCATTCCACCAGAACTTATCTAAATAAAGGAAAGCAAGCATCAAAGAAATGAAAACATCAGGAATAATTCAGACAAGTCTGGTAGCACTGTCTCTGATTTCAAAGGTTTTGGGATCCAGCCCTGTAGCACACTGGAGCTAGAGTAAAAGTAACATATGGGCATCCGAGTCAGATTTCCAAACGTAGTGTGAAGACAAGGCCCAGACAAAGTTGCCTTGCATTGAACGAGCAGGGCAGTTGGGGAACTAGCCCTCAGTTAAGAAAATATTTAAAAAAGCCTATCTCCTGACTAAGCTGTTTTCAGGACCATTTACCGTACAGACACAAGTGACCTAAGAGATACTACAATATTGCTAACATCGCAAAGTTATTCTCTTGCAGTGATGGGGTTTGTGGTGTAATACATGGGCCAAACCCTCAGAAAGTGTAAAGCAGTATTACTTTTTGGCCTCACTGAAGAAATGTACACCAGCCAGCACCCCTGTGTGTGTAGTCTTATAAAGGGAGGAGTCTAAATAAAACACATCTTCCCAAATAAATAAAAACTGCGTCATTCACCTATTTTTCTGTGTAAAAGAGCTAAAATTCTTCCCCTCAGGCTGTTGACTGCGTTTGAAGTTCAGCCTCAGAAACGCGGTCCAGGGTTTTACTTGTTTTGATTAAAACTTCTTAATTAAAATAATTTCTATGAAGCACTATCTGCAAGATACCAGGGCTTTTCCCACTTGTGCTCACAGCTGTTCTTATAAAGAAGCTCCTCACCAATTTATATGTTCAAGCATGGGAACCTCTTGGATTCCCAGCACAAAAGAAGAACACATCATTTGAAGGGACTTTTTCACCAAGAATAAATATGAGCTGGGAACGCACACGCGTTTGTCCAAAAGGAGAAGTATTATGGAAGCCTGAGCTTTTGCTTATAAACTGGATTTTCTCTGACACATGAAAAGTGTTTTCTCTTAAAACAGCAATGTGTAAAACCACTGAGAAAAGGATGTCAAACTACTTCCCTAGCAGCCAGACAGAAAGGACTATAAGCTTAAGAGAGGGGANAGAAAAAAAGAAAAAAGAGAGAAAAAAAAAAGAAAGAAAAAGAACACTCCCCGATACCACTGCTTTCCCTAATACCCCTTGGGACTGCGAGGCAAGGACACCCGCCAGGAGGACGTAGAGCAATTTCCTTGACACTTTTTAAACTTCTCCCTGNGGAAGGGGAAGGGGAAGGGGATGAGGAAGGAGATGGGGACCGGGACGGGGGTGAGGATGGGGACGGGGAAGGGGAAGGGGAAGGTGAAGGGGAAGGATGTGCCCTGGGGCTGCCCCAGGGCTGGGAGGCCTGCGTGGGGCACTGGAATGGGTCCCTGGAAGGGCAGCAGGAGTGGGTCTGGAGGGATGGGCTGAGGGGTGGGGTTGGCCCTGGATGGACGGTGCAAAGGGGGGACCCCTGGACGGATGGTGGAAGGGAAAATCCTTTGACGGATGGCACCAAGAGGGAATTCTTGGACAGCCCACACAAAGGAGAAAACAGTTGGATGAGTGGTTCAACGGGGGACCCTTGAAAGTGATAGTGCAATGGAAGATCATTTCGACACACAGTACAAAAGGTGAGCCCTTAGACAGCCAGTGTAAAGCAGAAATGCTTGGAAGGCTGTTGCAAGGGGGAAACTCATGGCCAGACAGTGCAAAGCCTTGGATGGGTAGTTCACAGCGGACCCCCTTGGACAGGTGGTGCTGTGGGAGAACCCTTGGACAGATGGTGCAATAGGAGAATGCTTGGACAGCCAGTTCAAAGGGGAAACGCTTGGCCAGGTGGTGCAAAGTGGGAGCTCTCGGACTGGCTGCGCAAATGGAAAGACCTCGGATGGCTGGTTGAAAGGAGGACCGGTGGGATGGGTAGTGCAACAGGGGTACCCTTGGACAGACAAAGGGAAAATACTTGGGCAGGCAGTGCAACAGGGGAACCTTCAGGCAACGGGGCGTCCCTGGACAGAAGGGGTGCTGGAAGCAGGGAGAGGACCGCATCGCACCTGTGTATGTTCATCTCCCGGGGCGGGCGCCGTGCCTTGTCGTAGGCCACCTTAGCGAAGACACCAGCGATGAGCACGAAGGCGATGGCCCCGCACGAGATGTAGACGGTGGCGTTGGTGCTGTCCTTGTCCGGGTCGTACTTGTTGGCGTCCCCATCGGCGCCGTTGCTGCCATCGGCGGGCAGCGAGCCGCTGGCGGTGGTGGGGTGGGCCCACTCGGGGCTCTTGTAGTTGCGGCACAGGCTCTGGTTGAGCTTCTCGGCACGCTTGTTGCAGCAGAAGCGGTAGAAGCAGGTGCCGCAGCAGTAGCGGAAGCCCGTAAGGCTGTTGTTGCACTCGAACTCCTTGTCCCACTGCCCACTCACGTCGTAGTACCCCCAGCACGTCTCGTGTGCCGGGGCCGAGCCCCCGCTGCCGCCCCCGCCGCCGGGGGGCGTCCT